>MJUT01000725.1:1065545-1124518 GCA_002080005.1 Gigantidas platifrons
ATGCAATCAACCCCGCCACTTTCTATTAAAGTACCAGTACCAGGCCGGCAAAGTGAATGGTTAGGGATATCAATTTTGTCTGTTTATAAGATTTTTCTATTGGTTATGGTTATGGTGTTTAACGCCACTTTCAACAATATTTCAGTTATATTGTGGCGGGTTTTTTTCCGATTGGAACTGTTCCCACAATGTGGTGTTTTTTTTTGTTTTTTTTTTGTTTTTTTTCACTTGATCATTTATGTAATCAATTTGTATATCTTGTAATTTGCAATTCAGTTCAGTGCCTTTAATAGGCAGGGGGAGGGGGATTCTTGCTTGAAAACATAAAATATTCTTATTCATGTCAAAATAGAATGCAATATGCTGAATAAAATTGTACCAATCAGAACATGAATTAACACAACTAAGGTACAACATGCCATTACCATTATGACATATGCAAAATATACAAATAAAGATTGCTGTATTGTCACTGCAAAAATGACCCATCAATTTTTTTTTCGAAAGTACCTTGATAATCTATTAGACATATTTGTTTTCTTACAATTGATCAAATATTTACAATCAATGAATCATAGACAAAGAATAAAATGGAAGACATGTTCAGTACAAGTATCAAATTTTAGCCTTGTTTTACAATGAAGACAGGTGTTATGATTCATACTTAATTGCACTATTAATCAGATGAAAAGGCAGAAATGTGAAATTTTCTTTTTAGTTCAAGAATTAAATAATTACAGGTAAAAATGCTAATTATATTGTGATGGGTCTTCTTAAAGAGCACTATCATAGCGGAAAATATGAAGGGCATTTTTAGCTATATCATTTATAGGATAATTTTTATCTTTATTTAAAAACACAATGGATTTGTCAATTTTTTGTTTAAATCATTTGTGTTTTTTCTTCCAAAAAAAATTATTGAAATGCGTGATTTGTTTTCTTAAATTTCTGAATCATATCGAAGGGGCAATTTGCTCCGAAACGGTGCAGAATTAAAAAAAAATTTTTACGAGGTCTTTCAATTGTCTGAAGGTGTTCTAAATCGCTGACCTAAGATATCTATGACCAAGACTGATGAGACTTGCATAGTCTTGGTCATAGGTATAGAAAATATAAAAACCTAAATATTTAATTTATTGCGTATGACGCGTTTCTTGAATAACCTTCATCAGGTACACTAAAAACTAAAAGTTGGAAAAGTCAAATAATTTAAGGTGGTACCTTACACTTCAGGTAAAATTTGATCTGCTCGTTTCATTTTCTTATTTGTTTGGCAGTGTGTTTGAATATATCCAATGTAATAAATATCAAATTTTTAACAAATTCCAACCAACAGATTCAGAGCTATAAATTCACTAGCCACATAGCAATTGTTCTCTCTATGGTTTTGATCACCGAGATGCTTGAAATCTGCATACAAACATCATATGATCAAAAGGTTCAACTGATTTTAAAGAGTTGTCTCCCTGTAGTGTTAGGTACCACCTTAAACCTCTTTAGGAGCAATAAAACTAAAAACATAAATATATCTAATAAACCACGTTAGTACCGAAACACTTACTACTGGGTGAATGATATCATCGGGACTAATAGTCTACTAGCAGAGTTATCGACACCGTGATAAAAATAAAAACGTATATAATTATTTATAATCTGTTATGTGAAACACACTATGAGGTAGATATTCAGCTTCGACATACATGTAGTAGACAAGTTACAGGTGAGGTCAAACTTATTATCTATTAAAGCATATAAAATGGAAGTGTATTAATACAGTAAAAACTTAGTTATCACATTTAGTGCGCACGACGATTTTCTGGAATCACCTTCAATATAGAAATATTGGAAAGCCAAATAATTTACAGTTTTGGGAGCAATAAAACCCAAGGGCTTAACTAAACAGGATAGCTAAAATCGGCTAAGGTCACCTATACCCGAGGGAGGAGAATCTTAGTGTTATTAATAATTACATTATTTAAGAGCTGTACAAAAAAATAACACATAAGGCATATGCATAATTAAAAAACTATTTTCTATGCTTTGGTAAAAGTGTAAAACGGTGTTACGACCTGAAATACTAGGACAGGAAATATGGTGAGTAAAGCTGATTTTGTGGTGTGATACTGAACATTTAAATATTTGAAATAGTGCTTTGTTGAAAATTACTGTATAATAGAGAAACAAAAATCTCCTTATGCACTTTTACACAAAGATATAAATCTCGGCTTTTTAACAAGTCCTAGGAATTGTTACGTTATCAGATATATTTAATTTATACCATTAAATAGTTTTAAATAATATACAAATATGTATATATCTAAATATCTTGAAATGGCTGTCTATTATAATAAAATAACTAGTTATAATTATTGGACCTATAGTTGTTTTTCATGTACATTTTGAATAACAATAAACTATGCATAAAAAGATATATCAATTCAGTTATCTGGTCTTCCGAAGATATATATGAGCGATTGCAGAAATTCCGTTTGTTTTTTTGTGATCTTAATTTGATATTATTCATATGTATACAGTATAAATTAGAAAATATGTATGTTTATTCAATTAGTTTTTGGTGCAATTTATAAATTTCACAACAAATTAGTAATTCCGATAATTTTATTTTAAAATAAGCCTATAAATTGAAAATTCAACGATAATGACAAAATAGTCATGATTTTAACAGATTGATAAAAGTTTACCGCACAACTAATAATAATTGAACCAAATTATATTTTCAATATTATAAAGAACACTGCATCTTTTAAGTAAAATATTGTCGTTCACCTAACATATGAATATTCAGCTGGGGTGAACTAAACGTTAGAGAATACCGAAGGGGGAATCAAAAATGGACAATCCAGAGAAACTGTCAACAAGACACAGACAAACAAAACAAAAACACAACACAATATATGTTGAAAACTATTGTGTTTTCCACTAAGATTTCCTCATAAAAACAACGTTCACTGGCGTTCTTACAGAATGATGACCAGTCGTGGAGCAAAAGGAATGGTACCTGGTTATTGCTTTTGTGAGACTTGCTATTAAAAGTCACTTTCTTATGAATTAATGTTCACTTCAAGTAAATTGTTGTTGGGAAATTTGAAATCTTGACTGACCACTTATATTTACTATTCACATGTAATCAATAAGATATGTTGTTAGGAAATATAAGTGGTCTGTCAAATTTAACCCTACGAATAGCAACAATTTAAAAGGGTTATTATTAAGTAAGAGACTTGTATCAACATATACCTTCTGGTATCTTCAAACTTTTTTTTAAATATAAACAGTACTGGTCGATACTATAAATAACCACAACAACAACAACAACAACAACAACAACAACAGTGATTAGGGTTGTGATGTTTAACGCCACTTTCAACAATATTTTAGCGGTATCGTGGTGGTCAGTTTTATTGGTGGAGGAAACCGGAGTATTCGGAATAAAACACCGATCTGCCGCAAGTCACTGACAAACTTTATCACATAATGTTGTACTGAGTACACTTCGTCTGAGTGGGGTTCGAACTCACAACGCTAGGCACTGATTGCATAGGTAGCTATAAATCCAACTACCATACGATCACAACCACGACGGCCATGCTACAACAACAGTGTTCTAGCAAACCTTAAACTTTCAAATAGAAGTGATAAACTATAAAAGGCGACGGAAATCTACAGGGCCTGGTTTATACATAAACAAAATTATGAGGGATAAATAAAACTAGCTATTGGACTCCCAAATCCTCTCTTGATATCTAACGGCAAAACAGTAATGAAGAAATAATAAAAACATACTAAGATTTTTCTTACACAAAAAATTAAGATTCCAAAACGAACGAAGACCAATATTGAACACTTTATATTTATATATAATTTATTAAAATATCTATATCATTTTATATATCTCAAATCACTGTGTGAACAATGATGTTGTAGCGATACCCGTTTTAAATATCAGGCGATGACAGATCTATCGAGTTATTAATCTACTAGACAATAGCGTTAGACTCAAACAAAACTGTAATAAATTGGAGAGATATTATCTTATTGGCGCAAATATCAACAAGTATAAATTAGTATTATTAAATATACCGTCTGAAATTAATTGGTGTATTATTTTAAAACAAAGAAATGGTTAAATCACAGATATACCGTTTGAAATTAATTGACGTATTATTTTTAAGACAAAGACATGATTAAATCATAGAGATTTATCTAGTGTCCTCTCAGTAAGGGATCGCTTGTTGATTTTAAACGTACTGAAATAAAAATAGGGGGTCTTTAGACAAAATATTGTAGAACCTTGGTTCCATTCAAATGACATGAAATATTTCATCAGATATCATTTAATTATGTATCTAATTATCATGGCTTAATGCTTTTAATCGTTACAGTCATGATCAGTGGTATAATTTGATATTTATTTGATATTTATATGTAGGCCACGAGTTGTTCAATTTTAGTTTGTATAATTAGTGTAAATGTATTTGAATGAAAATTTGTTTAGCACCTTATATTAAGAGCTTGTCTATGAGAAAACCATGCAAAACAGCCCGGAAGCAAGGTTGGCCAATCCTTTTCATAATTTGTTGGTAGGTAGACCACCATACAGCATTTGCAAATACATCAACTTTTTTTTCAAATTTTCGAATATCATGGCCATAGGAGGCGCCACCTATATTTCTACAATTTTCCCATTAATATGACAAGAAACTAGCCAAAAAAGGTCAGTTTTGAAACCTATTTTATTACTTATAACACAGTATCATTAATTAAACCTTAGTGGTAATGAAATATATGTATAAGGAACTTTATATGTTCAATACTTAAATGGACCTCTTTCTTTATCATTCAAGGACAGATAACTCTTAAAATTTGGCAAATTTCCAAATTTTCAATATTGCAAAAATAGGCTATGTTCTGAAGGCTATATCTCTGAAGGTAACACTTTAATTTGTTTTATTTTGGTTGTTAAGCAATATTCTTGAACTAAATATATACCAGATAAAAGGTTTTGCTTTGCTTTTGAATAAAATCTGCAATATGAGCTATCGAAATCCCCCCTTATTGTAATAATGCCTAATTTGCAAAAAATAAGCTATGTTCAGAGGGCTATATCTCTTAAGGTAACACTTTAATTTGTTTTATTTTGGTATACACAGATATTATGTATCAAGTATTTTTATGTAATTGATTCAATATAAATATGTGAGTTCCAATCAGTATTGGTGGATTATTTTCAGAAAAAAATCCTACTATCAGTCAGAAATTTTCCCACTTTCGTCTTTAAAATCACCACTTTTAATTTGTTCAAAAAGTACTATAATGCTCATTTGCAAAGCAAAACCTTCTAAATACAAAATATTTTATCCCTGTCTGTTATAAAATTAACAAAATGAAACAAATTTAGGCATTACCTTACATGTTATTAACTTTTTGGAACACCATACTAGATTATTCCCTTTTTACCTCTCCTTATTTGGAAAGTTTGCACAATGCCAACTTACATGCTTTAATGATTAAATTGACTTTAAACGGTTGTTAAGATGTCACAGTTGCCTCTAAAACATAAAAACTACATTATTTGTCTCTTCAATCGACAATACGGTGGTATTCAAAGAGAGCAATTTTACACTTGAATATGCTTTCTCTGGTAGTTGAATTTGTTCTAAAAATAGAAATGGCTATTTCTAAAAATAGAACGACCCATTTGCACTTTTGATGGTATTTATGGAGTCACTACATGTTACCCTTCAGGATACATATCATATAAAACTGATTTTCGAACCTTGCTTCTGGACGAAATTTTAAATTTTGCATGGTTTTCTCATAGACAAGCTCTTAAATGGTGTTAACGTGCAGTAAGACACACCTTAAAGAGAATGAACAGACAACTAAGATATATAAGAATGTGGTTCTCCCCCAATGTGGGTATCACAATGCCACCTAAACCCTCATAAGAAATCGTTGAAAATTGTCTTAAAATTAATAAATATCCCCTTTTTTGATTGGTGGCATCTCGCTCGAACGACGTCTCCCCAATTATATTACTACTTTCACATCTTATTCAAACAAGCTAAATGTTCAGTACCGTGCCCTTAACGTTACGACACATAACATTCAGGTCGGGTTTGTATGAGATCAAATAGAGTCATAATTTTTATGAACTATAATTATTTCATGTCATGTAACAGATCCTGTTCAACTATTGGCACCCGTCATGTTATTCATGTTACTAATCCGGTGATATGTCATGCAAGAGGAAATGAGAACGGGGTTGTAATTTCGACAGTCATTTATCACACAAACATTCAATAACGGTTAACAAAGTCATGATGACCACAGTGGAGCAACCTATCCACTAACAGTCCTTAGTTCAGTATTTTCGTGATAGGAACCACGAGCTCTTAAATATCGTATCAACAGAGAGAGATTTGTGATTCACAAGCCACTTTCGTGCTGTTAATGTTGAGAAATTGTTATCGTATCCAGCTTGAAGCATATATTGAAAATTTTTCGCCGGGGGATTATTATTAGTCATTCTAGTGAAACGCAAAGGAAGTCAACATTTTCCCCACGCGAACATTTTCACTCATATTACATGTTTGCTTAAGAAAGTGTTCATGTTGTGTTTTCTTGTTAACCAGTACTATTTTCTTAAGTTTGAAGATACCAAAAGAGGAATCAGAAACCATAAAGGACATACAAAAACAATGGCTAATAAAATGAACACCCCCAACAATGATCTACAAAACACTACATTGAGAAATAAAGATTGAGCAGCACGAAATACAGATGTGAACTCGGGTATCCCGGAAGGGTAATCAGTTCCTGCTTCACTGGTGACACGCCTCGTGTTTAACTGCTATTGAAATCGTTTTGGACACCAATATATGTAAATTACTGTTGCGGTTTGTCAAAAGATTGGTTCGTATTGTTATGATTGGTTATATGGCACACCGTTATATTGTTTGAGGTTTGTCATAGGATTGGTTCGTGCTATTGTGGTTGGTAATATGGTATTCATTTAAGTGTTTAGATGTTTTATTTCAATTATGTCTTTATAATGCGCTTATATCACACGAGGTCTATTTATTATATTATATATCTGTTAAACGAAGCGCATGTCAATTAAACAGATTAGTTAAACATTTGTCGAAATAAAACACAAAATTTCAGGGTTTTTTTTAAAAGTCTGTCCTTATTGACTTATAAATCCAATCTTAAAGTGTCAAAATAATTTAGTATTATAAAACAACAAAGAAAACTTGATCAATCAAATCTTTAAATCACATTTTCCTTGATTGAACTTTAAATATGGCGCCTGTCGTCAGCAGCATGGCCATCTAAGTTGGAGTAATGTTACAAAACGGACAAAGATGCTCACCGGAACAGATGAAATGAACCCTGATCATAGGCCGATAAGTTGTGATAATCACAGACGCGGAATGAATGACATTGAACGAAATCATTTAATTCTTACTTGTTTACAAACAAATATACATCATTGATCATTTAATCCATCACTGGTTCGTGGTTTTGATTTATAGTAATGAAAGTGATCCCTTAATACCGACAAATGCCGCTCTGACTGTTTCTGACCGCAGCAGTCTGGAACGATTTGAAAAATATATAATTCTTATCCAAAACCAGACCCATAACTTCGTTATATGCGAAGTCTGAAGAAACCTGAGGTGTAATCGTAAGCCGTAATTAGAAGGACAGACAATACAATGGTCAAAAGAAAGTGACAAAAACACAAAGAAAGGTCAATACAAAACTTCGCAGAAAACGTCAGATTTAGCCACAAGAATATCCTTCATGTACACACGAGAAAGTATGTTGTGCTCTAAATATCTAACTGATAGCCTGTATGAAGAAACCAAATGGGAAAACTGAAAGATAGAAGAAATAGTCACAAACTTGTTCTCTTTCATAAAATGAATTACAATAAAACACCCCAATATTTAGCCGAGTTAATTCCAAAAACTGTAGGTACTCGACATAGTTATAATACTAGACAAATAAACAATATAGTTAATATAAACTGTAGGTACTCGACATAGTTATAATACTAGACAAATAAACAATATAGTTAATATAAACTGTAGGTACTCGACATAGTTATAATACTAGACAAATACACAATATATAGTTAATATAAACTGTAGGTACTCGACATAGTTATAATACTAGACAAATAAACACTATAGTTAATATAAACTGTAGGTACTCGACATAGTTATAATACTAGACAAATAAACAATATAGTTAATATAAACTGTAGGTACTCGACATAGTTATAATACTAGACAAGTAAACAATATATAGTTAATATAAACTGTAGGTACTCGACATAGTTATAATACTAGACAAATAAACAATATAGTTAATATAAACTGTAGGTACTCGACATAGTTATAATACTAGACAAATAAACAATATATAGTTAATATAAACTGTAGGTACTCGACAAATAAACAATATAGTTAATATAAACTGTCGAACTAATCTTTATTCTGAATATTTTCTGTCCTCAACTATAAAAGCATGGAATGATTTACGACTTACCACCCGTAAATCGGAATCGCTAAGTTCATTTAAATCTCTAATCAACAATAAAAACACTTAATTTCCAGCCCATTATTATGATGGATGTAGGTT
This sequence comes from Gigantidas platifrons, assembly GCA_002080005.1. Taxonomy (NCBI): domain Eukaryota; kingdom Metazoa; phylum Mollusca; class Bivalvia; order Mytilida; family Modiolidae; genus Gigantidas; species Gigantidas platifrons. The sequence goes on from MJUT01000725.1 coordinate 1,074,219, forward strand.
AGGTCAGATATTACATGCGAGATTACGTATGAATTGTAGTGCCTTCAATACACACATCTTTATTAGAAACCTTGTTGAATCGACAAATTCTTGGAATAACTGAAACTGTATCCCATTTCCTATTAGATTGTCCACGACATGCAACTCTAAGACAACAACCTTTCTTCTCACTTTTGGATATACCTGAAACAATTTCACTGAAGCTACTTATTTTTGGCTCAATTAATCTAAATGACGAAGAAAACCAGTATCAAATCAGTCCAAACCTTCGTCATAAAAAGTAAAAGATTTACTCCCTGGCAAGTTCATATAATATTTATCACCTTTTCAATCTCTTTGTATTAATCCTTTCCAGGTAATTGTGTAACTTTCAACTACAAGCTTACATATACAATGTATTTTTGTCTTTTCCATCATTGTATAAATAATTCTCACAAGTATAAAATTTTAATCAGCATGCATATATATTTTTTATGATATTTTTATGTTCTTCCCAGGAAACAGATTTAAAAAAACAACAACATTTGCTTGTTTCTGAATCCTATTTGTACAATTGCTGTTGTTTTGTTTATATATGTCAGTTATACCAATAAAATATGTGAATACCAAATATCTACCTTTATATATATATAGAAATCTTCTAAAAATTACAGCAAGCTCAACAAAGTGGAGATTAACAGATAAATATATATTATCCCTAACTATATAGGGCCAGGGGTGTGTGTAGTTAATGCCACTCGTTTATATTGTGGCTGTCAGTTTATGGGTGGAGAAAACCGGAGTATCAAGAGAAAACCGATGATTTGCCACACATCACTGACAAACTTTATCACATTATGTTGTAACGAGTACACCTTGCCATGAGTGGGAATCAAACGCTCCTTTTAAGTGGTAATATGATTGGTTGATTTGATTGATTTTGATTTTTGGTGTTTTAACGCCACTTTCAACAATATTTCAGCTATATCATGGCGACCAGTTTTAGTGGTGGAGGAGGCCGGAGTACCCGGAGAGAACCACCGACCATGGGCAGGCAACTGGTAAACTTTATCACTTGCGGCTGCGAGTCGAGTGCACCCTTTTTTGCAATTTACAAAGCCGGGCGCGAACCCAAGCCGTATTGATGATAGGCTTGTATGAGTTGTTAGATCCAACGACCTAACTCATTGAGCCACCCGGGCCCCTGGTAATATGATTGTATACGTAGATGTGAATACTACTACCATACGAACAAGGCCATGAAACTCCTTATCAAATATCATATCAAATAACGACCAATAAAGGAAACTGATTGCATATAACACTAAACAGGAAAAGTTAAAGATACCAATGGGTTAAAACAGAATTGTAACATAAATACGCATTTTTCCTTTGATGTTTTTATGCGGTAATCAACTTAAAAATAGTGAACTTTTACAAACCATGGTCTAACATGAAGATCTTGATGTTATTCCATGATTTTGACATCACATGAAAATAATAGTTAAGTTTCTATGGAAGTGGGAGGAGCTTACGTCATGGTTTAATATAAAGATCTACATGTTATTCCATGGTTAACGCGGACGTCGAAGAGAACGCCCTTTGTCAATCGTGTAATTTATGTTACAAATCATATATCATGGATCTTACTCGTGAACTTATTTAAACCAACTCATCCTTCGAATTCTTTGGTTTAATAATACATATTACAGACAATGCAATGGTCAAAACAAGAAGGACAATGATTCACGGAAGTTTGAGAAAAACATACAATTGGCATTGACTAGTCCCTCTGTCGTGTTTTATAACGATTCCGCATAAAAACGATGTTTGGTTCGTCTTAACTTTCATAAGTTTTAGAGGGTTCATGTATAACTTGTATCAATTTACTCATGCTGCAATCCAACACGATTTCATTTCAGAAACTTTTCGTGTCATTTACAAGTAACTGCACGTGTGCTAATTTGATGAAAGAACTGCATACCCTTCTGTAGCTCTCTTGGGTTATAGTGTGAAGAGTTAGAAGATACCAAAGGGGCAATCAAAATCCGTATATAGAAGAACAGACAACACAATGGTCAAAAGAAAAAGTACAATAGGCCAAACAACGATCGGCAAAGCATACACATAACACTAAAGATCGAGTAACACGAGCCCCACTAAGAACCGGGGGTGAACTCAGGTGCTCGGGAAGAATAAGCAGTTCCTGCTCCACTCGTGACACCCGTCGTGTTAATCTAGTATGTGGTTCACATTGCTCACTCTAGATTTCTGTGTAGTGTTCTGTCGAGCATTGTTTGTCTTTTGGACCTTTTTTCTGTTTCCTATGATGAACATACAAACATCACAAAAAAAATGTATGCATGCTGATACTTCTATCTGTGAGAATTATTTATATAATGAAGGAGGAGACAAAAATATATGTAAACATGTAGCTGAAAGTTACATAATGTAATTTACTTGAAAATGTTAATACAAAGAGATTGAATAAGACATATAAGGTGAAAAATACCATGTGACCATGTCAGGGAGTAAATCTTTTATTTTTGGATTGATATGCATACTGCTTTATTTTTTTCATCATTTAGATTAACGGAGCCAAAAATAAGTAGCCTCGGTGAAATTATTTCTGTGATATCCGAAAAATGACCAAAAACAGTTGTTGTCTTAGGGATGTGTTCAGCGGACAATCTTAAAAAGGTTATCTGCTTTCTTCTTGTCCAAGAAAACATTGAAATATATCTTAATAGCGCAATGAACCAACAGCTCCTCAAATGTACATGGTCTTTGTGTATGAACATAAACAATTTTAATAAAATATGTTTGTGATGATATATTTATCGTGTTCTTTGAGTAGTTCCTGGAATAAACCATGTATTGCGATGGTGTCGACAGTGGCTTCTTCATTCACCAAAACACAAAACTTAGCAGACGATCATCCAATCAAATTCATGAATAGTTATCTTAGGAAAGGAAATAACACTCTTGTGCAATTTGCTTTCATGAGATCAAACCAGTGGTTACAGAGAGAGAGTATTTTGAAAACAGTTCGAGTCCCGATCTGGTCAATCCAAAGACTACAAAATTGGTATTTATGGCTTAATGTGTCCGAGTAGGGCGACATGTCTATCCGTGGACTGTTGTTTCAGTGAGCTAGCACTATAAAAATCCAATGAAACGTGTTGGTCTAGTACAAAGCGAACATCATCATCATCATCTCATTGACAATAAACTTGTTCTCGCCATGATATAGCTGAAAAATTGCTGAGTTGGCGTTAAACAACAATCACTCACTCACTAAACAATATAAAAAACAATATAAATAAAAAAAGATAAAGGCAAAATGCTAGCTGGAGGAAATTGTAAGAGAGAAAAATCACATTATGGATTAAATAATTGATTGATATTGCTAAACTCCCAGAGAGCAGTATTTCATCTATATTAACAACAAGAACAAGTTCATCAATATCTAAAAATGATACAGAAATGATACAGAAATGATACAGAAATGAGAAAAATTGGACTACATGGGAAACGACATATGACTGTCACTGGAGAAGTATAGAGATCTCAGTAAAGATGAAAACTATCTTTTGCCTCCGCTTAATATGACAATATAACGCTAATGGAACATAAAACTAACCAAATAGCAACAGGCCGAACATGAGCACCCTGTTGCTTCTAATTGGCAAGTTGTCTCCTATTTTCTGAAAGACATTCTTTGTGGAACTCCCATTATTAATTTCGTTAGAGTAAAGCATCTGTTCCTTTTTACCAGTATTTTACAATAATTCAAAATATGATAGAAAATAATCTTTTTACTGGAAGGGACGATATGAAATTGTAATCGCACATCCGGTTATCAACTGGTTATCATTTAGATTTAAGAAATAATTCATGGAAGCCAGAGTTTGTATACAGTTATAACATGAGTAACATTATTTTCGTACAAATTTTATCCCGAGCGTTAGCGAGGGATAAAATGCAACGAAATTAATGTTACCCATGCTAAAATGTGATACAAACTCTGGCTTCCATGAATTATTTCGATTCTAGTAGGAAAAATCTAACTTATTTTTTGAAGTGGAAGTCGGTAATATGGATATGCATTTCATAACAAAATTCACTAACCTTCATGTTTTACAGTTTACAGTTGTTTTTCTTTTATGTATAAATAGACTGTGATGCAATAAGTTACTGATATTTTCCAATTTAATGGCATTTTGAATTTAGCAACTTAAACAACTAAAATGCTCACAAAATCTTAAAATAAATCAGTAACCATGTGTTTCAATGTCATCAGCGTTCCTTGTAAACGACTTCCGGAAGATGTTAAATTTCAAAAGTCAAAGTCCATTGATGGTTGTCTTAAGTACAATGTATTTATTCCGGAAAAATATAGGTAAAAACAATACGGGCATTTTTATGTTTGTTATGCACCACAGTACTGTATGAATACATAAATTCACTAGGGAATTTTGTTTGTAATTAGTTCGTCAATACGCATGAACGAATTAAAATATATCGTGAATTTTATCACTGTATTATTTATATAGCCAATGAAGGACGTCATGTTAGAATCTTCAATAAAACTATATTTTTGTTTTGTTTTTCATGTATATATTATCTAAATACAACTAGTTACATTAAATAATATATTTACGTCAAAACAAGATTAAAAAGAAACAGAATCTAGATGCCCATAATAAAATCGATGGAAATAAAATAAGTAACATTACACACCCAAGATGGTAATATATAATCGACATATAGTGATCAAATCATGCAGGGGAAACAGAGATTTGCAAATTTACAATTGAAAGGTATGTGTTTAATCATTTCAAGCGCCAACATTCAACTTGTATCAGTCGTCCCATCGAGAACCATTCTTAAGTGAGGAGACTGAATCTTGTAATCTTGGTTGGAAAAATTTCCCGAATAAACTCTGTTAAAAAATACTTGATAGAAAAGAAATAGTAAAAAAGGTCAAAATTCTAGAAAATGGAACTAATCTGGATAATAGCATGAATCACCATCACCACAAATAAAATATTTAAACAAACAAAAATTGTTATATCTCACTGCAATCCAAAATGGTTATATCTCACTGTAATCAAAAGTAGAACTTGACATACGCTGAACTAATAATAATAATAAAACAAATTGCTTTAACGAAGAAATAGCAAATTAGGTAAAAATCATAAAAATGGAATAAATCCAACGAACAACATAAGTTGATATTTTGTTGACCAGATAGACATAATTTAATAATTTGACCTTGTGAAAAAAAAGGAAACTTTTTAAACATCATAATAAAATAACGAACTTCGTGTACCTAATTAAAAGTAATCCGAAACTGTTTTAATTACAAGATCGTAATTCCAGATGATTTGAGAAAAAGTTTGATATGAAACAAAGGCGATCATAATAGAATCGAACCTTCGGTCCATTTAACATAAATATTATATCTATATAACAATTAAGATTCCTGTTTTATTATTTCACTGACATAGGAATTTGACAAATGAAAAGGGTAAAAGTTTTAATGCCAAGCCTATCTTGTCTCCAATTATCTTTATATCTAAACTTAAAACTAATTACAAAATATTAAACAATAGATTGAAAGTCATGCTCAGTCTATTGTCTTTACGTTATTAGATTTTTAAAGTTGACAAGGCTATTAACGGAAAAAAAAACAAATATTATTATATCTAAAAATTTCCTTTCATTTGATGTACTTAATATAATGATATCATGCAAATTAAAAATCACAGTAGGGGAGAAATAAAAACAATGAAATGGATTAATCAGATCTGAAATATACAGTGAAATTAACATAAATCTTATTGTTGAATTTGTCTAATTGTGTGGTCGTGATTATTACGATACTAATAAGAATGACATGTTAATTATTTCATGTTATCATTCTAATAACAAAAGGTAATATATTTTTAGCCTTGATTATAATAGCAATACACACCTCATGAAAATTAAAATCTTTTTTGTTGTGATTCTTTGAACTTTCAATCGTTATCTGTAACATCGTACATTTTATGAAGAAAACGCCATTGAAGACGATTTTTAAAGGAAAGTAATATTTTAATGATCCAGTATAATTAACAATTCTGGCTAATAATCTATGACAATATTTTTAATTGAGGAAAAACACGATACTATGTATAGTGTATATGTATAAACAGATACAAAGACAGACCATAAGAAGAGTTTGATTATACCAAAGGGCCAATCAGAACCCGTAAATCGAAGAAGCAGAGACACCCCAATGGACAAAGGAAAAGGGACAAAAGGAGATCATAAGAAGAGTTTGATCATACCAAAGGGCCAATCAGAACCCGTAAATCGAAGTAGCAGAGACACCCCAATGGACAAAGGAAAAGGGACAAAAGGAGATCATAAGAAGAGTTTGATCATACCAAAGGGCCAATCAGAACACGTAAATTGAAGAAGCAGAGACACCCCAATGGACAAAGGAAAAGGGACAAAAGGAGATCATAAGAAGAGTTTGATCATACCAAAGGGCCAATCAGAACACGTAAATCGAAGAAGCAGAGACACCCCAATGGACAAAGGAAAAGGGACAAAAGGAGATCATAAGAAGAGCTTGAAGATACCAAAGGGCCAATCAGAACACGTAAATCGAAGAAGCAGAGACACCCCAATGGACAAAGGAAAAGGGACAAAAAGAGATCAGAAGAGCTTGAAGATACCAAAGGGCCAATCAGAACACGTAAATCGAAGAAGCACAGACATCACAATGGTCAAAGGAAAAAGGACAAAAGGAGATCATAAGAAGAGCTTGAAGATACCAAAGGGACAATCAGAACACGTAAATCGAAGAAGCACAGACATCACAATGGCCAAAGGAAAAAGGACAAAAGGAGATCATATGAAGAGCTTGAAGATACCAAAGGGCCAATCAGAACACGTAAATCGAAGTAGCACAGACATCACAATGGTCAAAGGAAAAAGGACAAAAGGAGATCATAAGAAGAGCTTGAAGATACCAAAGGGCCAATCAGAACACGTAAATCGAAGAAGCACAGACATCACAATGGCCAAAGGAAAAAGGACAAAAGGAGATCATAAGAAGAGCTTGAAGATACCAAAGGGCCAATCAGAACACGTAAATCGAAGAAGCACAGACATCCCAATGGCCAAAGGAAAAAGGACAAAAGGAGATCATAAGAAGAGCTTGAAGATATCAAAGGGCCAATCAGAACACGTAAATCGAAGAAGCAGAGACACCCCAATGGTCAAAGGAAAAAGGACAAAAGGAGATCATAAGAAGAGCTTGAAGATACCAAAGGGGCAATCAGAACACGTAAATCGAAGAAGCACAGACATCCCAATGGTCAAAGGAAACATTACAAAAGGACAAACAACGATCTACAAAACATAAACATGCACTAAAGATCGAGTAACACGAACCTCACTAAAAACCGAGGGTGGACTCAGGTGCTCCGGAATAGAATTCCGTTAAAAATAAAAATATGACCAGATTCAGTGATGACTGAATCTCAAACGTTTGGGGGATTGGACCAGTACCAAGTAAAGGTTTCTCACATGACGCTCAAGGCGAGCTACCCTCATCATGAGATCGAGACCAATTTTCTTCGCAAATGAGAGGCGGCCAATGCTATATAAGTAGTCGGTCATCACATTTTAAGACGAATAGAGTGCACTGAAATATTGTTGAAAGTGGCGTTAAACACCATAGCCCCTTAACCGCAACAAGAGGAACAGACTCCAGAATATTATATCTACTAAGATATGCCTCATATACAGATAGCATAGGAAAGACGTCACTAGAGGGTTGTGGTGTTTAACACCATTGTCAAGAATATTTAATTTATATCGTTACTGCCACGATATAACTGAAACATTGTTGATTTTGATTTGATTTGATTTTTGGTGTTTTAACGCCACTTTCAGCAATATTTCAGCTATATCATGGCGACCGGTTTTAGTGGTGGAAGAAGCCGGAGTACCCGGAGAGAACCACCGACTATGGGCAAGCAACTGGTAAACTTTATCACTTGCGGCTGCGAGTCGAGTGCACCCTTTTTGTAATTTACAAAGCCGGGGCGAACCCACGCTGTATTGGTGATATCTAGGCTTGTATGAGTTGTTAGGTATTCCAACTGCCTAACTCATTGAGCCACCCGGGCCCCTTAAACATTGTCGAAAGTAGCATTCAACAGCTATATAACCTACAACATTACCGGTAACACTTGAATTCAACTATATAAACAAGGCACTCATATATACGACAGTAATATCTTCAAAATAGTGAAAAAGAAACGGTAGATATCGAAATCAGTACACAGACACCGCGTTTTCTGGAGTAACTTTCATTAAATACTCTAGATCTCATAGTCAAAAGATTGGCAAGCCAAATAATTTAAAAGTTTAAATTTGGTTGCAAGTAAATGTAGAACAAAACACACAAAACGATTTAATATGTTTAGAATTTTGTGCTTTCAGATATTATGAAGTTCGCAACCTTTCGACACTCGCATCGAGCAGATGTCATAATAAATATACTGGTACATTAAGTTAACCATAGCAAAGTTATATAATATGTTTCCAGTAATTTGTCGTCTGTTGGTCGTTATGTTTAAGTAATGATTCAAAAGAAAACAAAAAACGTGTTGCACACTCTCTTTTGTCAATTTCTTTTTATCAAAGTAAAAATTGTTAATCAAATCTTAATTCGATTCTTTGCTATCTTTATTTTAAATCATATAAAACCGAACATAAATTATACTTTAACACGACAACAAGACAAATAGAAAATTTAACGTGTTTTCCGTGTTTTCAGTGATAACATAGACTTCTGTTTAGTCACATTAAAGTAAAATTACTGATACTGATCAGGATCATTATTATTCTTATTGTCATTAATCCAGCAATAAAACGTTAAAACATTGAATCGATAGTGTCGAATTTCATGACATCATTGAAATAATCGACAAGAGATGAAAATCAAACATCCTGACCGATAGAATTGACTCCGCTGAAACAATGGCGTGCCTCCGTATCATAGCATATTGCATTAATATCATATAATAATTCAACTTGGGAATGTGCGCCTTTACAAAATTTGTCATGTTATATGTTAAATTGCGGAAATTTCTATAATTTTAAAAACAATTCAATCTAACTTTGAGACCCCATTGCACGTTTAAATGAAATTGATTTGAGCTGATTATTTTAACTAAATGGAATTTAAATTGCCTACATCATGATAAGCAAACAATCTGTCGGATAAACAAACATTTATATTATTAGCTTCGTATGTGGTTATTCTTAGCGCACACAGTCATCGGCTACATGCAACTTTGAAACAACGAGAAGACAAGTTACATATATAGTCACACATATTGTGTCGGTATCAAATTATATCGGAGGGAAAATGAAAAACCATGACCAAGGACCAAAAAAACAAGAAGCCATCTTAGCATTTATGATGATCTTTAGATAATCTTAGACTGTATGACTGTAACCATAATCGATCCTAAAGTGATTGGCACCTCTTAAACAGAACGTCTACGACTGGTTTAAGGGTTATTTCTTAACTGCCCTTAAGAAACGTATAACGTTTTGGGTAACACAAAATCGTCGTACGATTCTCTTTACAATTTGCTCTTGTGTCACGATTGTCTCTTCCCCCCTAATAATTAATAACATAAAGGGCGGCCCTGACGACTCCGAACTTAAAGCATACTTTATCACCTAGCTAATGGAATGATTGCACTGCTTTTGCATCTCCGAAATCAAAATAGACCAAGAAACCGTTAGCTACAAGTGCCGAGGTGTTGATTGCAAGATAAGAACAATACTTGACAGAGAGAGAGAGAGAGAGAGAGGATATATATGAGTTACGTGAAACACTTCAAACAGATCTTGAAAAAAAGAGATAATGCAAACCAAAGAGGTAACCAGAAAACGTAAATCGAATAACAGACAATACAATACAATGGTCAAAAGAAAAAAGACAAAAACAAAAAAACAAAAAAACAAAAAAATATCCATAAAACCCTATACAGACAACCAAAGAGTGAGCAACACAAACCCACTAAATATCTAGGGGGAACTTAGTTGTTCCTGGATTGGTAAACACAACTTGAAATATCAATTAATAGGTACACTACTATTATAATATTATAATATCGCGAATGTTTTATGCTAGTGGAAGCTTCATGAACGTAATTGCTGATCCACATTTCAAGATGATTGGCCTATGAGTAATGTAAAGATGCATTGTGACAAGTTGTTTTGTAAACAAATGTATTTGATACACTCTTTGCTAAAATGGTTCTAATCGAACAAGAACATCTCAATTACATAATAAATCAAGCCATTTTAAAACATTTGTATTGATAACTATTCCAGCGACAAAATATCCGTCGGAAATATGTTATTTACCATAGAGCGATTTTCATGAAGCCTGCTGATCTTAACATGTTTTAAACTGAAAAATTACCAATTTTGATATAAATAAGTGTATCATCCAAATTGTAGGTACAACATCAAAATTTGAATTCAATATTTCCACAAGTACGTGTATGAAAACAAAATAGCACAGTGTTGGTACAATTCCAAAATCTAATAAAAGATCATTCCTTCTGCTCATCTTTAGACTCCATAATAGATGGCCTTTCCCAGCTATATGTCTACATTCTTTGTGTTCTTCTTACTGGACATACTTCTGAATGTTTAGGTGAGGACATGTCATTCCAAACACACCGAAGATTAAATTGACAGAAACAATAATATATTTCTTTCAATCCAATGACGGACATGTCGGAACACCTTAGGACGGCAACTTAAAAAGGAAAAACTTATAAATGTCTTATTTCTGCAAAGAGTACAATAAAAAACACGCTACGGTCATGTTAAGAACGCTTTAATAAACATGAGAGAAACCAAAGGGGCAATCAAGAATAGACAATCCAGAGAAACTGGCAACATTGGATACACAAGATACAAAACGAAGGCAAACAAAACAAAACAACAAAATATATGTTGGACACCACCGTACACAAGACACAAGTTACACTCTTTGTCACATGCTAACTTGCCCTTACGGTGTTCTTAAGTTGTGTTTTAATGTCATCTTAAGACAAGTTTCTAGTTATCGACCCCAGGTCCACTAATGAGAATAGTGTACCGATGAATAGCCACGTATGAAGTCACTAACTTCAATTTTCATTCTTCTTTGTTATTGAATTAAAATATCCATTAAAATATCCCTATTAAGTTGTTTTTTTTTACAAATATGTATTAAAAAAAAAACCCGAATAATATCATACAGTAACGGTCATTTTGAATGTTGCACCCGAACGAAACGGAAAATGCCTGGGGAGATCAGATTTACAATAGAAATAAATAATAACAAGAGTTTGAAGATACCAAAGTGGTAACCAGAATCCGTAATAATGGCAACGTATGTCAATAAGGTAAGCGAGATAACTCTTACACGAACCATGACACATTATACAATCAAAACTGAATTGAATGTCGATATTCCCCATCGCCCTTGTTTTATATCACCAAAGACCAATTATACCAATCCAACTTGTGCATACCATTGCCGTGCTGCTATTGCTACACTGGTAATGTAATTTGCTGTATACAGAGATATATAAACCACATATCTCTATTTATTAACTGATTATGATTATTGACATTTAACACCACTGTCTACATTAATAATTCAGTTATATCGTGGCAGTCAAATTTACTGGTGGATGAAACAATGATAAAACCACCGGTATTTCTTTCACAAGTCACTGACAAACTTTATCACATACAATTGTATAGTGCACATATCGGCATATGTGAGAAAGCGTTCCAATCGTGACAGGCAATGATTATATATTGGTAGAGGTATACATTGTCACTGTCAGAAGTTGAAAATATAAACTGGAAATTCTGATTCGATTGCATTGGAAAAAATAAGGACAATAATACTATGAAGTTAATTCTTTTCGTACACGTCTATCTATCATCTCTTTAAACAAAACAGAAATATGATTTTTGTCAACGGTATCTCATGGTAGTGGTACGCAAATTAATCATTCCAGGCGCGGATCCAGGATATCAAGTTGGGGGGGGGGGGGCGCACTTGCGAAAAATTTTGGAGTATTTCGTGTGAAAAATCACGATTTTACGCATAAAAATCATATTTTTTTCCAATTTTAGGGGGCCGCAACCGGCGCCCTTCCCCTGGATTCACCCCTGCATTCATAGCACAGTACGAGAAATAGCACTGTAGTCAACTCAGCGTTAAGTCTAACGGTTGGAATTGTCCTACATAGCATAGTAAATGATGGTTGGCTAAAGCGATCTTAAAGTTCATCTTTTTTACCTTTGGAAATTTGTCATTTTAATAAGTGATGATATCAATATATAGACATCTGATTTGATCAAATTGAATCCACACGACGTGTCTCTGGAATAACAGTCATCACGTACGCCCATAGTAAAAAGATTGGAAAGTAAAATGATATAAAAATAGGCCAGAGCAAGTAAACCAAAGGGAATTAAAATGTAATGAAAGGTCGAATAATACATAGCTGGTTGGTGCTAATGTTTTCCGATATTGGTATCGTACAGGTGGTTGTTTTCAGCAAACATCATGGACGCTAGCTGACGACTAGCATAGAGTATGTATTTTTTTTAGTTCTGTCAAAAGACATAGTTATCGTTGATAAAGTTTGAACTGGTGTTATTATAAAGTTGAAATGATGATGTGTGATAGAAGAAAACTTATATTATTCAAAACTGATCTATGTTCTATGTAAAAAGAACTCTACTCAATAGGACTAATATCCACGCAATTGAAATGTGATTTTTTTTTCTCGCCCAAATGAAATCTAAATTTCCGCCAAAATGAACAAAAAACAACAATTTTGGAAATCCGTCCAAATGCAATGCGCCCACATATGGAATATAAATACACAGTTTCTGAGTTTAAATCGAGTGGTGTCACATGGAATGCATGCGTGGGTAAGGTAGTCGTCGTAGTGCAATTTTTGCTTCCTTGATATCTATATTTAAATCATTACCATATCAGGAAATTGGCCCACACTTTTCATAAATATATTATTGAAAATCATCATCATTGTTTCCTCAACGTCTTCATAATCATTATTATCGTCATCATCGTTGTCTCATCATTTTAAATGACCTTAATATCAAGTAAGTATTTTTTAAATAAAGATTTTAATACATGCTAACCAACTAAAACCACAAGTCGAAATTACAGGACAACACATTGTTCAACTTTCGATAGATAATCCCATACTCCGATAGATAATCCCATACTCCGATAGATAATCCCATACTCCGATAGATAATCCCATACTCTGATAGATAATCCCATACTCCGATAGATAATCACATACTCCGATAGATAATCACATACTCAGATAGATAATCCCATACTCAGATAGATAATCCCATACTCCGATAGATAATCCCATACTCTGATAGATAATCCCATACTTCGATAGATAATCACATACTCCGATAGATAATCCCATACTCAGATAGATAATCCCATACTCAGATAGATAATCCCATACAGCAAGGTTTATGCTCTTACTCCTTAATGCTGTGTGTTTTGTGTAGAAGCAATTAATACTAACTGCAGTGTAAGTTTAACCGCTCTGCTGTACTCAGAGAGCAAGGGGCCCGGGTGGCTCAGTGAGTTAGGTAGTTGGATTACCTAACAACTCATATAAGTCTATCACCAATACCGCGTGGGTTTGCACCCAGCTTTGTAAATTACAAAAAAGGGTGCACTCGACTTGCAACAGCAAGTGATAAAGTTTACCAGTTGCTTGCCCATGGTCGGTGGTTCTCTCCGGCTTCTTCCACCATTAAAACTGGTCGCCATGATATAGCTGAAAGTGGCGTAAAACACAATAAATCAACCAATCAAAGAGAGCATTATAAAATTACACCACCGATTCAGTATCTATGTTTCCAAACAAACCTGTGCAACATTCATGATAGGCCTGTTTTCTAATTCTTAACCATTAACCTGGTTTTAAACTTTTATGGTTGAGCGGTTTTTTTCCGATGTGGTTTTAACCATGCGGTTAAATGGTTAAAGAACATCTTAACCGGGATCGAAGCACAGTTGAATATGTTTGAACCCTTTTAATTACCAGTATGTTTAAGAGTTGAATTGTTTTATTTGTAAATGAAGAATTAATTTTACATTGTTAAAAAATAATCAATGAACTAGAAAATTTATCTTAAATATTGTTCTTCAACCATTGCGTTTTTTATCTATCTTAAACATGTTTCAGGTTGTTTTCAACCATAAACAAGTTTGAGAATATAAAAACAGGCCTTATGTAAATATTTATGTAGGAGTATAAAATCATATCCAAGAAAAAACTTGAAACTGAAACATCTACAGTAAAGAATTTATAATATTTAAGCCTCTTTAGAGAGGTGGTGGTCATGATTTCTGTAATAACAATGTATGTTTAACGTGCGGTAACAGATCAAGGTAAACACATGCTGATTGTGTCATTAGGCTATTTATAGCTTTCAGCGAGTGATTGAAGTTTGAAAACGTTTTGTCAGGAAATTTCATTCTTCTAATCATAATGATTAATTCTAATTACGATAACAATTAAGATAACAATAGCTGTTGAAAGAAAGTAAAAAAAAACTCCATCATTTAACATTCTTTTTTTTTTAATTTCGCCCACAAAGGACGGAAATATTTAACGATAATTGAACATATCTTTTATTTCATTTTTATACCTTTTTCTTGCCAGAATTTAAGCTCTATTCATGCATTTGTCCTCCACACGAACGGGTTAAAAGTTGATGCGGATTATATACCCGAACTAGGTTTTTCCTCTCGAGATTTTGGAAGCAAATATCATAACCCCTATTCAACGACTCCCTGTCTTATGTGACCTTTTTTCAGAACTCCCTTCAATGGTCGCTAGACAAGTTTGACTGTATATTAGGATATCTTCATATCTATTCAGCTAATTTGTGTCCTTGATGTTCTGGAGGAAATAATTTCTTTTCATACACTTTGGCCAACATTTGCTTTCATTTAAACAAAATAAAAGGGTGTTCAGGTCCATTCGGTCATCATTAATGACTACTGTAGTGACTTCATATACAGTAGTTCTTGAAAAGAAGTAAACATTTTCTTAGTCAATTAGAGGCCAGCTCAGCCAAACTGGATTTAAAATTAAAATTGCTGTTAAATGTAAAAGTATTATGGAGGACCCCTGCCCTAAAAACATCTGTTAAATCTAGTGACTTGATATGTAGCAATTGTGGAGAACAAGTAGAAAATATTACACCCAACCAGTGACAATGGTAGTCATCTTAGATTTAGAACTGCTCTGGAAAAGAAACAACACTCTCCCAAGAGAACATCTCTGGCCATTTTAGGTGACCTTTGGACATAAAGGGTGATATAATAGTTAAAAACCATTCACTGGCCGTTGATATGAAACAAAATGGGAAAGGTTTGTTGTGTAATGTCTGGTGTCATACAGTTGGTAATAATCCTGATAGTTCATGGTGAAACATTTGTGTCATTGTAATTACATTCAACATGCAAGTACAGTATTCCCCCCTTTTTGTAAGACCACCCCTCTTACAATGATAAAGTGGACTTATAAGAGGATTGGTCTCTTTTGAGGGGTACAATTTAGTAGTATTTTACTATTTCACTGCATCTGAAAGCTAGAGGGTTGGCCTTTTGGTGGGAGTGGCCTNAGTACAGTATTCCCCCCTTTTTGTAAGACCACCCCTCTTACAATGATAAAGTGGACTTATAAGAGGATTGGTCTCTTTTGAGGGGTACAATTTAGTAGTATTTTACTATCTCACTGCATCTGAAAGCTAGACTATAAGAGGGTTGGCCTTTTGGTGGGAGTGGCCTTATAAGAGGGTTGGCCTTTGGTGGGAGTGGCCTTATAAGAGGGATGGCCTTTGGTTGGGAGTGGCCTTATAAGAGGGTTGGCCTTTGGCTGGGAGTGGCCTTATAAGAGGGTTGTCCTTTGATGGGAGTGGCCTTATAAGAGGGTTGTCCTTTGGCTGGGAGTGGCCTTATAAGAGGGTTGGCCTTTGGTGGGAGTGGCCTTATAAGAGGATTGGCCTTTTGGTGGGAGTGGCCTTATCAGAGGGTTGGCCTTTGGTTGGGAGTGGCCTTATAAGAGGGTTGGCCTTTGGTTGGGAGTGGCCTTATAAGAGGGTTGGCCTTTGGCTGGGAGTGGCCTTATAAGAGGGATGGCCTTTGGTTGGGAGTGGCCTTATAAGAGGGTTGTCCTTTGATGGGAGTGGCCTTATAAGAGGGTTGGCCTTTGGTGGGAGTGGCCTTATAAGAGGGGTGTCCTTTGATGGGAGTGGCCTTATAAGAGGGTTGGCCTTTGGTGGGAGTGGCCTTATAAGAGAGATGGCCTTTGGTGGGAGTGGCCTTATAAGAGGGTTGGCCTTTGGTGGGAGTGGCCTTATAAGAGGGGTGTCCTTTGATGGGAGTGGCCTTATAAGAGGGACTACTGTATTCATCAATTAGTTGTGATTGCATAGGCCTTTGGTTTATAATACATGATATAACGGTGCTAGTTTCATGTAATTTGTTTGGGGAATATGGACTTCAGTCAAAACAACAAAATTAAAATAACAATAAATTATTTTCATAACAAAAATATAACAAGAATAAAATAAACAATTTGAACAAATAAATACCTTGTTATACACTGATTGTTATTATATGTATTTTTATCTTCTGCCAGACACATTTTGTGGTACAATGAAGTCTTCCATCTCAAGGTAGGAAATATACATTAGAATATTTCACAGTGCTTTTCTAGCAACCACTTAAAATATATAGCTTGTGCAAGTTGTTGGTCAAGTAAGGTCTTCTCACTGATTAAAATTCTGTTATAATATGATGTCCTTCATTTGTTATACGAGACAATGTCATGATAAAATTCCAGGTATATTTTATTTCACAATTTATTGGAGGTCGTCCCATTGATTAAAATTCTGTTATAATATGATGTCCTTCATTGGCTATATAAGGTAGTGCTGTCATAAAGTTCCAGATATATTTTAATTCACAATTTACTGCAGCTTAGGATAAAATACTAACATCCTGCCAACCCATGTTAATACTCCAAACAAATTATGACTTCCATTAATTATTCCTTAAATACCTTTTATTGTATTCTGTTAAACCTTTATACAATTTTTATTAATTGAACAAATTATTGGAATGTTATATAAAAGTTATCGACTGTATAAAATTGAAATCTTGAAAGACTATTCACAATATTAGACAGTAATCGCTCACATTATTTTAGTTTCTGTTATCAACAAATAAATATTTGATCTTTGGCTTTCCTTTGTTACATTGATATTTAAAAAAAAAAAAAAAAAAAATGATCACATTTTGTTAGTAATAATGTCTTTTATATATGCTCCACTATCTCCATTTTCCAACGAGGTGACAATATCCCTCAAACTGAATTCTACAGCCATTTTATATTGCAGTTTAACATCTTTACAAAATGTCAGTAACTTCTTAAGATTACTTAAAGATGAGTTTGTCTTGTTTGGTGTCTGTTGATATCTGAAATAAAAAAAAAAATACTGTGCCCATTATGAAAATTTTGACTAAATCAATGTACAGTCTATCTTTTGCAGGGGCCTGGGTTGCTCAGTGAGTTAAGTAGTTGGATTACCTAACAACTCATACAAGCCTATCACCAATACGGCATGGGTTCGTGCCCGGCTTTGTAAATTACAAAAAAGGGTGCACTCGACTCACAGCCGCAAGTGATAAAGCTTACCAGTTACTTGCCCATAGTCGGTAGTTCTCTCCGGGTACTCCGGCTTCTTCCACCACTAAAGCTGGTAGCCATGATATAGCCGAAATATTGTTGAAAGTGGCATTAAACACAAATCAAATCAAATCAAATTTATCTTTTGCTGAGTTGCAATAAAATGAAAAACAAAAAATTAGTACACTGTCGGAATAGGTATATATAGATATTGATATTACACTGGAATAGGTATATATAGATATTGATATTACACTGGAATAGGTATATATAGATATTGATATTACACTGGAATAGGTATATATAGATATTGATATTACACTGGAATAGGTATATATAGATATTGATATTACACTGGAATAGGTATATATAGATATTGATATTACACTGGAAAGGGCCGTCGTTAACGTATGGTAGTTGGATTTACTACTACCTGTGCAATCAGTGCCTATCACAACTAAAGTTGTGAGTTAGAACCCCGTTCATGACGAGGTGTACTCGATACAACATTATGTGATAAAGTTTGTCAGTGACTTGCGACAGGTCGGTGGTTTTCTCTGTGTAATCAGGTTTCCTCTACCAATAAAACTGACTGACTGACATGACATAATAGCAATATTGTTGAAAGTGGCGTTAAACATCATAAACCAAACCAAACCTATTACCCAGGACTTTTACAGGATCTGGTTTCACCAATATCACCAATCATTTGCCTATAGTAGAAAAAATCATATAACATTTGCTATTCTTCAAATCAAATAAGAAATTAAAATCTGAACATTCTTTTGTTGTCTGACAGTCAAAATAATGGATTTAAACATTTAATTTGTGGGGTAAAATAGTTTTTTTTTAAGCCTAAGCTTCACAACAGAACGTAAACAACATTCTGAAGTGTAAATAAGATAGTCAAACCTGTATTAAGAGGTCACCTTTGGGATAAAGAAAAAGTGGTGTTATAAGACAGGTGACCTCTTTAAAGAGGTTTAATTTATATAAAATATTCTATGACAGGACAAGAAAAAGGAGTCCTTTTAATACAGGTGGCTGCTTTATAGAGGTGACTGGATGGACAGGTTTGATTGTATAAGGACATACAGAGTTATGCTATGATAATTAAGAATACCTTTCAATGGCCTCTTTGATCTGTGATGATGTCAGTTTCAGATGTTGTTTAAAATCTTGTAGATATTTGAAATCTCCATTCATTATGACATTATAACACAGAGCCTCTGCCCAACAACCTTTCCTTCCATAACTCTGACTTAATATTAACGCCTAGAAAAAAACACACAAACAAAAGGTATCAACTAATAACATACTCAGACAGTAGTAAATATAAAAGAATGTGTTCTATGATAAGCTATTATTTTACATTTAGTGCAAGAAATAGATTACATGTATCAGTAGATGTGTTTATGATATTAATTATTTTACAAGTACCTATATAAGAAATAAAATATATACAATAATTGTGCACTGTCGAAGCATATAGGTAATATGTGTACGAGGCTTAGAAACGGGGGAAAAGGCGAGGCTTTACCGAGCCTTTTCCCGCATTTCGCGCCGAATACACATATTTACCTATATGCTTCGACAGTGCACATGTATTGTATTTATCCTGCAATTTTAAATTGTAAATAAACATTTACTGGACGATGATAAAAATATTTGAAATAATTTGTTCATTAAAACCCTTTAAAAATTCGAAATGGGCGATGTGAAAATACCGCAAACCTCTGTTTATTTGGACGTCAGATATATTTCTTTGGGAACACATTGTCAATGTTCTATTTATAACTGACCAATATAAAAAAAAATATTGGGCAGGCTATATTGGTCGGTAAATGCTGTCATTGCAGGATAAATAAGTTTATAACAGTTCATTTTCATTTTAAGTTAATTCTCTCAAAAGTAGCAAACAAATTAAATGTCAGAACTAAAAGCAACATTATACAATTACACCCGTCTTGGGAGCAAAAATTTATTTGTATACTTTAATTGTTGAGCAAACATGAAGAATGCAGAAAAATGTTCTTTCTCCAACTTTCGTCTGTTTGTTAGATATACAGGTAATAAAATAAATGGTTGTTAATCTTCTAAGGTCGTAAATGTAAAATACCTGCCAATAAAATGGTAGATAATTTTCTTGATCACAGCTTTCTGAAACTTTCAGCTGGACAGAACATCTATTTGCTGTAACTCCCCCTGCCCCCCCCCCCNAAAAAAAAAAAAAAAACGCAGTTACATTACCTCTAAGAATTTAGGATGTTTAGAGATGACCACATCTACCTCTTCATCAGTAAGATGAAGTATCTGGAGACCACTAGGTAGATAACGAAGCTGTAAAGCTACCAATCTAGCTTGTCTAACACATTTCTGGGCATGTCTTACACATTTCTCCTACAAGTACACACAAAAAAAACACCATATTTTAGCCTGAAACATAAATATGGCTACTACACATGTTTAAGACTAATATTCCTGGCCTTACCATCATAAAACTTTTGACTAGGATTTTTGTACTCAAACTCCAAAATTGTACAATCACAGCACAAAGTATATATATATATATTTGATACAGTGCTCTGATTGGGCTTTTTTTAAAGTACGAGTACAAACTGGTACTCAAAAGTTGTATGATCGCAAGGCCTGGTGTCTTATACCTTTTAAAGGATGGTTTCAGTTTACAAAATTTATATTCATTCAATTCATTTGGTCATCTGGTTAAAAATTATTTGAAGTGTTATGAATATTTCTTTTTTTAATAACAATTTTCATCTGCATATTAGACTGTCATTAAAGACAGAAATTAACAATTTAAAAAATATATTTTTGATGTTCTTGGTCCAAGTAGAAACAGATTCTTCATTTTACTTCTGCTACCAGTGGATTATGATATTTCTCCACTTTTTCTCTTATCTCTAGTGCTCTAATTAAAAAGTTAAGCTGAAATCAGACTCCAAGTTACATATTTGTCTATTATATTTATGTTGGGACGGCCATTAATTTCAAATTTTCCAGATTTTTTTTTAGTGTATTCAACAATTTTCAAAGTACATTTGTAATAAGATGGTACCAGTATCCATATCAAAAGAAAGATTATTGTGACAAAACAGAAATAAAAATTAATATAACATAAATATATGTTTCTGCATCCTCAAGCCAAGCCATTCAAGTGAGCAGTCATGTATAACTGTTTTAGAAATATCGATTTTTCCTCTTTTTATACGATTTTCAGATTGGATATTTGAACTGTTCTGACGGTATGGTATAGTCCACTTGACTTCTATAAATCTCTAGAAAAATATTCTTAAAAATCAAAAAAATTTGAAATTAATTGTCAGAGTTCGTATATATCATATATTCAATTATAACATACATCTAGAAAAAAAAAATTGTTCATTTGAAAAATGGATTTTTAAGAAATTCTTTCTGGAGAATTATAGAAGTCAAACGGATTTTATATTTATTTTTATTACCTTATAATAACTCTCTGCAGCATCTGTAAAGTACTGGATAATATTCTGTAATGATGTCTGTACATCTGATGTATTATCTATATACAAATTTAACCCAAGAAAATCAATGTTTAAAAATCACATAAACCTTCTTAATCTAAATAACCTAAAAAAAAATTGATGCCAATAGATCACATAAGCTACCGGTAAGTGTGTTTACGATGTTACGATATCTCATGTAATGTGTATCAAGGCTTTCTTCTATTGGTTGATTTATTGGTTATATTTTAACCAATCACTATGGTGGTTAAATTTCTGTATAAGAATTCCTACCAATTTTCTTTCGACTGTCATTAACTACAGAAATTAACAACTTAAAATAAAATATTTTTAACATGTTGGTCAATAGAGAAACAGATTCTTCATTTTGCTTCTGCTACAGTGTATTATGATATTTCTCTCCACTCTTGATAGTTAAATAATCAAAATGTACATGGATAAATTAAGTTGAAAGTTATTACAACTGGACCCAATTATTACATTGACAGAAGGAAATGATTTATCTGAAATTGAGTGTTAGGATTATGGTGTTTAACGGCACTTTCAACCATATTTAAGCTACATCGTGACCGTCAGTTTTATTGATGGAGGAAACCGTAGTACCCAGAGAAAACCACACACCTGACTTAAGTCACTGACAAACTTTATCACATAATGTTGTATCGAGTACACCTTGCCAGAGCAGGATTTGAACTCACGACGTCAGTGGTGATAGGCACTGATTGCATAGGTAGTTGTCAATCCAACTACCATATAATCACGACCACGACGACCCCTATTTGAAAATGAGATAACAAACTGTATAAGAAGAATGGAAATTTAATTAAAAAAATATAAAACTGACCGCCACGATATAACTGAAATATTGTTGCAAGTGGTGTTAAATACCATAACTCAAACGTAGACCTAGAACGGAAGTTTACATCTGACAAGTAGAAGATATAACCATCAAACTTACCAAAATTATTTTTCAGTTCATCTAATGTTTTATGGGCCCTTATTTCCAAAGTCTGTGCTATCTCTCTGTGTAGCATGAAGTTATGAGCCACCATATCATATGTTTCTCTGTCTTTAGGGTGATAACGTTTCAAATAGTCAAGGATAGCCAATTTTAAACTGTTCTCCTATTAAAATATAAGTGTTCATCATATAAATTTAAATTCATTTTTGTCGAAAAAAATGATTCAGTCTACAACTGTAAAAGGGGGGAGGGGGTAATGTCAATATATTTATTTGAAAGAGAACCAATCAATGATCATTCCACCTTAATCTGATTAAAACTGATTAAGTTGATTCATAGAAAATTAAAATGTGAAAAATAAACACCGCATAAGGAATAGGGGCCACATAATGGCTAAAGCTATGTACAACTGTCAACCTATAAACCATCATGGCCTTCTTCATTTCTGCAAAATTTACTCTATTATTTATTTTCATTGTCAAATGATAACAACATTCTTTTTGTATGATACTTAGAAATAGATAGGAATATGAGGTTTACTACATTTGTGTGTCTGGACCAAAAATTTCACAAACTTCTGTCGTCTTCTCCTTAAGTTGTGAAGCTTAATTTGACATTAAGGAGTGGCTCACATGGTTATACTTACTGAGATTGTTGACTATAAGACATTTCTCTTTTCAATTTCTCTTTACTATAAGTGAAACATAAATCACATCACACAATGATGTCATCACAATAGAGCTGTACTTGTCTAGTGTGAGTGACACAATTTCATGATGTCAAAAAATAAATCTTTCCGAAGCACCCGAGTTCACCCCTGGTTATCAGTGGGATTCGTGTTACTTGATCTTTAGTTCTATATGTGTGTCTTGTCGATCGTTGTTTGTCCTTTTGTACTTTTTCTTTTGGCCATTGTGTTGTCTGTTCTTCTTCGATATACGGTTTCTGATTACCCCTTTGGTATCTTCAAACTCTTCTTGTCTATACTAAAGTGTAAGAAGTTTCTGATTGCCCCTTTGGTATCTTCAAACTCTTTTTCTCTATACTAAAGTGTAAGTGACCCTACAAATGAGGAACCACATCGCTGGTGTAATGGTTAGCATTCTCCCCTCATGTGTTGTAGATTGTGGGTTCGAGCCCAGATCGTGTAAAACCACCGACTGTAAAATTCAGCATACAACATTAAGGAGAAAGAGCAAAGACCGGTTGGCTTGGAATCAGTCTGAGTGAGGCGACGTGTCCCTGGGAATCAGTCTGAGTGAGGCAACGTGTCCCTGGGAATCAGTCTGAGTGAGGCGACGTGTCCCTGGGAATCAGTCTGAGTGAGGCGACGTGTCCCTGGGAATCAGTCTGAGTGAGGTGACGTGTCCATGGGAATCAGTCTGAGTCAGGCGACGTGTCCATGGGAATCAGTCTGAGTGAGGCGACGTGTCCATGGGAATCAGTCTGAGTGAGGCGACGTGTCCCTGGGAATCAGTCTGAGTGAGGCAACGTGTCCATGGGAATCAGTCTAAGTGAGGCGACGTGTCCATGGGAATCAGTCTGAGTGAGGCGACGTGTCCATGGGAATCAGTCTGAGTGAGGCGGCGTGTCCATGGGAATCAGTCTGAGTGAGGCGACGTGTCCATGGGAATCAGTCTGAGTGAGGCGACGTGTCCCTGGGAATCAGTCTGAGTGAGGCGACGTGTCCCTGGGAATCAGTCTGAGTGAGACGACGTGTCCATGGGAATCAGTCTGAGTGAGGCGACGTGTCCATGGGAATCAGTCTGAGAGGCGACGTGTCCCTGGGAATCAGTCTGAGTGAGGCGACGTGTCCATGGGAATCAGTCTGAGTGAGGCGACGTGTCCATGGGAATCAGTCTGAGTGAGGCGACATGTCCCTGGGAATCAGTCTGAGTGAGGCGACGTGTCCATGGACTGTTGGTTTAGTGAGCTAGAATTATAAAAATCCAACTAAGCTTGTTTGTCTAGTACAAAGAGAACCTCATCATCATCATCATCTCATTGAAAATTAACTTGTCCTCACCATGATATAGCTGAAAAAGTGCTGAGTTGGCATTAAACAACAATCACTCACTTAATCACTTACAATTGAGCACTTTTAAGAATTTGAATTTGAATTTTTGGTGTTTAATGCCACTTACAGCAATATTTCAGCTATCTTTTTTTAACTTTTAAGTCTTGAAACTCTTACAAGATCTGACTGAAAAATAGGTGTGACATTTAACGGTAATAAATTATGTCAAAATTACTTTTTTTTTGGTTGGTTTCTATGCTATTGACATACCCTTTCTATTCCTTTCTTTAGCAACAATTCAAATTGATCATTTTGCTTTATACTGTCAAATATGTACGTCATTTCTCCAAATCGTCCAATACCAGTGAGTAACTGTACCTGAAAAAATATAATATTTTTATTGTGCAAATCAGAAAATTTGAAAGAAAAAAATACTGATGGTATTTATTTAATAATACAGATTACAGTATGAATCTTAATTAAAAAATAATACATAACATTGATAAAAATAAGTGTATCTTGTGTTGGAATACACATAAATCATATCATAGAGGTAAATTGGTGTACAAAAAATTCACAAATTCACCTTCTTTTCTTAATAATTTCACAAAAAGGAATACAATGTATCATTTTTGGTTATTTCTTTAAAGTTGTATAATTCAGACGCTCAAATGAGTGTTTACCATAATCGCTAATCTGGGTTATATCTAAATGAAGATCATTTTGGGCCAACTTGAGAAGTGGTTGCAGTAGATTTTAAATTTTTTCATAAAATTTTTATGGGGGGATATACAAGTACATATTTTGCAAACCCTGTAATACAAGTAAAATTATTCATTATCAATAATTCACCTACCTTCTGTTCATTTAAGATCGCTTGAAAAAAATTAATTCTTCTGGCAATATTGAATTGTTTCACGTTTCAGGATTGACTTAATCAGGGGGGAACTTGAGTTTGTTTTGGCTATTTCACACTACTCTACGTAAAATATATTGATTGACAATGACATCTTACAAAAAAATTATTTTATTAAAGATGTCTAATGTCCAATTCTTATCAATAACAGAACTGGAAAAATCAAGTTTTTGCAATAAAACAGTATTAGAAAAGCTATATAAAAAAAAATCTTCCAGCTTTACATTTTTGGTCTTTAATGCCACTTTCACCAATATTTCAGCTATATCATGGCGACCAGTTTTAGTGGTGGAAGAAGCCAGAGTACCCGGAGAGAAACAACTGACCATAGACAAGCAACTGGTCAACTTTATCGAGCAAGTCGAGTGCACCCTTTTTTGTAATTTACAAAGCCAGGTGCAATATGCCGTATTGGTGATAGGCTTGTATGAGTTGTTAGGTAATCCAACTACCTAACTAATTGAGCCACCTGGGCCCTGGATAAAGAACAGATTTCAGATATTAAGCCTAAATTAGATGTTCAGTTTATACAGGTCACCAATTATTCAAGATTTTATCTAGACAGGTTTTCCCTGTAGTTTGATAGTATTACCATGAGTGAGAACTGTTGTGTTGACTGTAAACATGATGTCATAGCTCGTGCTGCACGGAGAACGTTTGATATTCCTTCCATATTACATGACACAGTATGACAGGAATGAGCTAGTATTAACAAATCTGTCTGCATGGATAACACTGAAAATTATATAGAATATACATGTAAATTTAGGCTTCTACGACAGAAAAAAAAGCCTTTCTCACTGGTAACAAGAATAACCCAATAATGTGTGGAATCAGATTAACAAAATACTGGTTACAAAAAAATTGCTCCTTAATAACATCAGAAATGGTCAAAATATATGTGTTTTCAATCCAAACCAAAAATGGGGGTGAATTTTTTTTTAAGTTGTATCAAATTGTAATTTTTTAAGCAAAGAATTTTTTTTTTTTTGTCACATCAACTTGTAATTTTTGTAAGTGAATTTTTTTTTTATTGTAGTATCAAATTATAATTTTTTAAAAAGAGGAAAAATACCTTTGGGTGATAGCAGGTCTTCATCATCTAATAGTGATGTAACTACATCCAGTAATCTGTCTCCCAGGAGTGATGGGTCAGGACAAAGCTTTATAAAATGAGTGACCACACCCACTGATTCATCAAATACAAGAACTCCTGTTTCTGAAATAAAAAATGAAATGTAATGTAAATATTTAGTCACAAAAAGTTAAAAGGACTACCGGTATTAGTTTTATTCATTAGTTTAGACGATATAACTGAAATACTATTGAAAGTGGTATTAAACACCATAACCCTAACCTCATTATTTTTGACTTAGGACATTGTGATGAAAGTACTTGTAAAACTACTTCATCTGTATAAAAGATGAACACAGATGACCGAAGGCCCAAAGCCAAAAAAAAAGAAAAAAGAACCGCCTAGCTCATAAATGCGCGACGTATCCCCCCCCCCCCTCCCACTTGCATAATATTTAGTTTTATATATTTATAGAAAGCAGCCTTGCAGTCTTAATGTATAACATACTTACAAGCCACATGCAAAAAATTATTCAAATCTATCCATGTTTACTAAAGTTATCATGTAAACAAGACACAATTCTCAAAATTGGTGTACCAAAAACTAAGATTTTCCCCAAAATCCTTGCTTCAAATATTTCCATGTAAGAACCCATCCAAGATAATGATAATTACAAGCCACATGCAAAAAATTATTCATACCTGATAAAGGTTATTCCAGAAATGTGTTGACTTTGAGCATGCCTGATAAAGGTTATTCCAGAAATGTGTTGACTTTGAGCATACCTGATAAAGGTTATTCCAGAAATGTGTTGACTTTGAGCATACCTGATGAAGGTTATTCCAGAAATGTGTTGACTTTGAGCATACCTGATAAAGGTTATTCCAGAAATGTGTTGACTTTGAGCATACCTGATAAAGGTTATTCCAGAAATGTGTTGACTTTGAGCATACCTGATAAAGGTTATTCCAGAAATGTGTTGACTTTGAGCATACCTGATAAAGGTTATTCCAGAAATGTGTTGACTTTGAGCATACTTGATAAAGGTTATCCCAGAAATCTGTTGACTTTGAGCATACCTGATAAAGGTTATTCCAGAAATGTGTTGACTTTGAGCATACCTGATAAAGGTTATTCCAGAAATGTGTTATGTGCATTAATTTAGATATCTACATTTGAATTTTTGTTAATTATATTTACTTTTTCATTATTTACAGAACAAATATGTTCTATCCTTTAGCCAAAATATAAGATTTGAATTATATTGTTTCAATCATGTGAGAAAATCAAGGTCTGTTAGCCTCGTTTGGCTATGCTCCACTTGAGAAAAGACAGAATTTCTCACATTTATAAAAAGGTATTCCCACATCTCTAACAAAGCGTTTTGACAGAACCTATTATTCTTCAACACTGGTACAAATTTATACTGAAATTAAAGACCCATATTCCTGCAAAAATATTTCTATGATGTTATTTGTCTACATGCTTACATGCAGGGTAGATAGACATACATACTGACAGTCACCTGATGTCTACATCCATAGGCAGGGCGGCAGAGGGGGTGGAGTGTTTTTTTTTGGGGGGGGGATTTGGAGTTTGGGCTTTGTGGAAAATTCTGGATTTTTTTCTTACAGCTTGGAATGAAAATACAATGTATTTATTCAAACCTTCCATTTAATGATCTAGAACAATGGTTATATAAGCATCTGTTCCCCCTACCAGAACTACCATTACATTACATAGTAGTAGACTAGAGTCTGAATGTCTGTTGTCATCGACTAGTTTATCAGCTGACACTGCTTGTTCTTCTAACTATAACACTAAACATTTTATTAAAAAGTAATCATTTTCGTTTTTAGAAATTATTATTAAATGCCAAAAATGTTTTTTAAAAACAAATCATATGTTCTGTTAGTACAATGATAATCCTATATATGGACTTTTATAGTTCTTTAATAGCTGTAAAATGAATTTCTACATAATAAATTTTGGATTTGTTGTTAAGGAAAATTTTAGTGCATTTTTTTTATATCTCGGAAAAAGATTTAAGGCTTGTTTCCATTACAACGAAAACAATTTATCTATCAGACATTTAATTTGTTGGATATTATATTTTTACCATTTCGCACGGAAATATGAGCTAAAATAATCGTAAGGATAACGAGGTGAGATATTTGTGCCACAAATAATACAGATATCAACTTAATGATCCGAGATGTCCATTTTATTACAGACGTAATAGAAAAATGATGAACTGATGAGAACGCATTTACCAAATGCAGACATCTCAATAAAAGTGCCAAATTCCATTAGGACTTTAATTGATAGTGCCGACAATAAAGGGTGATCGCAATAAATTGTGAGTCCATTTTTGAATACGGAATATTAAAATTCAACATAAAATGAAGATGTTGTGACCCATTTCATTACACTGATAAACATTTCTTCTGAACTGCAAATACAATGTGCCAGTAAAGATGATGCAAGATTCTCGTAAGATTTGGAAAGGTGTTAAATATTTTTCTACGAAAATCATTATGAGCGATTGACGTTATGTAAATGGAAGACCATTAAACCAGAGACGTGTTCGAAACTCTCCTAGGAATGAAATATTCTGATATCAATGAAATGGCACTTCATCAAAATAAATAATCAAAACGCAATTCAATGTCACAATTTTCAAGCGAAAATTACTTTCACACTATCAAAAAGAATGAATAAAAGCCAAAGCACATTAGATATTACATTACATATTTGATGTATAAAACTTGTTTAACCGATAAGAAAACAGAAATCTATTGTTTAGATCCTCATCAAAGTTGTTTGGACGAGAAAAAAGAGAAGAAATCCATTTCCTAAATATTGGATATTAAATCCTTGTCGTATTCTTCTATGGTAACGTAGAGTGCATTCCAATTTGCAGTTTTCAGAGAAATTCAATACAGAATTTACATGTTTTTTAACCATGAATTAAATATCAATGCAATATACAGTTAAACCTGTATTAAGAGGACACCTTTGGGACAAAGAAAAAGTGGCCTTATAAGACAGGTGACCTCTTAAAAAAGAAATTCAATTCATATGAAATTTTCTGACAGGACTAGAAAAAGATGACATGACCTTTTAATACAGGTGACTGCTTAATAGAGGTGGCCACATGGGCAGGTTTGATTGTACATATTATTTTTAATTTTGGTAATTCAGTTCTAGATGAAATTGATTTATAAGATTTTAGAATACCATTTCATAATTTTAGATATTGATTTTTGATTGGATGGCAGATGGGTTAGCAATAGTTACTGGTAGAACAAGCATGATTTTGTTATTTGTGTGACAAGTTGCTGATCCTATTTTAGTTATGCATGGCATGAAGATTATTTTTCTTTATTAATATTAATTTTAATTAATAGTTTAAATATTGTCAACAACAGCTGCCAACACTAAATCTTCAAAGCTAAAAATTTGAACAATTAATTATGCTGTTTGAAAATCGAGTAAAAGAGTATCTTATTATAAACTATGAATTTAAGCAAGATAGTCATACCATATCACAAACAAAACAAAAAACCATCTAACACAAATAGAAATACTATAAGATAATAAAACTGATCCCCAGTCAAGATAAAAAAAAAATAATGACCTTTGAGTGGACTTTTATCATTTGGATTAATTGATTGATTGATTGATTTGTGTTTAATGCTAACAGCCAACTTTTGTAGTATTTCAGCTGTATTGTGGTGTTCCATTTGGATTGAAACATACATTTTAAATAAATAGCATATCAACAATAAAAACGTAGATATCATATTTAGTGTGCATGACTCGTTTCAAGAATAACCTTCATCAGGTATACTCAAAATCGAAAGATTGGAAAGCCAAATAATTTAAAATTTTGGGAGCAATAAAACCAAAGGGCCTAAACTGAATAACCAAATTCGGCTAAGGTCACCAGATGCCTGAGGGAGGAGAACCTTTGTTTTATAAATAATTACATTACTTGGGAACAGTATGAGTAATTATACATATATTTTAAATTTTAAAAATTTGTCGTAAAAAAATCTAACAAATAAATAAAAGCTAATTGTAACATTTACGACTTTTAGTCTTTAACTAAAACATATCAATAAAAGCAAGTATCTAAAAATAGTAAAATATATTATGTAATCAATCAACTCATTATATAATATCAATGGTTAAAATGACATTTAGTAATGAATAATGAGACACAATAAAAAGATGAATTTCAATTAAACTAGAGAAAGTTGATCTGGTGATCACAGATACCCCCGCATTCTAAACCTAAAAAGTCCCTATTTTCTAAGAGAAAAAAGGCCATAGCTCAGGAACGGTAAATGTGAAATACACCATAATCGAATTTAACCTGTATTTAATGGTCCACAGCATTGTGTTAAAGGTTGAAAAGATTTGGTAGAGCCATACTTTAAATATCATCCGGAAACCTAAAAAGTCCCTATTTTCTAAAAGAAAAAGGGCCATAACTTATGAATGGTAAATGTAAAATACACCGTAATCAAACTTAACCTGTATTTCATGGCACACAGCAAAGTGTGAAAGTTTGAAAAGATTTGGTTGAATGGTACTTTAATTATCCGGAAACCTAAAAAGGCCCTATTTTCTAAGAGAAAAAGGGCCATAACTCAGGAACGGTATATGTGAAATACACCGTAATCGAATTTAACCAGTATTTAATGGCCCATCGCATTGTGTTAAAGTTTGAAAAGATTTGGTTGAGCCATACTTTAAATATCATCCGGAAACCTAAAAAGTCCCTATTTTCTAAGAGAAAAAGGACCATAACTCAGGAACGGTATATGTGAAATACACCGTAATCAAACTTAACCTGTATTTTAAATGGTCCACAGCATTGTGTTAAAGTCTGAAAAGATTTGGTTGAGCGGTACTTTAATTATTATCCGAAAACCAAAAGTGTGACGGACGGACGGACATGAGGATCCCTATATACCCCGACTCTCGTCAAGCGGGGGTATAATTAAAAATTCTATTTAAAATTGTTGCATCTCTCTGTCTGAAAGAGTAATGTTTCAATGCTTGCAATCCTGACAAAGTTGTCTCAACTGTCAATTCTAAGTGTAGATCAAGGTATAAAGCAGACCTAACAGTATCTGTGGTGTTCTTCAAATTCAATTGAAGAGATGTCATCAACGTAGTCATTAATTTTAGAATTATTTAGTAAAAGGACATCATCTATATCGCGGAAAGTGAAATAAAAGATCGTGATAGCTTCTTTCTGGTTTTTTTAGGAGCCCCTGCATGAAGTCTGCAAGAAGAGGAGCACAGTTGGTTCCCAATGGAATGCCAACTGTCTTTTGAAATGCACGTCCACAAAGCATAGCAAATGTTGTAAATAAGATATTAAAACATTTTGATAATTTCAGTTTCAGAGAACTTTTTTTTTAGAATCAGAGTGGTTATTTACAAAATAAGATTTGTCCCTTCATAAAACAAGATATTTGTTGGCTATTCTTTTTTTATGAAATAAAGTTGAATCAATTCATTTATAAATTCTGCATGTCAACAAAGATTATTGAGAAGATTATCAAACAAATTACAATCTATAATTTCTATTAATTTTAATTAACTGATTGATTGTTACTTAATATCAAGTAAGCATTATTTCAGTTACATGTATATTCATGACTTGAACAAGTTAACATACAACACATCAGCATATAGGAAATCAGAGGCTCACATGAGTCTGTATTACTCATCTGCTAAAGAAGATTATGGATTGGAACACACTGCTAATCATAGCATATGTTAAATTTTGATCCCCAAGGACTTGCACCCAATACTCTGGGGCATTCATTGGTAAAAAATTGAATCCTCATATCACACTGCTATTCCATGCAAAATACAGGGTTAGGCGTATGGTGTTTAATGCCACTTTCAATAATATTTCAGCTATACTGAGGTGGTCAATTCTATTGGTGAATGAAACAGAAAAAAACCCACAGATCTGCTGCAAGTCACTGACAAATTTTATCATATACGGTAATGTTGAATCAAATACTCCTCAACATGAGTGGGATTTGAACTCACAACTTTAGTGTTGATAGGTACCGAGTATGATTGCACAGGTAGTTGAAAATCTTATGGCCTTTGGCCAGATATACTGATTATCACAGATAAAAGGGGAGATAATAAATAGGTTTTGAAATGGTTTTACAGGTTAAATGGTAAAATACTCTGAACAAACACAAACAGAGGAACAAGAACATGTTGACAAATGAAGGATGTAATAAAGTAGGAAATTAGGAATAGAACATTGACGACACAATCTTCCTTTTGTAGAAACACAAATAAATATCATGTATTTTCATGAAGTACAAATTTTACACAATTAATTGTTTTTAAATTATTTATACATTTCACACAAGCTGATATTGTTATTCAAACATTCACTCATGTCTCAGATAATCCTGAGGCCTCTGATTCTAGGTCGAAGAGTACATCTATTTTCCTTGTATACAAACAGTATACTTAACAAGTGTGGAACTGATGATATATTGTTGTCATCATATAATAACTTAATAAGTTGTCATAATCTTTATAGACATGGCACATGCTTTACTAAAACACATCAACGAAATGGTTAGGGTTAAGATTATGGTGTTTAATGCCACTTTCAACATTATAACAGCTATATCGTGGCGGTCAGTTTTATAGATGAAGGAAGCTAGAGTACTATAAGAAAACCACAGACCAGCTGCAAGTCACTGACAAACTTTATCACATAATGTTGTATCGAGTACATCTCGCGATGTGCAGGATTCAAACTCACAACTTTAGTAATGATAGGCACTAATTGCACATGTAGTTGTAAATCCAACTACCATACGATCACAACCACGATGGCCATTCACATCAACAAAAGGTCAGCATGAAGCTTAAACATTGTGTATTATATTTGTTTTGGCCACATGGCCTTTTCATGAGTAAAAAATCAAGTATAGGCCTATGTCACAAGAAACAAATTATTCATGCTTACTCTCTGACAAATTTATCTCAAAAAGTCATCTCGACCAAATAATGATTTTACTGATTTAATTAAACTATAACTATAAACATAAGTATTTTTTTTAAATATTTACTGATAACGTTTGATCATTACCTATACAGTGTGTTGGTTGCAAAATCTGTACTATTAAATGAAATTTCCCTTTTTTTTAACTAAACACATTTTTGAAATGCCAAAATAGTATTTCCTTTTGAATCAACAAACAGTGCACTTTCTATAGATTCAAAAAAGATATATATAAGTTTTTTTTTAACAATTCTTTGCTGAATCCCAATAACACATACATCGGTATGGAAAAGTCCTCCACCAATAAAACTGACAGCCATGATATAACTGAAATATCGTTGAAAGTGGCATTAAACACCATAACCCCTCATAATATGGAAAAGTCTTTGTAAAAATCGGAAAAGGAATATTATTATTAGTACATGAGACCTCAATCAGTACTGTTATATAAAACACCTCAAAACATCTGACAATCATGGTCACTCAACTGGAACAGTATTCAACGCTGTCTGCTTTACAGTCTTCAATTTCTCTACTAAATTTTTATTTTTGTTTTACTAATTTTTTGTACGTGTTTTTACTAGTCAGCATTTACCGAAGTATGCATACTAGCATCTGATAATCAATTAAAACATTTTAAATCTATTAGTAAGAAAGGATATAGATGTAAATGAACATGAGAGACTCAACATTACACATTTAGACACAAACTACAGCAAAGAAACATTGCCTCAATTGCTGTTCTTCATTTCACAGTCACAGTATAGTCTTCAATAATGAGCTTAACTCGTACCCTAAAATGAGTGTGAAATGACCCCTAGTCTGTAGTTGAGAGGTACTCTTTACTTCTGTCAATAGACACTACATCCTCACATCTTTGTCATTCTGATGTTATTTAGTGTATATAATTGTATTTTCCAGATGTGGGATCATCAACAACAAAATAAAATACAGGTGAAGTCAGCTTACAAATACTGTCATCATTGTACCCTATATCACATTACGAAGATTTAAATACAGACAAAAAACAACCACAGGGCTCCCATCACATATGAAAATCCATGAGAAGTACGATTTCATTTACACTAACAATTATCATATCAATTTCAAATGGGCTGACAAAGTAAAAGTGTTCTAGAAAAAATTACCTAATTATATATATTTCTTAATTAATCTATTATTTTTTTCATATAACATATTACAGGAAAAAATTGCACTGAAAGTTCCAGTTATACAATAAATTCTAGAGTATTCTTGTGAGAGGATCAGTTAGATAAATTCTAGAGTATTCTTGTGAGAGGATCAGTTAGATAAATTCTAGAGTATTCTTGTGAGAGGATCAGTTAGATAAATTCTAGAGTATTCTTGTGAGAGGATCAGTTAGATAAATTCTAGAGTATTCTTGTGAGAGGATCAGTTAGATAAATTCTAGAGTATTCTTGTGAGAGGATCAGTTAGATAAATTTGAATGAAAACATTATTTAGCATTAAAACATATGCAAAAATCTTTTTTTACCATGTTGAAATGGCAAAAAAAAAAGTTCAAGGCCCTGGTTTCAAGAAATAAAATATGACTTAAATCTGAGTTCTTTTCTGAACAATCCTCTTTACATACAAGTCAAAATTCACTTTGCTTTTATATTTGAAAATTCCAGACCAGATAAGTTATATGTTAGTACCATAACAGTTAAGAAATAGAGATAAAGTAACACAAACCTTACAACCTGGGGTGCATTCAAGATTGTAGAGTCTTGGAATGTCTTCATACATTTTTTTCAGTTGAACGTGATCTTCGAATCTTATGTTTATAGAAATCTTAAGATGTCTTTGAAGATGATTAAGAAGCTATTCAAAATGGCTAACACAGAAAAATATCATGAATGATAGAAATTTTTCTTATTATTTGTTATATACACATTCCCCCACATTCTACAATGGTAAATTTTATAACCCAGGCTACATAAACATTGAAATGTAAGTCTTGTATGTTGTTTGATAAAATAAAGTGCATCGCATGAAAATATATCTATTCAGTGTTATAATGAAAATAATGATTTTTGGTGTTTAATGCCACTTTCAACAATATTTCAGCTATACCATGGCGACCACCTTTAGTGTGGAGGAAGCTGGAGTACCCGGAGAGAACCACCGACCATGGGCAAGCAACTGGTAAACTTTATCACATGCTGCTGCGAGTCGAGTGCACCCTTTTTTGTAATTTACAAAGATGGGCACGAACCCACGCCATATTGGTGATGGGCTTGTATGAGTTGTTAGATCCAACGACCTAACTCATTGAGCCACCCAGGCCCCATATATGATGAATATAAAATATACCTTCATCGTTCAATATTGAATATCGACCATCATTGATAGACCATCTTCAAAGATATTCTTAAAGATTCTATGATCTTGAACGTAACCCAGTTATCCAGATTTCTGAAGACATT
This sequence comes from Gigantidas platifrons, assembly GCA_002080005.1. Classification (NCBI taxonomy): domain Eukaryota; kingdom Metazoa; phylum Mollusca; class Bivalvia; order Mytilida; family Modiolidae; genus Gigantidas; species Gigantidas platifrons. The sequence goes on from MJUT01000725.1 coordinate 1,110,062, forward strand.
ATTTTCTATAAACATTATCTTACCTTCAACTGTAAGAAGACTATGCTTAACTTTGTAGGCTTTAACAAATGAATCTGAGAGAAATCCAGCAACCTAATATCAAAGACAGAAAATAAAATCAAAATCTTAAAGTCACACATGCATATTGCTTTAATATTTTAATTTCTTATTTGATTTGAAGAATATCAAATGGTATATATATATGATTTTTTTTCTACTATAGGCAAATGATTGGTTAGTGATATGGTTCTGCTGTTTAATGCCACTTTCAACAATATTTCAGTTATATCGTGACAGTCAGTTTTATTGGTGGAGAAAACCAGAGTACCCTGAGAGAAAACCACCGACCTGCCGCAAGTCACTGATAAACTTCATCACATAATGTTGTATTGAGTACACCTCGCCATGAGCGGGATCTTAACTGACAACTTTAGTGGTGATAAGCTAATTAAATAGCCCGTTGTAAAACAAACTACCATACAATCATGACCACAACGGCCCCTCACATATTGTGGTCATTATTGCAGAATAATTTCATGTATTTATAAAGGAGAGTGGTACTTACATAATTAACATGTCAGTGTTGTTTCTTTACATATTCATAAAAAAATAATAATATGGCTATACATAATGTATATATAAACTTTTATTTAGTTTCATAAATTGCTGAATTTCAGTGACGTTGTTTCTAAAGGAATGTTGGTGACATTGACAGATGCCTACCGATTTATTTTACAATAATTCTTTTTAGCATTTTACTTTTTTCAACTGTAATAATCAAAATGCCATCAAACTGGTAAAAGGACAGTAACTTAATTGCTACTTTGGGTATTTGTCTGACTGTACATATGAGCATAATGGAGTATATTTGAAACAAGATGCATTTTCCATAATTACTGCCTTTCGCTTAACATAATAACTCATATACCTCTTATAACTCTTATAAGAATCAAAATAATTCATGGACGCCATAAGTTTGCTTGACATTTTAAAATGGGTAACATTATTTTCATTTCATTTTATTTCTTGCTATTTCTCATAATAAAATTTCTATGAAAATATATTAAGTGAATGTAGTTTTCCTTCATTTCTGTAATTTTTGTATGCTATTACATTGTGTAAAGAAATGCAAATGTAATAAAAAAAACTAACGACATTACCTTTGCAGGAGACAAAGAACTATAAGTAAGGAAATCAGCAGCAAGTTTTAACTTATGTGGAAATTCTGTCATCAACAAAGATCTTAAAATACCAAACTCTTCACTGGTTACAACTGTCTCATAATCTGTTGTCAAAACCTGAAATAATGAGAAACACAGTAAAATAGGTGGATTTTGAATTATTTCACATTTCCAAGGGACATAACTATTAAATACTTTACACACTTTCAAATGGGGGATTAGGGGTTATGGTATTTAACACCACTTACAACAATATTTCAGCTCTATCGTTTGATTGGTGGAGGAAACCAGTGTGCCACGAGAAAACCATCGACCTGCTGCTAGTCACTGACAAACTTTATCACATAATGTTATATCAAGTACACCTCGCCATGAGCAGGATTCAAGCTGACAACTTTAGTGGTGAGGGGCACTGATTGTACTGGTAGTTGTAAATCCAACTTTCATACGATCATGACCATGAAGGCCCTTGGAAACACTGTCAAATTGGTGGATCTTGAATTATTTAACATTTCCAAGGGACATAACTCTTAAATACTTAAAATAGGTATAAAAATCAAAACTATTCTATTTTCAGAACTGATATAAATTAAGAATAATGTACACAAAAAAAACACAATCTTCATATTATGATATAGGGGGACATAGTTATGATAAAAGCACTTTTCTCATAAAAAACATATTTTCAAAATTTCTGAATAAAGAGACTTACTAAAGATATTATAAAGCAGTTGATTATCTGCTTACAGAGGTGATTTCCATGATTACAATGAGAACACAATGTTTCCATAGTAACTACAACTTTCTCCATATCAATGCCAAAACAACTGTAAGTTACAGGTCCCATTGGTACCATACCTAAATCTGAATTAAAATGAACATTTTCAATGTACAAATATTATTTTTACACATCTTTTTAGTTTGGTTTGGTTGGAATGGTTTTATGGTGTTTAATGCCACTTTCAACAATATTTCAGTTATATCATGGCGATCAGTTTTATTGATGGAGGAAACCAGAGTACACGGAGAAAACCACCGACCTGTCGCAAGTCACTGACAAACTTTATCACATAATGTTGTACACCTCGCTCTGATCGGGATTCAAACTCACATTAGTGGTGATAGGCACTGATTGCATAGGTAGTTGTAAATCCAACTAACATGACAGCCCCTCACATCTTTTTAAGTAGTATCTGTATTTCAATATTTTATTTAACCACTCAAGCAGTTTTTAAACTGCAACAGGAGGAACATTACAATACATTTGATGTATCATTTTTTTTGTAAAATAAAATGCTTTATTTACTGATACATGACAGTTTTACATATTTTATATAACTTACTAACTTCTAGGGTTATGTTATGATGTCACTTTAAACAATATTTCAGTTATATCGTTACTAACTTATAAACATGATATAATACAAAATAACCATGTAGGCAGTTTGTAGTAAAGATTTAGATACAAAAAATCAACTTACTGCCCGAGGATAACCTAGACATAAAGGCAGGAGAGGTAACATGAGCTTTGTGTAATTTGCCGTGACCTCCAGTGATAAGGGTCACCATATCTATATCCATGTTGTCTTTAATACTGATTTCTCCTAAGGCTAGTCTTATACAAGTCTACAAATATACAGGGAATAACTTACACAGTCAAACTTGCATTAAGAGGTCAGTTTCAAGACAAAGAAAAAGTGACCTTATAAGACAGGTGACCTCTTAAAACCAGGTTCAATTCATATAAAATTTTCTATGACAGAACAAGAAAATATTACCTTTAAATACAGGTGACCCCATGGACAAGTTTGACTGTATCATTGTGTATTAAACACATTTATTCATAATATGCACCTTTTTTTCAATTCCTTATTACGAATTGCAATATAAATAGTCAAGTTTTCTGAATGCTTGTGTATAATATTTAGTACTCACCCATGCTTATCACAAAATGTCTGAGTTAAAAGGTGATTTATATACAACTTATTACATTACAGTAAATCCTGCTTAAACCAAATCGTGGCTGCCATGGTCATGATCATATGGTAGTTGGATTTACAACTACCTATGCAATCAGTGTCTATCACAACTAAAGTTGTGACTTTGAATACCACTCATGGCAAGTTGTACTCAATACAACATTATGTGATAAAGTTTGTCAGTGACTTGCGGCAGGTCTGTGGGTACCCGGTTTCTTCCACCAATAAAACTGACTGCCACAATATAACTGAAATATTGTTGAAACACTGTAACCCTAACCCTTAAAAAACCCTCCATGAAATCAACTTTTGTGTTCAGGATAGTCAAGTGTTTGGATTATACAGGTTAAACAAGATGAACTGGGAGCTAATGCTCACTTATGATACACCGGCATATATGTTCAATGTGTATAAAAACCAACTAAGTCGGCAAACAGGAAGTAGGAATCCGATGGGTCCAAAAACGGTTCCCACAATATGGCATACCTATATGAAGCTTGTGACCAAATATAAGATTTGCTGAGAAAAATGCGACGAAAAATATCTTCGGATGGACAGAGGTATAACAGTATACCGCCCTCAGGTGGAGAGGGGGTATAATTAATAAAGATTTCCTACGTTGGAACTTTATTTTAAGTTCAATTTATACATGATTTTGATTTATTCAGGGTTCTGCTTTAGACACGTTTCACATAAACATCTGACTATGTTTGAGCACAGAAATTATTTAATTTTCAGATAATGATAACAATTGATAAATGATGCTTCAAAAAGTATTAATTCCATATGAAACAGACAACGTTTTCAAATGAAAACTGCTAATCGACAACAAAAACAACCCATAACCTGAGGCATCCTTCCCATAATGCACTGTTATGACTCACCAGTATGATAGTAAGATCTTGACTGTAGTGTTTATATTCAACAGTTAGGTGACAACATTCACACACTTGCCCACTATCCAACAATTCTTCTATAATCTCATTCAAAGTTTGGTCCTCCTACAATATAAAACATACAGTGTTGCATTAAAAATCTTATATTTTGGTGGTTGTTGTGGTCATGATCATATGGTAGTCAGATTTACAACTATCTGTGCAATCAGTGTCTATCACCACTAAAGTTGCAAGTTCGAATTCTGCTGATGGCGAGGTGTACTTGATACATTATGTGATAAAGTTTGTCAGTGACTTGTGGTAGGTTGGTGGTTTCCTCTGGGTACTCCGGCTTACTCCATCAATATAATTAAACGCCATGATATAACTGAAATATTGTTGAAAGTGGCATTAAACACCATAACCTTAACCCTTAAATGTTGATTTTGCTCTAAAAACAACAAAGCCTCCCTATAACATATGCACTATTCACTTTTTTTCATGATTAGTGTGTACATAAATCTAATGGGTGCTTTGTGAAATGGTATAGGAGTAGGTAGGTAGGCAAATTATTCTTTTTTGTTTACCTAGGTTACACAGAATAAGGATACAAATTTAAAGTGCTTGTCCAAAAATGGGAATAAAAACATTGGGGTAGGTACAAAAAAAAAAAGGTTGATAGGGTTAACAGAAATACAGGTATCTTTTTCTTCGTCTAAATACTGTATATTGGGGGTTTTTTTTCGCGGGACTCCAATTTTCGCTTTATTCGCGATAGTCATCGATCAGCAAAAAAATGAATCCACGTAATTTTCCACCCTTTATAGTCGAGTGAAAGACGCTTAGTTTTTTACTTTAATGCACCTATCTAACACACAGCTGATTTTTTTACTAGTAATAGCCAAATGTCTATACTTTCGAGTGTGCCCGGTCGTAAGAAAATCGTATGGTGCGTTTTTTTGTAAAATTGGAGTTAAAGTCAAGTTATCATTTCAAATGCACACAATACTATCTACATTTAAACGTATATGATTTCCAATTCATAACATTTTTTGTAAACATAATGGGTTGATTTTCTGCGAAAGACATAAGAAAGTATGAAACACATCTGTAATGTGTAAATAATTTCATTTTTGTAGATATTGAATCAGTTTTGCTACCATTTTATCGTTATTTCAGACAATCAGTCACAACTTTTCACTTTATAATTATTAATTTTATCATTTTTGTCGATAACCAAATGCAAACTGTTCATAAAATTCATTTTCAGTTCCTAACGCATATTATAAATATTGGACTCACTGAAAAATACTAGATTTTGCCATTTTCACACTTAGCAAACTAATTCCGAACTGACAGTCCGTTGCCGTTCCGCAATCATTTATTTACCTGTACATTATCATGACAGAATGTGTGTGCGACTGAATTCGTTTAACTAGCAACATTTATATACTTATTTGATAGTTTTTTTGTGTTAATTATTTGAAACAATAGCTCTGGTCAAATAAAGTCATTAAAGCACACATTATAAAGTGAATATAATGTTGATATGTGTTATGTTAAGGGCGTTCACTAATTATTGAATCCGTGACGGAAAAAATAAGACAAAATCCGTGTAATGTCTACAATTTGTAGTCCGGTCAAATTAACGCCTCCACCTGCTAAAAAGGGCAGACCTTCCATCGATTGGCAACGTTGTATCATTTGTCAAGTATTTACGGCAGAACGGCTTTGTATTCCAACTACTAAGAGAAGGTAAACTTTTATTTCTGCCGTGAATAAACGGAAGGATGAAGTTTACAGAAAACTTGTTGACGAATATGCAACTGTCGAAAATGCTCCATTTGGAAATACCAAATATCACAAAAGCTGTTGCAAAGCATTTACCAGTAAGCAAAACCTGTCAACATGTTCCAACTTTAAATCCATACGTCCGACTTCAGCATCATGCAATCAGAATCCATCATCAAATGAAGATAATTTCACTATTGTGACACGATCTAGAGCTTCCGAAATCGATTGTACAGCTTGCATATTTTGCAAACACAAAGCCTTTAAACACGACAGAAAAATGCATAAAGTTTCGTCGGAAAATATAACCCAAACCGTGTTGCGGAACAAATATCAGACAGTGAAATGATCTTCAAAGTGACGTCAGAGCATGAAAATGCATTCGATCAATTTGTTTCCAGCATCAAAGAAGACTTGCTGATACACAAGAAAGTGTTCTACCTGAACCACCTACTGGAGAAATTTGTACCTTTCCTCCCTGAAGATATGTGCGAAAGTTACAGACAGACTGTGTAGATTTGTTCAGTATCCAAGAAGAGGCATATACTAGAATTATTTTGCATGGCCTTCATGCTGACGAACAATTTGGTAGGTCTAGTGTTAAAGGCAGAATCATTATCAAATGTTCAGACACTGATGTGTTAGTTCTTTGTGTCCATTACTATCCACGCATGCAGAACATGGATCAACTATGGCTCTTTATGGGTTCGGTTACTAGCATTAAGGATGATAGGCGATATATACCAGTTCATGACTTGTGTAGTTCACTGTCGAGCATAGCTTGTGAAATTTTCCCAGCGGTTCATGCTCTGACTGGTTATGATACCACTTCTGCTATCTTTGGTATTGGAAAAAAATCTGTTTTTAAGCTGATTAAATCTTCATCTGCTGAGCTTTCGGACCTTTCACAGCTTTTAGGACCCAGATCTTGAATCCTCAATATGTGTTGCAAGAAAAGTTGTCGTAAAGTTGTATGACCCAAAAGCAAAGTATAAGTCTTGCCACACCAATCTGAATATGCAACGTGTCAGACTTGCTCTCTTGTTCGCATTCCACCAAGTGAATTGACATTTAAACAACATGTCTTGAGAGCTTCCATTCAAAGAAAGACGTGAATGGCATCACACCAAGCAAAACCACCAGTAGCTTGACCTTATGACTACGGTTGGCAAAAAGGTAGCAACGGTCCAACTCCAATTTTGTCTTCCTTCAAGATTTGATTTGTTCGTACAAAGGTAGAAAGATATGTAGCCGAGAATGTGCTTGCGACGAACAAAACCTCTGTTGTACAGAATTATGTCCTTGTCAGGGCAGTGATCTATGTTTAAACATAATTACAAGCCCACAGAATCCTGACGATGAAGCGGCATCTGATGATTAATTTGAAGGCCGCAGTGGGTAAATGAAATGGAATTGTGAATTTTAATGGATATGAAATATGAATATGTATATAAATGTATGTAGTCCACAATCAAAACCCATGAAAATTAAAAAAAATCGATTTTTTTTTTAAATAATTTTTTTTTTGAAATTAAAAAATTTAAAAAAAAGAACAAAACATAATAAACTACCAGACGGTCCTCCGACATTGACGTGGTTGGTAGGCTTTCAACAAACAGGAGGCCCAAGTTATTGTGATTTATGGATGATTTGTCAATGATGTCCATTTTCACCCTTTTTATGATGATATTTTTTTCGATCTTCTATACTTCCTACTCACAATTTTTTTTTTATTTTCTTCAAATATATATGCTTGGATAAATAATAATACAAATATACTATAATTATGGTTCAAAACAATTTTAAAAGTTTGTTTTATAACATGCATCGCTGTTTTACCACGGCCTTAACGAAACGTCAATATGACGTCACACATCTCGTTTATTTTACTGATGCGAGTTGGAATGGAAGAAATATTAGTAACATTGGATGCATGGTACATTTAAGCATGCTGCGTTAATTAACCCGGATTTAAAAGAAATTGCACCATATTTAACTTTTACGACCGGGCAAACTGAAATCTACACTCTTTTACCTTTCCAATGATGTATGATATAGCCGTGTGTTAGGTAGGTGCATTAAAAATAAATTTTATCCTTGTATGTCACTCGACTATTAGTACATAAGTTTTTTCTTTCTTAGATAATTGTATAAGATCTATCGTATTATGACTGTGTGAATATATAACAATTATAATATTATGGTACCTGTCATTCTTAAAGTTGTTGAAATGACGCTTTTAAAATATCCAACATGGGGGAATCCTTCCCGAAAACAATGCATATGTTGACGATGATCATGAATGAACAACAAACAATACCTTATTATTTAATTGATGAGATAGCATCCAAGTCATACAATCATAAATGAGATAATTTATTGTTAATCGGATTATACTTCACAGCTGGGGACTCGTAATCAAACTTCCAGACTTGACATACAAATTGACAAATACATTTGATTACTTCTTTTCTTTTTATTTCAATCATTAAAAGCTTGTGTAAACACAGCCTGACATTCTAATTATACATTAAATAATTATGACACCTTTATAAAAAGTATACACACACTAACATCATATCGACAACATTATTGATTATTTTACACACGGTTAGATATAGTCACACTTTTATTTTTAGTTTATTTCTGTATCAATGTCAGTTTTGTTCTGTTTTTCAGAAGATGAATGCTATTTACACAACATTGATACAATAATTACAATTATTTTATTTTTTCATGGAACACAATACCGCGAAATTTGATGTTCGCTTAAATTAAATACCCCCCTTTTACATCGACATCGCGAAAATTGCAACCCGTGTAATTTATCCGCTATACGGTAGTTGGAACAAAACTAATGAATTGAACTCAGTATTTATTCTGTGGATAAATAGTTGAAAGTTATATTATAAATTCTAACAAACCTCTTGACTCAGGTCAGAATCAATGTCTGCTTTATGTATTAGCTTGCCATAGCATAGAAGATCTTTTTTACTGTGGTATTGTTTAACTGTCTCAGTATTCTGAAATATATCATCAATGTCTTCACCTACTGTACAAGTACCCTGAAACAAAATATAAAATCATATGTTCTATATACTTAAAACTGAAACAAAATCAATAGGTTTGGTTAAGGTTTGGATTATGATGTTTAATGCCACTTTCAAAAGTATTTCATTTAATCGTGGTGGTCACTTTTATTGGTGGAGGAAACTGGAGTACTCGGAGAAAACCACTAACCTTTCGCAAGTCACTGACAAAATTTATCACATAATGTTGTATCGAGTACACCTCATCATGAACTGGGTTCGAAACCACAACTTTAATGGTGATAGGCATTAATTGTACAGGCAGTTGTAAATCCAACCACCATACGATCATGAACAAAATTGCCGCTTTCATATCTTAAAGATGAAAGAAAACATAACCTGTTTTATTTATTGAAGTGACTAATCTGAACCTTACCTCTCTTTGTCTGGCTTTATGTTTGATACGACACATCCACATTTGACGATATAATTCTTCGTAAGATGGAGGATTCTGACATTTTTCAAGGTGATCTAAACATAGTTGATATAAAAATGATTTCTCCAAAAGATCATCTACATTTTCTGCTTCTTCCTTTTAAAAAACATAAAATATACCAGTATATTAAAAATTGAAGAACAATTTCATAAGACATGAATGCCCTTGCTTGTAGGTAAAGAAAACAGGGGGCATATACCTCTGGAACCGTACAAGGCAAAATTGCAAAAATATTGAATGAACTGTGTAGTGTGCTTAAAAACATTGAGAATAAATTTCAAAACATTTGGCCAACGGAAATTAAATTAAGAGCATGGAAAAAAAGGCAAAATTCAAAATCAAACCTGGCCTGTGTGTTATGATTGATTGATTGATTGATTGATGTTTAACGTCCAGCAAGCAATTTTTCAGCTATATTCAGGATGAGAACAATTTAAACACCACAGGACTCGAAACAATGAAAGGTGATGGGTAGGGACGGAGAATTTTGCCAGTGCAACAGGTCTCCTATGGACCACTCATAATGAGCATAATGCTCATAATGAGCTGTTACACTGGGTTCTTTAAGGTGCGAAGAGGGTGGCAATCTCTCAACACGGGACCTCAGTTTTATTTACGTCTCATCCAAAGGACGGGTTGGTTGTCAATTTATACATCCTGTACAACCGACGGACGCCCCTTCAAGCCGAAGAAGCTCTCGGTCCCATTTCTATACCCCGGGGTTCCCGTGGGATTTACCCCTTTTAGAGGACTAGTGCCTCTAGAACGCAGAAACCTGGTGCCTATTCTACCCCTGGCACACCCTCTGGGAGGGTTGTCATGTGTGTTATGTCATTGACCTTTGTATAAATTTCTAATCATTTGCTTAGGGAAATTTAAGTTATAGTTATTGAGCCGAAACTGAGCAAAAACAGGAGGTACAGACAGAAGGACAGGCACGGAAAAAACTTAATGTCCTGATGCTTTGCAGTGGGGACTTGAAAAACTACAAGACAATCAATTTCTTTCTTTAAGAATTTCGGAAAGTGTAAAATTTTCAGCTCTTCTGTCATACATTCTCCAGTTAGATAATGGTGACCTTTATGTGTGTACTGTTACTATTTTTTGTATCTAGATTGTCCCTTTAGACTTGGGTTAGGGGTGTATAATGCCACTTGTAGAAATATTTCAGTGTATATCATGGTAGTCAGTTTTATTGGTGGAGGAAAATGGAGTATCAGAACAAAAGGATTGACGTGCATCAAGTTAGACAACCTTTATCATATACATGTAATATTGCAATGGGTAAACTTGCAATGTGCAGGAATTAATTCACAGCTTCAGTGGTGATAAGCACCGATTGCTTAGGTAGATGTAAATCCAACTACTATATGATCACAGCAACAACCTCTCCCCACCCCCTCCCAAACATGTATTACGCTGACGCTGTCAGTAATATGGAAAAACTAACTTATTTGAACTCTGACATTTCTGACTTGTAGTAAAATTTGTATGGGTTAGGTTTAGGGTAATGGTGCTCAATGCCACTTTCAACAATATTCCATTTATATCGTGGCGGTCAGCTTTATTGTTGAAGGAAGCTGGAGTACCCAGAGAAAACCACAGACCTGCCTAGCAATTCACTGACAAACTTTATCACATAATGTTGTATCGTGTAAATCTCGCCTGTACAGATTTGAACTCACAATATTAGCAGTGATTGGACACTGATTGCATAGGTAGTTGTAACTACCATATGAATACGACCCTAAATTTTAATGGTAAGTATAGAGGTAAATACAATGAGACTTAAAAGTAACCTCTCTTGAAAATCGAGTTCTTTGTGCATATAATAATCACCTGTCAAATGTGTTTTTGGGTGTGTGGATATAATACATATCTGACTTGGAATGGACTTATTGTTGATTACCTTACAAAACTGTGAAATTTTTTTTGGGGTGGGGGGGGGGGGGCTTTAATACATACATGTCTTGGAATGGACTTATTGTTGATTACCTGGTAAAACTGTGAAATAACACTATCTGCTTTGTACTTCTTGAACATTTCTGCACATTGTAACCAGAATTTATTTCTAGCGATGGGTGACTTCCACACAGAGGATTTTTCTAACTGTCTCTTCTTGTTTCTCATCTGAAATACAAACAATAATAGGAACACCTTTTATGTCATCTCTTAAAATTACAAATTAAATCTATTTAGAGGGTTAGGGTTATGGTGTTTAATGCCACTTTCAACAATACTTCAGTTATATCGTGGCAGTTAAATCTAATTAGAAGCTAAATTCTTATTATTATTTTTGAATAACCAGCTAACTTTACATGGAAGATATATTTGACATTATCTTTGCATAATTTTCACTTAATATAAAAATTAAAAAATCTTGATATTTTTCAAGATTAAAGTATTGATATCAACAGTCATATCAAAAACAAAAAATACCTTTACTTGGTACTTGTCATCCAACCGAACTGGTAACCATGACAATCAACATAATGGGAGCTTACCTCACTGAGGGAAATATTATCTGGATTTATTCCTGCTGCTAATGAGAAGTCCCTGGCAGCATAGAAGAGACCCCTATTTATCATTCCAGTCACTACTCTCTGACATTCAACATTAAACTGATCAGCAGACGACAGTAAACAAGGGAAGTTCAAATCTAAAATCTGGTTGTTTACTACTATATTTAGCAATCGTCCAAGTCTTCCAAAATCTGGGACTGAAATTGAAAGAGAAATTGTTTGTGATTATTTTTATTGTAATCATTGACTATACATAGTATATATCGGTGAATAATACCCACCCATCCATAGTATTGTAACAGAAGTATGAAAACCTCTATGATTTCTTAACTTGGGTATTGGTGAAAGTTTCCAAGGCTTGACTTGCAGAGCTGTCAAGCACATCCCAAGGTGGTGGATAGGGATGCCTTTTAGGGGAGGGGTTGTCAGGTTATACCGTATATCAGGTTTTTTTCGCGATATTCAGTCAAAATCAGCAGGTTAATTTTTCGCTGTGTTTTATTTTCGCTGATTGACAAAATCCTCGCTAAAAATAAACCTATGGCAAAAGGATTATCAACTATATATATCATTATGACAACAATTTGAAGAATATGTTTCTTTTGGTATTATATACACATAAAAACTGCAGTTAATCAGAATTTCAGAACGAGTACATTTCTTTTGCTTTCGGTATTTAGATGAACCTTGAGACCACGCAGTTCGATATTATTCGATCCCTGCAACTATAAAAATTATAAAAAAAAATTAAAATAACACTCTCAATAATAATAATTAATGTAATAACAATTTTAAATATTGTTTTAACCAACTTTATTACGATTATAAACATTTGATTGTTTTAATTATTGTCGAGCGTAGGCTTGGCTTGGTAAATCAGCGACACAGATCTCGGGTTCAATAGTTGTTCTTTATTAATCGTAATTAATGGTCAATAATCAAGCCACAGCTGAATTTAATGACTAATTAACACAAATGATGACAAGTTTATCCCTCTACCTGTAATTGGTAAGTAAACAATTATCTGTTAGTTTAATAATATTTTATTGTACATAAACAATAGGATTGGACAGCAAGTTATACCAACTTATATGAAGTCCTCTCCTTACAAAATATACACATGAATTAATGACAGCAAAACAAAACACAAACAATAGACATTTAAAATTTTGACACCGATAAGAAGAAAGAAAGAAGTACAATTGAAAAAGTGAAAAAAAGAAAACAAAGAAAACAAATTGCTGACGTAGCCCTAAAATCTTTTTGATTGATTTATAAAAGTTCGAACTTTTCCAAATATTTTGGAGTTGACGTCATAACTATACTTATCGTTCCCAAAGAGCAAAGTTTCAATATTGATACTAATATCGTCGCAATTACTAAGAAGTGTTCTTCTTTCGTTCAGGTATAAAGGACATTCCAGAAAATAATGTATGGCATCTTCAAAAGAAGCACCTCAATTACATTTAAAATTATTTATTATATGTACTTTTGACAGATCGGCATTGAGTGAGCTGCATTGGTGTCTAAGTCTAGTATGTAATATATTTAATTTCCGTGGGCCTTCATTATAATATATTGGGGTTTTATAGATATCAACTTTCACTCTATTTTTAAACGAAGATAGTGTAGGGGAATTTCTTATTGATATGTCTAGATTGTTCCAAAGCGAAACGGTAGATGGAATAAATGAGCTTGCTGATGTTCTCAGTCTGCATCTGGGTGGAACATAATTCTGATTATTTCTAAGATTATAACTATTTATATCTGATGTAACTGGAGGTAAACAATTAAATAAATAAGGAGGGCATAATTTATTATGAATTTTATAAAAAGTAGCTAATTTACGATTTTTCCGCCGATTGGCTAAAGTTTCCCATCCAGTCTCAAAATATAATGAATCCTTACTAGCAAATTTTGTCAAACCTGTTACAATTCGTGCCGCTTCTAATTGTATTTTTTCTAATTTTTCAATGTCCCGTTCATAACACCCATCCCACACTTCACATGCATATTCTAGTACTGGTCTGATAAATGTAAGATATATATTTGACAAATCTTGTTTAGATAAAATAAATTTTAATTTGCGAAGAACATTTACTTGTTTTAATGCTGATGTAGCTATGTTTTCAATATGTACAGTCCAGTTTCCATCAGATACAAATGTTACACCCAGATGTTTATGATTATCAACAAGTTCAACTGATTCGTCATTAAATCGTATGTTTAATTCAGGAATATTAGTATTATTTGATATTATAAGGGCTTTGGTTTTTTTAGGGTTAAAATCTACAAGCCATGTTTTTGCCCATTGATCTAATATTTGTAAATCATTATTTATCTCGATTTGCATTAAATCAAAATTTTTCCCAGAGTATGACAATGAAGTATCGTCAGCAAACAGTCTCGCCAAATTGCCTAGGTTATCTGTAATGTCATTAATATATAATAAAAATAATAATGGTCCAAGTACAGATCCTTGAGGTACACCTGCTTTGACAAGATCAGAATCTGATAGTTCATTATTTACAAACACAAATTGCCTTCTATCACTTAAGTAATTTTTAAACCAGATCAAAAGGTC
>MJUT01000725.1:1138769-1150512 GCA_002080005.1 Gigantidas platifrons
TATATATATATATATATATATATATACTTTTATGCGATAGATTAAATTATTTTAGACTATTATTCTTTCAAATTTCTATGTTTTTGATCCTCTCTCGTTTTACTGGTATAATCTATTTTTTTTTTCATTATCTTCGTATCCATTGTAAATATGTTTTATGATTATGTTGACTGTATATTAGTGTAAAGCGCTTAGAGTAGTTTTATGATTATATTATGTGCTATACAAATATGTTATAATAATAATAATAATAATAAAATAATAATTTAAAATTAACATTTTATGGCTATGCCAGACGAAATCTCTGTGATGAGTAGTACCTAATACAACCATATTAAATGTTAGTGACTTAATTTTACAGTCTCTTCAAGTACTCAACGGTTCTCTCCGGGTACTCGGGTTTCCTCCACCAATAAAACAGACACCCATGATATAACTGAAATAATGTTGAAAGTGGCATTAAACACCATAATCCTAAATTGCAGTCTTCATTTGATTACAAAAATAGAATCAGTATTCATGATTACAAGCGAAGTTTACAACCTTTATACGATATTACAATTGATTTATTACCCTTGTGCTATTTTCCATCTTGTGCCTCATTCGATATAATTGTGTTTTCATTGTTTTTTATACCATGCAATTAATTATTTGTACATGTATATGTTTCAGGATTCTGGGTTAGTTATAGTTTTGGAAGTGGTCAAAATTATAAAAAATTAAGTTAGCTATTAATATGACACATGCCCGTTCTTACCAAATTTTTTCTTAAGAACTGAAATTTACAATTAGTAAATCAAGACAGGTATATACAGGTAAATAATTCTTACTTTATTTTGAACAAATTGCTTGCACGATACAAAAACATTTCTATTCAATATGTACAAAAGAAGATATAATTTATAATTGAAGGTGTTAAAACTCATGCTAAGATACCAGCTTTCTCATGCAGTTATTGTAACTATAACTTTTAAGAAATATACAAAGTCTTCCTCAACATTCCATTTTCAATTCTTATTATCAAGCACTGCTAAAATTCTTGATTTAAAACTATCTTTAAATGTGATGAAATAATTGATCTGTTCTCTCTCTGGACATGATAGAAAGCATAATAGTTTCACACTCATATTAAGCAGGGGGCATACAAACCCTTCTTCTAACCATGGTCTAGCAAAGTCGAGATTTTGGTTGAGCTAGGACTATTTAAGTCCAGATTTTAATCTGGCTTAAGACCATCTCATATAGCATCTTTATCCCCTTCCCTTCCATCTTTAAAATCCTGACTAGAGGCCTGAGCTTGATCATGATTACCTGCTATTAGCATTTAAGATTCTTATCCTGAATGTCATAAATTAGAGAGAACATAGCTCTTTCATCTTTTTATTGCAATTTTTAGTTGCTACTAGTGTGTAGAAAGACATTACTTTCTAACAGATAAAGTATGAAATGGTTAAGAACCAATATGAAACCATAAAATAAAGTAAGCATGCATTCACCACAAATAACCTTTGACCTATTAATCATGACCTCTGAAAAATCATACCTTGACTGACTTCTTTTGCAAGGCCAATTCTTGCATACAGATTTGACCTGACATCTTTATTTCCTTTCTTCTTGTCATGTGACTTCCCACTGGCCTTTGACCCTTGAGCTCTGACCTCTGCATTTTCTATGACATAATGTAGATGTTGCTGAAGGTGTTGACTTTTGAAGTGGTAGAGTTGACTTTGTAACTAAATAAAATTACCATAAGTTTGAGAAAATGATTCACATTGTAAGTACATTGCACACATTTGGATGTGCTGTGGATACAAATTGTAACACTCAAAATTACCTTCAACATTAATTTAAGATTGAAATTGAAAATTTTATATTTAATAATGTTTTAATAAAAAATCTGAAATTTTTTGAATATACTCGACTATAAGTCTGAAATTCAAGAGTGAAAATATGTTTCCAAGGAGAGGTTCTGACTTAAAACAGGTGTAATCAAGCTTTGAGATTAAAACAATTCCTACTCAATGAGCAATAGACCGTTATTAGTGGCACTACATAATGTTGTAGTGATGATTTACTGTAAAAGTAGGATTAGAGTTATAGTGTTTTAATGCCACTTTCAACAATATTTCAGTTATGTCATCGTAGTCAGTTTTATTGGTGGAGGAAACACAAGTACCTGGAGAAAACCACAGACCTGCCACAAGTCACTGACAAATTTGATCACATAATGTTGTATCGAGTACACCTCACCTGAGTGACTATAAAAGTATCACATCGGAAGCTTTTATTATTATTATTATGAATAATTAGTCTAATAATCTTCATCTTCAGTCTTTAATTCTATATATTGGTTGAGAGTTTGTTTGTATATAACAAAGCCTACCTGTTCTTTGGAGTACTGATGCATTTGTGAGAACCATAAAAATGGAAGCCACTTATCAGACTTAGCAGTCATTTCTAAATACTTTGTTGTTAAAGGAATATTCAGCAAATGACAGAACAATACAGCTATTGTCCACTTTTGTCCTGCTTCAAAACTTGTCCTAAAAATACAGTATTGTATATTATCATGTAAAACAATACAGTAAATCCAATTTTTAAAGCCACCCTTTCTGCAATGAAAAGTTAGCCTTATCAGAGGGGTAGCTTCTCTTGTGGGAAACAATTTAGTAGTATTTTATTATGTCTGTCCATCTGAAATCTGGCCTAAGAATATGGGTCGCGATTTGTGGGAGTGGCCTATCTTGAGGGAAACAATTTAGTAGTATTCTACTATCTCTGTCCATCTGACATCTGATTGGATAGTATGGTCGCTTTTTGTGGGAGTGGCCTTATAATATGGGTGGCCTTTAAAGGGAGGGGCCTGATAATATGGGTGGTCTTTTAAGGGAGTGGCCTGATAATATGAGTGGCCTTTTAAGGGAGTGACCTGATAATATGGGTGGCCTTTTAAGGGAGTGGCCTGATAATATGGGTGGCCTTTTAAGGGAGTGACCTGATAATATGGATGGCCTTTTAAGGGAGTGGCCTGATAATATGGGTGGCCTTTTAAGGGAGTGACCTGATAATATGGGTGACCTTTTAAGGGAGTGGCCTGATAATATGGGTGGCCTTTTAAGGGAGTGGCCTGATAATATGGATGGCCTTTTAAGGGAGTGGCCTGATAATATGGGTGGCCTTTTAAGGTAGTGACCTGATAATATGGGTGGCCTTTTAAGGGAGGGGCCTTATAAGAGAGGGACTACAGCACCAACAACTTCAAAAGCAACCTTAACTGGATATTTAAAGAGGTACTCTGAAACAAGAGCCAACAGCAGACATAACAACTTCAAGGATACATTATTCAGACTCCCTTTTCTTCTTCTTCTTCCTGTTAAGAGTGTATTAATGGCTGAGTGTAATTACTCTGTGCATATCTGTACTGTACAGTTAAAACCAAAATCGTATTTACAGCTAAAAACAGGCTGGAGCACTATTTATATCTGGGACTTTTGTGTTTTTGTACTTGATCTACTTCATTCAGAATAATAATATGGAAGAAGTAAGTACCAAGTATAATATGATTTGACCCAAAATGACATTCTAATTGCAAGTAAAACTGTGTAGAAAACTAGATGGTTATTCTTCCAGCTTTCTGTATTGACATTTTCACTTTGCTATTTAAATTACCTTACTGTTTCAAATCATTTAATGTCATTTAAAAAGTATAATTATTACTGTAATTATTGTTTAATGTCGAATAGGCAATTTATTATGCTTGCTTTGTACTAGAACATCATGCTGAGTTGGTTTTATAGTTCTAGCTCACTGAAAGTTAGACATGTTGATCCACTCACAATCAATCAGCAGTGACGTTGCTTGCTTAGCCAAGAAGCAGCATATATCAATTTTAAAGTGTATGGTTTGATACCTTTTTGTCCAATCTAATTGTTGTTTTATTTGCAATAAAATAATATCATATCTACTGAAAAGTCACCTGTTTACATTATCTTTGTCCAAATTATGTAAAATTGAATCTTCTAACTTGTGTAATAAAAACTTTGCATGTTTCCCTCTTCTTAGAACACAAGCACACATCCACGACACTACAACAATACAGTAAAAAAGCAGTGCCAATAAAACAATAATCATCTATTTCATAATACAAAAAATTTACCCATTTCTAAAATATTACAGATAATTCTAATAAATCATGTTAAATTAGTTACTTTGTAGTTGCTATTGTATCGTGGTCGTGATAGTATGGTAGTTGGATATACAACTACATATGCCATCTGTGTCTATCACTACTAAGATTGTGAGTTCGAATCCCGATCAGTGGAGGCTATCTCGATACAACATTATGTGATAAAGATTGTGAATAACTTGCGACAGATCGATGGTTTTCTTCCGGTACTCACTCCAGTTTCCTCCATCAATAAAACTGACCGCCACGAAATAATACCCTAACCCTTGTAATGCTGGTGTTTCATTGGTGAAATGTGTCTGACAACATCCCTATTATTACTGACTCAATATTACTACATGTATTTTATATCAATGTAAATCTTAATTTATAGGAAACAGAAAAGTTGACTAATATAACACAAAAGGGACATAATTTGAGAATTATACAGGATCAGCAACAAACCATTTGATAAGCACATTTCTGTGTGTTGGCAATACAGCAAGACAAATAAGGAAGTAAGCTAATTTAATGTGATGACAACTTTCTCCTTGAGTATCAGTATGACAAAAGGGACATAACTCCGAAAGAGTTTTCCTTTCCCAATCCAATAAATGTTATTATATACATTTCTCCATTTTGGTGACAATCAAACAAAAATGAAAACTGATGAAGTCTTTTGGTTTAAACTGTAGATTTACACAAGTCTTATAAATTGTTTCTGAATCTCATTGAATATTGTAAGTATATATATTTGAATAATTGTTTGCTGAAATTTCATAAAATAAATATTGCTTAAACCAAACTGTAGATCTCCATGTGGTGGCAATATTATGCATGACAAACAAGCATGTCCTATTATTTCAACTATAGGAGGAGTAGAAATTACCAGTTCTAGTGTGACATGGTGACAACAATGATAAATGATAGATGATAGGTGATAGACACAGTGCTTTTTCTGTAAATAGAAATTTTCAATTGGAGACAGCCCATAGAAGACAGTCTTGCATGAAGATGTCTTCCATGGGTAAATATCTAATCAAACATACAGATTTGTACCAATGTCACAGTTGTAACCATAATAAACATCATGAATGATTTGACATCACAATTGGAATCAACCTAAAGAATGGACAAGTTTTGCCTTTTATCCTGCAATGAGCACTCTAGTAAGCAAATAACATGTGTCGAATACAGGTGTGCTGTATTTTGTATAATATACGAATACAGCTTCAAGACTTACTTTGGGGCCCACGAAAGGTTTGAGGAATATTTATTTTTCTAAATTAAAAAAAAAAAAACACTACCTAACCTAAATTGCAGGATAAAAACAATATTAGTGTATTGTAGAAGAATATAGAAAATATTTGTATTCGGCACGGAACTGGGGGAAAATGCTCGGCTAAAGCCTCGCATTTTCCTCCCAGTTCCTTAGCCTCATACAAATATTTTCTATATTCTTCTACAATACACTAATCTAAAGCCTCGCATTTTCCTCCCAGTTCCTTAGCCTCATACAAATATTTTCTATATTCTTCTACAATACACTAATATTGTATATCAATCCTTAGATCCGTGGAGTTTTACCATCATATTTTACAGAAGAAATATGTTCTTACATTCGGCAAAAATTGAAGATTGGGATATCTTCCACTGTATGAAAATTTTCTACATCTTTTACCCTTATTTTGTTGTGCCTCACACTGGAAAGACAGAACTTCTCACACTTGAGGAAGATATTCTTGATCATCAATATTGACCACTGTTAGAACCAATTAATTCCTATGTGTCAGTAATTCTATGTAGACAACACAAAAAAAAATCAGTACAGTCAAACCTGCCCACTTGATCACCTCTATTAAGCAGTCACCTGTACTAAAAGGTCACTTTTTTTCTTGTTCTGTCATAGACAATTTCATATGAATTGAACATCTTTTAAGAGGTCACCTGTCTTAAAAGGCCACTTTTTCTTTGTCCAAAATGTGACCTCTTAATACAGGTTTGATTGTATTAGCATATTAATGTAAAGTTACCTATTTCATTTTTCTGACTCATTTCTCTTCCTTTGTCTACTGGTGTACCACCAGTCAAAGTTGAATTAAGGTCAGACAATATTTCATTGCCAACCTGTAGATATGTCCTAATTAAACATGTATCTTGACCTAACATTTCCATAAATACTACACATGTGCAGGCTATTTGTGTATTGTGGAAATTTGTAACCCCAATCCATAAGGCTGTGTTTGTAGCATACTGAATTCTGTAAAAATTAAAATAAATGTTTTAAAACATTTTGATCATTAGTGGACTTTTCAGTCCATATCATAAATTTTTTTCAATCCCATATTATAAAACAAAGGTCTTGGTTATGAATAAGATATAAGGTTCTACATCAATAGATGAAATATGATTACTATAATCTGATTTCAATTGAACTATCACTATTCAATTCCAGACTTCAACCCTGGTGACCAGACAGTCTCAATTCATGAGTCTGTCTAACTCCCCCTGGAGAAATCCTAGCTATAGGCCTGGGTTCCTAAAACTTCTCTATGTTCAGATCAATAATAAGAACAAAATGCAACAGACAGCTTTAAAGTGTTATATCAGAGCAATGTTATCAAATTCCTCCAGTTCCTAGGAAATAAACTTATAGATACAAATATCCATAAATAAAAGCTACAGATTTTAGTTCTTACAATTTACTATTACTTTCACAGGCAATGAACTAACCTGTATAAATGTATGATGTTAACAGTAGAGTAATATGACCTGTGTATAAAGGACAACTTCCTGTAATAGTAATTAATCAATAGATTGAGCTTCTTCAAAGTAGTATGTATATTATATTACTTACCTTTGTTGTGATATACCAGTAGGTTCCATATCGTAGGCTTCAGCCAGAAAAGACACAAAAGCAAAGGATGGTCTCCCTTGTTTGAGGTAATACATATACCGTATCTTCTCAGTATAACCATGTTTTGTCACCATGTCTGTCTGGGAGAAATACGGCATAACCTTTGGACTTTCTGTGAAACAAAAATGTATATGTATTGATATTTTTTTTTAGTGATAGTGATATCGGAGATGAATTCCATTATATTTTACAGTGTCAATATTTTAAACCTAGTCGAAAATTATTGCTATCGAAGTATTATAACAATCATGTGAATGTATTAAAATTCAGAAATCTTATGACTTTAAAAAACAAAGTTGTACTTACTAAATTATGCAAATTAATAAAGATAATAGAAAAGGTATTTTGTGATCCAGTCTGAAACATACCAACCATTATTTATCTGATGTACTTGTAATTATTGTAAATACTAACTAAAATGTACTTCTCTATACCTTTGTATATGGTTTGTTGAGAATAAAAAAAAGATTATTTAATATTGATATACTCAGGACTATAACATTAATCATGTTCAAAGGCATATAAATTAATTATATATTTATATATATAAATCTGTAGTCCTCTTGTTCATGAGCTAATTAAATAAACAAAATACATTTGTTTGACACTGTCAGGTGTGGTGACCATTTCATTTTGCTAGAAATTAGAAATTAAAATTTAACTGAAAAAATAATTAAAAAATAAAACTGATGCTATATTTTACTTAAAGTAATATGAAAGGCAAATATTGCGGAATTTTTGGATTAAATATTTTCACTTAATATGTCACTTAATTTTAACTAAAATCAACTGCATAACATTAAAAATCCTCTCAAAAGCAGATTTTAAGAGCAAATCGCAAAATATTTCACAGCAGATAATTCTGTTGTCCCGTACAGTAATGCAAAGAATATGCGCGTGACCCAAGATTTGAACTCTTTCGGGGAGATTATCGCTCATGCGCAATGTTCAGTTGATGAAAAAAAAATATATTCCATGTGTACCACATAAGAATAATTGCAAAAAAAAAATTGGTTCACACGACATGAAACAGACAGATTCCTCAATAATCATTGTCAGAAATGTGTGTGTGCTTACCTCAGCATCCATGATTGTTTATCTTTTCTTCACGAGGTCATGATCGGCAATCATCGCACCAAAACTTTTCTTCACGAGGTCATGATCGTCAATCATCGGAACAAAACAACCGAAAGTTAATCAGTCTCCACAAAAATGGCGAGGACGATAAACATGCACATGGATTTGCAGATTTCTAGTTGTTGGGAACATATTTCGACTTGAAACATGTATGAATAGCTTAGTAAAGGTACCGCCGTATTCCAAATTGAATTTTCAGGGGAAAATTTTCTTCACCCAAAACTGATGTAATATTACTTTAATCTTATATCTACTTTAGCATTTTGTCTTTCTCTGTGTTAAATGGCTTGGTATTATTTTTATGTATTTTTGTCTTTCTCTGTGTTAAATGGTTTGGTATTATTTTTATGTATTTTTTGTCTGTCATAGTTCTCAGCACATATCCGACTACCTTACAACAGTTGATTGTACTGTTCTTGTAAGACAACTTTTCTTTTTTCTTTTATTTAATGAAAAATAAGGTCCAGCTTTGAGATATGATAATTTATTTGTATTTATCATCAAATTTAAATATTTATTGTTGTTTACTTACCATCTGAAGCCAGAGTATTTACTGACTGCCAACTAAACAACTTTCTTGGATCAAAAGGAGCATTATCCTAAAAATAATTAATAATGGTATTACAAAATGTAAGATTAATAGGCTATGTCTTGTCAATATCTGTAAACAGGACGATGAAATACAATGTCATTCTGGATATTAACCTCCAAATTCTAAGAGTATGTGAGTGTTGTTATCTTTAATTATATGATGGCATGGACAAGTTACTTTTTTTATGAGATGAGTTAGGGTGGGGTTATGGTGTTTAACACCACTTCAGATAAGTTGATGATAGTGCTTGCTTGGTACTAGACAGGCCAACATAGTTGAATATTTATAGTGCTAGCTGACTGAAACAACAGCATACTGGTAGTGATTCAATTAAATATTTATAGTGCTAGCTGACTGAAACAACAGCATACTGGTAGTGATTCAATTAAATATTCATAGTGCTAGCTGACTGAAACAACAGCATACTGGTAGTGATTCAATTAAACATTTATAGTACTAGCTCACTGAAACAACAGCATACTGGTAGTGATTCAATTAAATATTTATAGTGCTAGCTCACTGAAACAACAGCATACTGGTAGTGATTCAATTAAATATTGATAGTGCTAGCTGACTGAAACAACAGCATACTGGTAGTGATTCAATTAAACATTAATAGTGCTAGCTGACTGAAACAACAGCATACTGGTAGTGATTCAATTAAACATTTATAGTGCTAGCTGACTGAAACAACAGCATACTGGTAGTGATTCAATTAAACATTTATAGTGCTAGCTGACTGAAACAACAGCATACTGGTAGTGATTCAATTAAACATTTATAGTGCTAGCTGACTGAAACAACAGTATACTGGTAGTGATTCAATTAAACATATTATCCTGATGCATGCTGGTCCAACCAATCTTTGCTCTCATTGCTTATTGATGCATCCTCAGCAAGAAGATGAATAGAGGGTTAGGATTATGGTGTTTAGCGCCACTTTCAAGAAACCCACCAAACATGTTGAAAGTCACTGACAAACTTTATCACATAATGTTGTATTGAGTACACCTCACCATCAGTGAGATTCAAACACACAACTTTAGTGGTGATAGGCCCTGATTGCACAGGTAGTTGTAAATCCAACTACCATACAATTACAACCACAACGGACCAATTGAAGATGACTAGAGCAAGTATTTATGATTGTTTACAGCTTTGATCAAATTCATGTTAGATAATATTTTCTATATCAAGGAAAGTCTGAAAAATATTAAAGTATATTGTATATTTAATGGAGAATTTAAGTAACTGCAGTAGATGTTTTAATGCACATAACTAACATTGTAAGTTCAAATCCTGTTCATGGCAAGGTGTATTCGATACAACATTATGTGATAAATTTTGTCAGTGACTTGCGGCAGGTCGGTGGTTTTCTCATAACCCTTAATATACATATAGATACCATTAACAGCTGGTACACTGTTACATCATTCTGTTGAGTCTCCTTAGTAAATGTTGGGAAGATCGCAGAGTGAAGCTTAGGATATGGCCGTAACATTTGTTCTAATTCTAAATTTTCAAGTCCTTCAAAAATTGACATGCTACTTTTGTCCAGTACAATCTGAAAATAAATTAAAAACAAATTTAAATGAATTATTACCAATAACATGATGCCAATGAGTATGCTAATGATTGATTGCTCAATACTAACTTTGGTGCTATTTTAGCTCAATCATGGTTTGATCATTATAGTGTAAACTGACTTAAACATTATATTGCCTGTACATTATAATAAACAATATGATCAAATTTATCAAAAATTTATAGTTACCTGTTTTAATCTATTTTCAGAATACATGACAGTTGCCATGCCAGTCAAAACCTCCCCCTTCCTCATGATTTCTGAAATAGAAGGTCTGTCTAATGACCAAACAAGCTGTCCATTACTAACACTGACATCCAATATGGCCGAACAATCTGCAAATAAATAAAATAGTTTAACATGACTTTATATATAGATTAAAAAAAAATACTTATGAGACATAAAATGTCATTATGTATTAAATATTTAAGTACATTGTGTATTAAATTTATTCTGCATGGTGCATTTCTTGAATAACCTTCATCAGATTGATGAACAGTATGTCTACTTTCTAGCAAACATCTTTCAAATTGAAAAGATAATAAAATACTTTTTTTTTGGTCACATCGACAGAAATACATATAAAACATATAAATTCAATGAAATATTGAATACGGATTAATATAAGTATAACCACTTTTTTCCGAATCCTATTGATTAATTTAAATGTCTGTACAATTTATATGTGCATTATCATAATGTGTAATATTGAATTAATTAATAAAATATGTTTATACTAATGAAATAAACATGCATAAAAACGTAGATATAAAATTTAGTGCACACAACACGTTTCTGAAATAACCTTCATCAGGTACACTCAAAATAGAAAGATTGGACAGCCAAATAATTTAAATGTTTTTGGGAGCAATAAAGTTTGATGTAACTATGACAATATGAAGTTTTATTCTTACCAACAAACCTACTATTTAACATACACCTAACATAATCACCTTGTGGTTTTTGTCCAAGTCTGTACATAGGAGATAACACAGAAAGCCACACACATTCCTGATTGTTCTGTATCACATTTTTTAACCAAGAGCTAGATAATCTGTAAATGAATGGTAAAATTAGAGACAAAATTCTTCATCCAATGAACTACCACCTTTTAAATAGTAGTATCAGCATAGCAAGAGTAACACATGTACTTGGTTAATAGTAAAAATATGGCAAGAAAAATGAATTCAATCTCTAATACTGTGATATCTGTTTAAACCAGTTTTTCTGTTCAGAATAAACAAATGTTCAGTTGATACAGGTTAAATTAACAAAGATTTCCTACATTAGGACTTCATTTAAAGTTATGTTTATACAGGATACCCCTTTATCAATGTTCAGTTTATA
>MJUT01000725.1:1166963-1193471 GCA_002080005.1 Gigantidas platifrons
TATGGCAAGTTTGGTTGAAATCTGTTCAGCGGTTTCAGAGAAGAAGAGTTAAATGTGAAAAGCTAACGGACGGACGGACGACGGACGCTTACCCATGGCAAAAGCTCACATGGCCTTTGGCCAGGTGAGATAAAAATGAGGTTTGTAACTAAATATAAAAAACTTACAGTTTTCTTTACTTTTAAGAAAGAACACAACAGTATCTAGTTGTCTATGTTTCACACCGATCTCTAACGTATGGATTGGTAATGAACATCTTCCCCATTTGTTGATATGACACAAGACATCAGCAACTGATGCTCCAGCATATGACATCATCTATTTATAGAAGAAAATAAAATTAGAATATTCATGTATGTGAATTTTCCCAATTTCTGCACGAGTCTCTTGTTTTTCAGACCAATTCCCGAGCCCCCTCCCAGATTGTGAATACTCCTGTGTAAAAAAATATTTTAAAAATTATAAAAAGATTATTAAAGCTTGCTAATAAAGACTTGTGACAAAGATATATCCAGCTATAAATTTATTATATTAAAAGTCATTAAAAACAAGAGGTTACTGTGTGAGCCAATGTTCACAAACATATTACCTCAGCCTTGTCTTGTAAGCTGGGCCTGATTATAACCTTTTGGGGCTTCTATGCTAATGAAATTATGGGGCCTCACTCGCTCTAACCCGTCTTGAATATTCTTTTACTCGTGATATATATTAAGGACATTTACATAGCGTAAAAACTTATATCTGAAAATCTTTCAGCAGGGCCCCTCAAATTAAAAAAAATAAATTAGCTCATAGGATAATTCGGCCTTACATGTAAGTATCTATGCAGTGGAAACAAATCTGTGCAGGTTTTTTATTGTTTGTTTATATCTGTATATTAGATGGAGATTAAATTATTCAGAGGGTGAAAGTTGACATGTAATACTACAAATGTGAAATGAAAAATAAATTAAATTTAAAAAAAATATATACATTGTATGTCCATATTTTGCCAGCATTTCATGGATTAGAATATACAGATATTTCAAAAGCAATAACTGTAAGGTATCTTACCATACTAACAAAATCTTCTTGCTCTATACATGGTATTACACATGTTAAATGTGTTTCCATTGCAACTAAATGTGGAAACTGTGGCTGTGTTGATAATATCACAAAGCAGTTGACAGGAAGTCTAGAAATAATAACATTGATTGATTGATGTTTAATGCCAACCTTAGTAATATTTCAGCTATATTGTGGTGTGAACAAATTTTGTTAACTTATAATAGACACCTACTGAGAAATAATAACATGCTACTTACTACATTATAAAAAAAAAAAATAATAATAAGTGGCAATTGAACCTTTTTTTCCAAATCCAAACTTGACCTTTTTTTTCACAAGAAAATAACATTATGTAGATCAGCAAATCATAGATATATGTTAGATCATAGCAGCAAATTTCCTCCAAAGGAGTGAGTGAGCAATTTTTCAGTTATTTGATGACGAGAAAAATATACAAATGTATGTTTAATGAAATGATAATAAATTCTGTTTTGTATTAGACAGAAATGCGGATTTTGATTTTCATAGTGCTAGCTAAATGAAACAACAGTATAGATGGCACTCCACTCAGACACATAATACTGATTCTGAGCCAACTAGTCTTTTTTCTTACTCCGCTTTCCACCTTAGCAAAAAAGCAGCAAAAATCAATTTTTTACTCTTTGATTTGATTCACACACTCACGTCAGCATGCTAGTCATTACACCACTGTAGTAGTAGGGTACAAAGCTGCTAACAAGAACATACTAATACAATCGTGTAACCACCAAATGCCCATTGAATTTTTTTTAAATTGTATTTACCTCTGAATGTTGTAAGTTTGTTTCTGAATATCACACACACATAACACATTTTCCTTTGGTGATTGTAGATGCAATGACACAGAAAATGACCCCACGATGACATCAACAATCTTCATTCCCTGTAACGTAGCTGGCAAGTATATCTTTTTATCTCCTTCCAAAATATGATCGTTACTGGCCGTCAAGTTAGATTTACTCTTCTTCCAGAATCCCGACATTCTCCATTTTCTCTCTTTAACTCTAACCTTTGAAAGGTTAATATTTTGTTTAATATACCATGGTTGTGTATGAGAGACTGAGTTTTGGTCATGAATTGCCACCAGTTTCTTCTTCCATGCTAGGTCTCCAACATGAACAGTGTTGAGAGCCTCATTATTAGAAAACTGGTTCCCATAAGTCTTCTTTCTGGTAACGCATGAAGAGAAATTTTGGACATAGATTTCTATGTTTATACATGTTATTGTTGATGTATTTTCCATGACAACTAAATATTTAAGGTCAGGTGTAAATCTCCATGACAACATTCTATCAACTTCAATATTTGTTTGTGACAAGTTGACAGTAGCAGCAGTACTTCCACTATTGATGTTGTATAATGCTTTAGATAATTAAGGAAGATATTTAGTAATCGTTATTATTAATAATACCTCAGTGCTATATATGAACGTCTTTTATTGGATCATTTATAGTCACATGACTGTGTGCAATTATTGATGTGTTCAGTGACAACTGGATAATGGTAGACAACCCTAAAACCTTATTTTATTTCAAGAGGTGTGACAATAGCATTGTTTCTAGTGCTGGGAATCAATCACATTTTCGAGATCGATGATAATTATATCAACATCGACTAACTATTTTACTTAAAACTACTCACTTCTTAAATTTTTACTGTAATGTTTATTGGAACTAAGCTGGGCAAACCCCAAAATAATTACTGGTATACTTCAAAATAATGTATTCTAATGCAGTCCTCAAAATGAACATTTGAATTTACTGGTCCTCATCAAATTCTTGAATTTATTTTTAATATAGTTCTTAAACTAGAGGCTCCTAGGAGCCTGTAATTGCTCACCTGGCTCAAAGTTGGCCCCAAAACAGAAAAGCCATAATTATTGATAAGTATATGGAAGACTGGCCAAATTAGCCCAGCAGTTCCAGAGCAGATAATTTTTTAGTATTTTTTTTCTATGAATTTTCTGTCCTATGCTTCTTGGATGGAGGTGAGGGTCACTGAAAACAATTTTGAAAGGGAACACCTAAGGACCATCTATGCCATGTTTTATTTAAATTGCATGGGTAACTGCTTTCACAGTAGAACATTTTTAAGCATTTAACCCACGGTCCTATGTAAAAACTATGTCTGTTGATGGCGACAATCTCGCATGCAGGTTGCATGGGCTCACCAGACACAATTCTGAAAGGGGACCACTAATGACCATTTCACAATAGTTTGGGCCCCATTGATCCAGCAATTTCAGAGGAGATAATTTTTAAGTGAATTTTTGTGAATCTTCTATTTTTAGCAATGGCCACCATCTTCTTTGGTGGGCGGGGTTGTCGGATATAATTCTGAAAGGGGACCATCTAAAGACCATTTCATCATAGTTTGGGCCCATTTGACCCAGCAGTTTCAGAGGAGATAATTTTTAAGTGATTTTTTGACAAATTTTCTATTTTTAGTAATGGCGGACATCTTGGCTGGCGGTCGGGGTCGTCGGACAGAATTCTGAAAGGGGATCACCTAAAGACCATTCCACCATAGTTTGGGCCCAATTGGCCCAGCAGTTTCAGAGAAAATAATTTAGAAGTTATTTTTTGCTGAATTTTCTATTTTTAGTAACAGTGGCCATCTTGGTTGGTGGCTGGGTTCATCGGACTCAATTCTGAAAGATGACCACCTAAAGACCATTCCAACATAGTTTGGGCCCGATTGGCCCAGTAGTTTCAGAGGAGATAATTTTTAAATGATTATTTGCCAAATTTTCTATTTTTAGTAACGGCAACTATCTTTGTTGGCGGCCGGGTTCGTCGGACACAATTCTCAAAGAGGACCATCTGAAGACCATTCAACCATAGTTGGGCCCAATTGACCCAGCAGTTTCAGAGGAGATAATTTTTAAGTGATTTTTTGCTGAATTTTCTATTTTTAGTAAAAGCAGCCATCTTGGTTGGCTGGGGGGATTGTCGGACACAAAGACCATTCCACCAAAGTTTGGTTCAAATTGGCCCAGTGGTTTTAGAGGAGTTGATTAAAATGCAAAAAGCTAACGACAGATGAACGACGGACGCCCAGTGGTAGCAATAGCTCACCTGACCCTTCGGGTCAGGTGAGCTAAAAACTGAAAAATTTACTGGCCCCAACAAAGTTTTACTGGCTTTGGGCCGGAGGACTGGTACTGATCGTGAGAACTGCTAACAAATAAACCAACAAGGATACTAATGATAGAAGTCCCACCATCAAATGTTGCCACAAACTCTCTCAGGATGTCAAAACCATTGTAGGTTACACCGTCATTAGGCAAAGGTATAGATGTAACCACTTTAAACCCTGTTTTCTGTATCTCCAAGATAAACAATTCATTCTTCATCTTAACAATCAGGTGATTTCCATGGTAACTCAGTAATTTCAAGTCTTCTATGTTATATTGCCCATCTAAATTAAAAAAAAATATAATATAAAGTAATATCAGCCTGTATGGCAACCATCTGCTACA
Organism: Gigantidas platifrons; assembly: GCA_002080005.1. Lineage (NCBI taxonomy): Eukaryota > Metazoa > Mollusca > Bivalvia > Mytilida > Modiolidae > Gigantidas > Gigantidas platifrons. Next base: position 1,171,531 of record MJUT01000725.1, read on the forward strand.
TATACATGTACATGCACTGCCATCAAATCACTAACCGTAGAGATACACATAAAAAGCATTATTTTATCATTGCAATTATCATTCAGAATGGTCACGGAGTACTTGTTCCTAATTTGTACTGATGTGATGTTTTATATACATATTTCAAGTTCTCAAGCATCTTTAGTTTGCTAGGAAGTTCTATCTGCCAGTAGGAGAAGTGCTCGTAAGTTTATAACTTGTGTCTGATCCATTGTCTGTACAATTGCTTGAGAATAAAATATGTTTAAAGTATTTGCCAGTCCAAAATTAGATTCCAAGTTGCCTTCCCTGTATATGTGTTCCAATTGTTTTCATGGAACAGCCTATATACTCTTTTTTGGCTGTCTATTATTCTGACCAGTTTATACAAATAGCTTATTAAAAAGACGATTTAGTTTGATCAATGTATTAATATCCTAAATGGTCATGTGTAACAACATTTTGAATTTTGTTCCATGCCACAATATACATCATAAATAATGGTGAATAACTCTGATCTTTGAAAGGTATAACTTATGTGGTGTTAATTACATTACTGCAATCAATCATTTTTGTTAACTTTAGACTGTAACCATGACTTTCTATCCTGATAACAATATTCTGTGATTATGGTCTGGATAGGAAGCCAATTATGTTTGGGAAACCATTTATAAACGTATCATTATGAAAATAAAGTTTAAACAGTGATGGTGACCAATTCGCCAATATTAACAAAATGAAAAATCACATCAATATTTATAAAGCTTACACTACTTTCAAAGCCGTCTATTTGGTGTTTATTTATATCACATTCCAAGTAAAAATATTTCGGTTTGATGTAAACAACAAATTTTGACAAAAAGTTTGAGAGGCAGTCAATTGTTTTATTGAAATAAGTTGAATTGTTTATAATCACTGCTTAAACTTTATTTTTCAAAATTTTTCAAAATAATAGTCTTTAAATTCTTATGATGTTAAAATCATTATCATACATAATGAACCTTGACATTTTCTGATTATACCGGTATATTAAGAATTGTTTTGGTTTTTTTTAAATTTCATTTACAATATAGTATAATTCATCATTCACAACTTGATAGTTTAAATAAATGAAACATCTCTTCCAACAAATTTACCTTGCTGTACAAAATTTGGAATATCATTGACGTCTTGTTTAAGAATTATTTCTGTATGATTACTATAGCATATCAAGTATCCATCTTGTCGTAGACAAATATAACTTCCTGGTATACAGATGTTGTCTTGTTTCAGGTCTTTACACCATAAAGTTCTAAAAACAAGAATTTAAGCATATATGACTATAATAGCATTCATTAAAAAATAAAAATAATATATTTCACCAGTTGTTTCAGCATTATGGGTAACATTGTGACCATTACATATTATTACACATGTATATCCATAGTGACATGTTAAATCCAGATTTTTTTTTTCAAGTTCAGAACCTGCTTGGAAACTCACTGATTAAAGAAATTTAATGAAGGATATTATATTTCATTAATATTACAAATACGGGAAATTGTTTAATCATAAAATAGTTAACATAAGGTTTGTAGACTGTTTTAATAAATATTCAAACTCATTCATATTATTTATAAAAAAAAAAAAAAAGAGTAATAATGGATTGGAGAGAGATTTAGGTAATTGATCTGCATGTTCAGATATTTCTGGTCAAATTATCATCTACAATGTAGCTATAGCTATTTACCAGGCATTTCCAGACTATGAATTATATCCTAGATTGGATATAAAATTTAGAATTATTAGTTTGGCAACTGTTAATTCAAAACCGTCAAAGAACCATATTACTCAAGGATGTGTATCAATGTTAGTTCCACATTTTCATTAAAAACAAACTCTAGTCAAAACATATCTTAAACTTATTTAATAAAATTTATTAATATTATTTCCACAAAAAATAAAGTTATAAGTTTTGTGATAAGTATCGCTATATTGATTGCATATAGTGATAAACTTGAATTGTAACATCCTTACAAATGGATATTTTAAAAATTTAATTTAATTTCTTTTTCTTCATATTTAACACTAACAGTGCAAATTAGGATTGTAAAGCTTATCAATAAAAAATATATTACAGCAAAAGTGCCTTTATTCTACACATTATAACATGTTGAAAGCTTCATTGAAAATTTAAAACAAAGATTAAAATCTTATTGCTTTCTCTAATAATTGACTGGAATTTAATTTTTAAAGAAAAAATTAAACTTGCACCATTTCATGCATTTAATTATTTATGGCAGAGCTATTAAGGGTGTTTGGTCTTTCATAGTGAGAGTAGGGGATCTGGGTGAGAGCATGGAGACTCTGATTGGTCTTTCATAGTGAGAGTAGGGGGTCTGGGTGAGAGCATGGAGACTCTGATTGGTCTTTCATAGTAAGAGTAGGGGGTCTGGGCGAGAGCATGGAGACTCTGATTGGTCTTTCATAGTAAGAGTAGGGGGTCTGGGTGAGAGCATGGAGACTCTGATTGGTCTTTCATAGTAAGAGTAGGGGGTCTGGGTGAGAGCATGGAGACTGATTGGTCTTTCATAGTGAGAGTAGGGGGTCTGGATGAGAGCATGGAGACTCTGATTGGTCTTTCATAGTGAGAGTAGGGGGTCTGGGTGAGAGCATGGAGACTCTGATTGGTCTTTCATAGTAAGAGTAGGGGGTCTGGGTGAGAGCATGGGGACTCTGAAGATTTCGCCAGCACTAAAATGACCAAATTTGTGTTACTTATAAAACATTTAATAATATAGTGAGTGATTGTTGCTTAGTGCCAATTCAGCAATTTTTCACTACAGTATATCATGGCTAGAACAAGTTAATTTTCAATGAGATGATGATGAGGTCCACTTTATACATTTACTAGTCCACTCGGACACATTATTCTGATTCCGAGCCCACCAGTATTTGCTCTTTCTCCTTAATGCTGCGTGCTTAGTCGAAAAGCAACAAATATCTTTGGTTTGAGCTGACTGGGGTTTGAACTGAAATTCTCATGACAGAAGTATGTTTACTTGGGAAGGCATATCTTATAATTAAAAAAAACTGCATCAGTGGCGTAATGGTTAGCATGCTCATTGTGCACATATCTAGCAAATTGCTGGTTACTATCCTTAAAAGAGATGTCAAATATTTTTATGGTCATATAATTCATTTTTGTTAAATCAGAATCATTTTACTCCCATCTGTTGCTAAAGTGCATGTGTATGAGTTAAATTTCATTTTTAATACTAGATCAACATGAAAGCTTGGTGCTAATGCTCTGTATAGCATACAACAAGTTTTTGTCTTAGCACATTGATACTGTTTTGCAATTTGCGAATCTGGGAACATATTTTTGAACAATGGGCACATTTATCAGCTATAGCAATCGGAAAATGGTTTGCAACAATACAATTGGTCAAGAGAACTTCTCTTCTAGAAGTCAATGGATCGTTTTGTGGAACAAAGTTAAGAATAGGTTGTTGTCCCAGTGATGAAGCTTTGTCTTTTATGTGTTTTAGTCAATATATGTCGGTTTATATTAACTTCATCCTGATGAGCATAACTAAATTCCTTACAAAAATCCACATATAAAAAGTTTGTTTGAAAGCTTGAATCCTTCACTGGATATATACATGTACATGTATATGATAGGCTCAGATCGACGTCCAGTCTCTAATCTACGTCCACTGACATCATTATCTCAAACCACGATCCAATTTTAGGATATATTCTCAAATTGGCGTCCTTTCCAAACTCGCATACAAATGTACATGTATCTATTGGCCTGTTTACACGATCAAAGTTTGCCATAAAAAATAATTGTAATGACAGTTTTGTTTTGCATGTTTTTTTTTATATGTTTCTTAAAGTTATTGTTTTTTTGTTTTGTGTGTTTTTACAGCATTTTTCCATTCATTAATATTATTTAGGGTTAAGGTTAGGTTTAGGGTTAAGGTTAGGGTTATGGTTAGTATTTGGGTTAGGGTTAGGGTTAGGTAGGGGTGTAACGATACACTTTTTCCACATATTGCGATATTTGATATGTATCACGATACGTTTTTATAGGAAACTGTAACTATTCCTTCACTCGACATGGACGCTGCCATGTTTTTTTTTTATATGAGGTCGCTTACGTACTAGCGGAAATTATAAATATTTGATTAATTAATTTTAAAAGCGTAAATTAATCGATTCACTTTTTTCAAAATATTAATCAAATGATCACCAAAAGAAGAAAACGGAAGCTCAACACTACTTTTTTTTCAAAAAATGAGCATCATATCGTTTGCATCGTAAGCGGCCTCCACGTATCGTGTACCGAACCGTCCCCAAAATAATCGCGATTTCGGTACATACGGTGAATCGTTTCACCCTTAGGGTTAGGTTTAGGGTTAAGGTTAGTGTTAGGGTTAGGGTTAAGGTTAGGGTTAGGGCTAAGGTTAGGGTTAAGGTTAGTTATGATTAGGGTTAGGGTCCGCTTAAGTAGAAGTACACTGTACTCTGAATCTGGTCTTGTCCCTTCTCCATCATTGTTTCAAAACCATGTCCTAACCGGTGTGATGTCATTTGAAGTATACGTCAGTGACATTATTGGACGTCGATTTGAGAAAGTGAAAATGGCCATATATTTGAGAATTGGACATCGATTAGAGACTGGACGTTGATCTGAGTCTTACATATATATTTGCTACACCATTTAGAATCAAATTTTGTATTATATGCTGCAGCTCAGCTGATCTTTTTTGGCCGCTTTTTTGCAGGACTGTCTACTTCACTCTAGTCCGAGATTCCTCTGCCGTTCGACGACTATTTACATCTTGCTGTTGTCGTTGAACGTCAGAGTGCTTGCCATAAACAAAACAGCGGATTTTCCTCACACACTCGAGAGAGGCACATTTCCACGTTTTGTGACTATCAGATTTTATTTTCTATCCAAAACCCTTATATAAATCGCTTCACCAATCATTTTTCTATTAATTCATAATCATCTTACCCTCAGAAATTGGTGTTACAATCCATTACAGCACAATTTCCCCAGACCATATGATTGCGTCATTTTGAACACTGACATTTTGAAATATTTGTCACGTGATTTCGAGAGAACTACTATTACTGCAATGTATCATGGGAGATGATTTGCATATATGATCTGACCTTGTCCAAAATAGGGGGAAACGTAAGACTTGCTTTTTCTGAAGCCAGCGGATAACACTGCCAAATGAATCTTTTCTATCCAACATATTTTGTATTCTGCTCTGATTTGAGCTGTAGATGGAACTGTTTGTCCTGCAGAATACGCTTTATATCGTCTTGTATGTTTGTTTACGTATGCTAATTTGGCACATTGCATTTAGTATCTCCCATCATGCAATGCATTGCTGTCATCTTTCAGTTAGTATCGCGAGATCACGTTAAAAAATGGCAGTGAAATGACCAAATCATCGCGTGTAAGGAAAAAACGTGCTGTAATCGAGTGTAACACCACTCTCTGAGGGTAAGATGGTTATGAATGAATAGAAAAATGATTGGTGAAGCGATATCTATTAGGGTTTTGGATAGAAAATAAAATCTGATAGCCACAAAACATGTAAATGTGCTACAGTTGAGATGCGGGGGAAAATCCGCTGTTTTACTTATGGCAAGCGCTCTGACGTTCAACGACAACAGCAAGATATAAATAGTCGTCGAACGGCAGAGGAATCTCGGACTACTTCACTCGCATTTAAATGTTCGCTCACCATTTACTTTGATGCTGCTAAAACTTGTTCTTTGATACCGCTATACGTAAAAGTAACCAGCTGCAATAGAAATACATTAAAAACAAATCGCTAGCAGATCCGAATTTCCACTTTGAGTGAACCAGTTTTGCTTAGGCCGTTTTATTATCTTTACCTAAATTTTTCCAATTCATCGATTTTTGTGTTGGCGTGAGAATAATGGGGTTAAGCATGAGAGCGTGATTTGATGCTTTGAAACATGACTCTCACGCCGAAAGCGTGAGACTTGACATGTATGTTATATGGTGATAAAATACAAATGAAAAGCAAACCCACTGTTCAACATCTTCCACAATGTTTGTATTATCTTGTTTTGTGTCAATTTTTATCACTTCTAGTGATGAGTCATGCTTTTCTATAGATAAAAATCTCTGATTATAGCATAATTGTATTCTTCTGATGTTCTTTAAATCCAAAGATACGCCAAATCTGTGAATGTAACATTTTAAACTTTCCTCTTGAACTTCTGCCATTTTCTTATCATGTGACCGTTTTGTGAAATTAAAACTAAATAACGCCGATGAAGGATATTGTTGATTAGAAACAAATAGCAATTGTCTTGAGAACTATTCATTTAAATTAATGGGAAAAAACAACAAACAAGCATGATGAAATATTGAAATGTATCAAAATATTTTTTTCTTCATAAAATGATAAAGATTTTATTCACAAACATTTTATTTTATTTGGTATTTAGTTATACCCATATTTATGCAGTGCCATCTCACCGGAAGTGCAGACGAAACATGAGAGTTGACCATATGCGTTTACTTACAAACTATAAAACAGGTTGACATAGGTATGCAATCATAACAAATTTTGCATAGGATGAAATTCAATTAAATAATCATTTACGTCATATGCAATATGTTCTGGTAGTTATTTTTGTTTCAAAGTAAGAGCTAGAACATTTCAGGACTGTGAAACCACGAACATTGTAAACTCGCAAGTCAGAAACAACACAGGCGCCGTAATGGTCGAACACTCCAACACTGAACAATATAAAAACTCCTTATTCATAACAACAGCCATTGACTGGAACCACCTAGAAAACAGCCTCGTAATAGCAAAAAAACACAGAGGAGTTCAAAGGGCTACTAGCCGGAGTAGTCTTATAATATATGACTTCGCATTTATAAAGTCTACTGGTCAGCGAGTAGTTCTCGCCATTTTTTACGTTTTTTATCCAATATTTTTAAGAAGCAGGCGAGAAACCTTTGTTTCACCCCATTATTATTTTGCATGACCCATAACGATTTACCTACGAAAAGAATTTTCATAAAGGAGTGCACATGCTGATCGGGGATCCATTATTACGATGTTGCGTTTTTTAACAAAAAATGGCCGCAACAGAAGCAATTCTCGCCAACTTTCAGCAATATGGTTTTTGGTGAAGCTAAAGCATTATACGGAAAGAAAAACAACATTTTTTAAGATTAAAACCCTTTCTTAAAAAGTTTACCGGTTTTTGTGTTAGTTTGTAGAAAACTCTGATAATTATTCATCGCTGTTTTAATAGCTGTCATGCCATCCCCACGCCGCTCCCCCATTCCGTAAAATACATCCTTTTCAACTGTGGTTTACTTGATAATTTTCATTTTCTTGATGAAAAGTAATAATTCCAGTTTTTCTAGAATTAATTTAAATACTTTGTCCTTTTTTTGTTTCTAAATGTGATAATAAAGGATCCGTCTATAAATTAGCGCTCAAGGTAATTGATGACGTAAACAGTGCATGCGCAGACAGCCATTTGCATTCACATGGAATCTATTTTTATTCTGCAATCGTGAGTATTTTGGATTGTAGGGATGAGTAATAAGGCAAAGTGTTACACTTTTTAAAAGATTTGTAGAAATAAATTGGAAATATGGTGTCACTAGATTCCCCGATGATCAAACCATGTGTTTTTCTATTTTAAGAGTACCGACACACGTGACCCCCTGTTGATGTTATGACAGAATGTGGGGTGCAGTAGGGTTTTTACTCGATTTTAACGATATTTCACAATGGAATTTGATAAAAATTTATACGAAGGATTGGTACGGCGTCCTTTAATGATNGAGCGTTCGCGCTAAATGGGAAAGTTGGCGAGAATTGCTTCTTGGCGAGAACTACTCGCTGACCAGTAATTTTAACGTTTTCATGCTGATTTTTTCATTTTTTTTTTTTTTAAATGCGGAGTCATATCGGAAATGTCAAAATGTACGTAGCACTTTCCGATATCATTTCAAGTCGGAAGCAGATTCACAAGTTAACCCACTGCACACACCCCGAATCATGTAATTTACACCCCTTAACAATAAAAATGAATAAATAATTAAATTATCTTATCTCTAGAATCGTTAATCCCATTAGAATTGATGATTACTTTTCCAAGGCGAACTCATTCTCCCGCCGCCATAATTTAAAATCAGTGTTAATTAAATTTACGGATTCTAGAGCAAAATATGTCACAAAACGAACTAAAATTGTAATTTGGGATGCTGTTCACGGTGAATGAGGATTGTTTCGCTCACCGTCAAAATTGTATTTTTATTAAATATGATGTATTTGTTGAGTAGTAACTCTTAAATTCTGAAGTTATCGCTGTATTCTTCATTGGAACTAATCCTCGTTAATTTAACGTTCGTTTCGCTCAAAATTTTTAAGATGTCCAAAACCGCCATATTTGAATATCAACGTCTTGCTGTCAAAAACACTGAGAATATTTCACTGGAATAATGATGAATGTGATGGATTATAGACTTTAAATTACCATAACTATGTAAGGTAAAGCTACTTTTATAACTTTTTACTCAGAATAGAGTCTGTTGTGGGACTGTTTTTATTTTTTGACATGCTACGTGATTTGACCATCTTCTGATAGGACCTCGCACCATATTGACAATAAAAAAAAAGAAGAAAAAAAAGAAAAATAGCAAAAACAATAAAAAATGAATATAAAACGATAATATAAAGTGAAAATATCGACGTGCGAGGTTCTATGTTATAGGACTACTAGCCGGACTAGCTACATGTATACCATCTTCCAATGGTACCGCAGGTTTTGCATTTCGTGCGAGCGCCGCCTCGTGGCAGGTCTATTTTTGGAAACTGAAAGCGTGTTGTCCATGTTGACGTTCATCACCAAGTATCGGCAAAATGTCAATATTTCTGGTGATTAGACCTTTTTTATCATTTCAGCTAGTATTTCTAACATGTCTGATACTTCCTCTGGCTCCATAGCAGGTTCACTAAAATGTCTTCAAAATATACCTTACTCGATGTCTTACATGTGCAAACTGCTAGTATGTTGTCGTTTGGTTATTTATTTTCAAAACGAGACTACCTGGAATTTCTCGTTGCTATTTCAAGAAATTGCCACCCAACAAAATCTAATGGAAAACTTTAATGTGAACTACTTTTGTTTTATTAATATTTGACCATGACAAAAAATTATGTTAACATTTCAAAACTTTTCTGCTGTTATTAAATTTGGTTTGATAGCAATTCCTTCAGTCCTGATGCACACATATGTAAGAAAAAAAACTACAACTCTAAATTAAACATTTTATGTAACTTGAATAAATAAGTTAAAAAATATATAACATGGCGTGACCTGCAAATTTGAGAAATTAATTTCGAAATGCTGCAACTGGGCAAATTTTCATTATCCAGTAAATATATGGGTTTATTTGAACATGAGATACATAAACAAATAACTGAAAAGAAGAAACTGATATTTATTGCCTACACGCACACCATACATTCATTTTAGGAATTACCGCGGTACCATAGTAATCTCCCTTTAATGCACTCAGAATGATGGCCGGTGGTCATTTCTTGCTGATGAATTAATGGATGAAAGAAATCGGACATTTTTGCACCTGAAAGTATTGCAACATAATGCAGATTAAATAGAAAGCAAAACATAAGTATGATCTGTTTCTTTAATTGTGTATCTAAGGTAAATAATTAAGTACCGCGGTACCATAGAACCCCGGGCTACATTGTAGTAGCCCCATATATGCGACTAGATGCGCTCTCCCCCGTTGTTTCATAGCCCAGCAGGGATTCTATGGCGTACACATAGATACAGATATGATTTAATAAACCTAACACACTGACTCCGCAACACTTTTCTTCTTTAGTATACTAACAACTCAATACTCCTACAAGCCTAATATGATAATAGGTGTTACCTAACTTGGGACGAAGTCCAATAAATTTTTTAAGCAATATTAACTCAGATATATGGACCTATAATTTTTTTCAAAATAGACCGGGGGCAGACAGGAGGAGGAAGAAATGAAACTCTGTTTTATAATGATATTGTCAGTCCCATGGTATATGTTTAATGGGCTAGAACACACTGGTCACTGCGATTTTGAGTCATTTTTTAACATTCATAACCGGAAGTAGTTCCAGATTACTGCGCATCAGAATTTCTGCAGATGTAACCCTGTATTGGTTTCTGGTGCAAGGAATTTAATCCATTAGTGATATGAATCTGGAATCAAAATATTGCTATTTCTACCATAGTTGGGACTTCGTTCCATATCACCAATACGGCGTGGGTTCGTGCCCGGCTTTGTAAATTACAAAAAAGGGTGCATTCGACTAACAGCCGCAAGTGATAAAGTTTACCAGTTGCTTGCCCATTGTCAGTGGTTCTCTCTGGGTACTCTGGCGTCCTCCACCACTAAAACTGGTCGCCATGATATAGCTGACGTTAAAACACGAAAAATCAAATCAAATCTTTAGTATACAGCAAAACTTCATAACTGAAGATTAGTTGCGTATTATGAGCAGGTGAGTGCGATATACGCTAATCATAGAGTTATAAGACTTTCGTTTAGACCAAAATACAATGTATTATGTAATGTATGAACAAGGATCATGTAGCTTTTTTTTTTTTTTTTTTCCAAAATTTCTGTTACATCGTGTAAAGCCTTTGTCATCACAGTCACTTGAATTTCTAATATGCATACTTTCTGGTCTTTATTTTTGCTTCAACAGCTTCATAGAAACATGATTCCGCAAAGATATTAGTAAAGGTACACTTCAAATGCAAAAATAATTGATGCAAATAAACTACACATTTCAGGGTCCGAAATTAATGGACTCTAAGACGCATTTTGCGTGTACTTTTCCAATTTTGCCTCTAAAAAATATGTAGTGGAAGCAAAATATTGCGTGTATGTTATTTTCAGTAGATTGAATGAAGCAGAAAGAATTGACAAAAAACATGTTCCCTTTCATTTAAATGAAGCAGAAACATCGAGAATTGACAAAAAAACATGTTCCCTTTCATTTATTAGCAAACGATACTGATACTACATCTCAATTGTGACCGAAACCCAGTTCAAACATCGGAGCACCTCGGGAGTTTTTAGTTCAGGTGAACTGTTGTCATCACTTGGCGTCCGTCGTCTGTAAACTTTTCACATTTCAAGCTTCTTCTCCGAAACCACTGGGCCAATTGGAACCAAACTTAGCAGGAATGTTCCTTGGATGGTCCTCTACAAAGTTTCTGTTTTTTGTTCCAGTCGGATATTCAACATGGCTGCCAGGGCCAATAATATGCTCTGATTGGCTGAAATTTCAAAGATCTTCTTCTCTGAAACTAATGACCTGACTGAACCCAAACTGTAAATGAATGATCATTGGAATGTCCTTTACCAAGTTTCTGTTTTTTATGCTGATCGGAAATCCAAGATGGCCGCCACCGCAGGACATAGATTAACATTGGACCCTATGGGAAAATGTTCAAATGCCTTCTCAGAAACTATAAATATGATTAAAGCCAAATTGTACATGAATGTTCATTGGATGGTCCTCTACAAACTTTAGGTTTTTTCTTCCGCTATGAAATTCAAAATGGTGGCTACAGCAGGACTTAGTTTAACATTGGACCCTATAGGAAAAATGTTTCAAAACGCTTCTTCTCTGAAACCACTTGGACAATTGAAACCAAACTGCCCAGGAATGATCATTACAAGGTCCTCTACAAATTTTATGTTTTTTATGCCGATCGGAAATCCAAGATGGCTGCTACCGCAGGACATAATTAACATTGGACCCTATGGGAAAATGTTCAAATGCCTTCTTCTCAGAAACTACAAATATGAGTAAAGCCAAACTGTACATGAATGTTCATTGGATGGTCCTCTACAAACTTTATGTTTTTTGTTCCGATATGAAATTCAAAATGGTGGCTACCGCAGGGCTTAGTTTAACTTTGGACCCTATGGGAAAAATGTTTCAAAACGTTTTTTCTCTTAAACCACATGGACAATTGAAACCAAACTGCACAGGAATGATCATTTGAAGGTCCTCTAAAAAGTTTGGGTTTTTTATGCCGATCCAAAATTCAAGATGGCTGCCACCACAGGTCATAGTATTAACACAGGGCCATATGGGGAAAATACAGAAATATGTTCTTCTCTGAAGCTATTGCACTGAACTGTGCATCAATCATTGGAAGGTCCTCTACAAACTTTGTTTTTTATGTTGATCGAAATTCCAAGATGACTACCACTGGAGGACATAGTTTTAGCATAGGACCAATTGGTTCTTTTTACACATGTAACCAGGTGAACGATACAGGCTCTTGAGAGCCTCTGGTTCTCATTAGTATGATTGCCAGTAATCTCGCTGAGATTAGGGAACGACCATTTAACTTGTAGCGGGGGGTTATGGTTTTTTCCTAAACAAAATATTCTGATTCCCAATGTTGCTGAAATAAATATTCTGATATTGGTAGAGGAAAAAGAAAATAATCTGATTCAGAGTTTTTGTCATATAACCTAATGTTAAATTCTGGAGAGAAAAAAATTCGCGCTTCCGCGACATAAAAAATAAATATTCTAACTCTCGTCTTGTCCGGAAAAAAAATTTCTGAACGAAAAAAAACCCCCATAACCTCCCCCTGCAAGTTAAATGGTCGGTCCCTTAGACCTCCAAAGATACAGAGCAGAAAATGTCTTCGAAAGTCTAATCTCTGGTTATACAGGACAGAAAATGTCTTCGGAAGTTTAATTTTAACGAGATTAGATCTTCGAGGTTATCAGCCTACCCCTTTATGCCTCAACCCAATGATTTTTTTTCCTTCAACGATATTTAAAATGATCTCTTCCGTTTAAGCCTGTTGTATCTTTTGTTAGTTGTGTTTTATTTAGCTCACCTGGCCATAGGCCACATGAGCTTTTGTCATGGGTAAGCCTCCGTCGTCCATCTGTTAGCTTTTCACATTTAACTCTTCTTCTCCGAAACCGCTGAACAGATTTCAACCAAACTTGCCATAGATGTTCATTGGATGGTCCTCTACCAGATGTGTGTTTTTGGTGTAGATCGAAAATTCAACATGGCCGCCAGGGCCAATAACGTCTTCTGATTGGTTGAAACCTTGAAAATCTTCTTGTCAGAAACCACTAAGCCAATTGAATTGTGACTTTGCAGGAATGATCATTGGGTGGTCATGTACTAAACTTGTGAATCGTTTGCCGATCGGAGATTCAAGATGGCCGCCATGACTAGACTTGGTTTTAACATAGGACCCTATGGAAAAAATGTTTAAAAGTCTTTAACTCTGAAACCAATAGGTCAATTTAAAGCAAACATGGCATGAATGGTCCTTAGGTGGTCAACTTTCAAAATAATGTCATGTGACCCCAACCTCCATCCAAGATGGCCACTGTCAGCGAACATAGTTTTAACATAGGACCCTATGGGGAAAATGTTTAAAAAAAATTTCCTCTGAAACCAGTAAGCCAATTTAAAGCAAACATGGCATGAATGGTCCTTAAATGGTCAACTTTCAAAATTATATCCAGTGACCCAGACCTCCATCCAAGATGGCCGCCATCAGCGGACATAGTTTTAACATAGGACCCTATGGGAAAAAATGTTTTAAAATCTTCTCCTCTGAGACCAGTAAGCCAATATAGGAAACATGTCATCGATGGTCCTTAGGTGGTCAACTTCCAAAATTGTGTTCAGTGACCCCAATCTTGGTCCAAAATGGCCACCGTCAGCGGACATAGTTTTAACATAGGACCCAATGGGAAAATTGTTTAAAAGTCTTCTCCTCTGAAACCAGTCAGCCAATTTAAAGCAAATATGGCATGGATGTTCCTTGGGTAGTATATACTTTCAAAATTGTGTCAGGTGACCACAACCTTCATCCAAGATGGCTGCCATGAGCAGACATAGTTTTAACATAGAACCCTATAAGATTTGAATAGTAACTTGGATGTATTCGGCACACTGAGAGGACTTATTTATATCAGATGAGCGATACAGGCTCACCTGAGCCTCTAGTTTCATTATGTAATTGATTGTTGTCAGTATCATGAGCCGCTCCGATAACCTAAAAAAACCAACTGGTCAATGACTTGTGCCATTTTTGTGTTTGAACTGCTTCACTAATATGCTTAAGTATATCGAAAAAAATTACTGTTTCCGTAAAGCGCAAAACTGATCTTAAGCTATTCTGTTACAACCATCCCGGGTGTGTGTGCTCCGTTAATTACCGGAGATTTATACAGAATAAAACACACTTGATAAAGCTCTATACCGATCTTGAATTATTTCAGATTACGTAATCCAATGTTAAGAATATTAAAAGTCAGAGGCAATCAATGTTGGATTAAAATTATGCAGTAACATTTGTCACTCGCACTTTTAACCTCCCATTTAATTCAAGTCTGTAATTGGACAGTTTTAACTGGTCCGTCGGTCTTTACAGGATTAGAAAATGTTCGGTCCGAACCCACAAATTAACGGTCCCAGACCCCGGACCAGCAGATTTTTTAGCCCCTGCATTACACACGGATACGGTTGGGCCAATTGGAATCACACTTGGTATGAATGTACATTGGATGGTTCTCTAAAAAGTTTATACTTTTTTAATTGATCGATTGTAAATAATATTTATTTCACATATTAAAAAATATCATTGTTCTATATAAATTTTATATACATAATGTATATGTCCAATAAAAAAAAAAACAATTATTAAAATTAACATGTTTTGGGGGGAATTTTATAGCTTTATAGAAATTTTGTAATTGTAGATCTCTTATGCTGCGATGGATTGTTCAAAGCCAGGATTAAGAATGATTTGTTGATTGATTAATGTCCCAACAGCAAATATTGATCTTACATTTTTTTGTAGCAATGGAAGCTGACAGTACAGGAACTGAGAATCTGAATGATGACATGAAATTTCCTGAAAGTAACGAATTACATAATTTGCAATCTCCAAAAGTTGAAAGTTCACAAATTTCAAGTTGTGATGAAGAAACTTTTCTTAACATACCAAGCAGCTCAGATTCAAACGCAGAACATCGAAATATGCAGGCCAAAACTGATTCTATTGAAAGTGCAGAAAATAAAGATATGTGTTCAGACAATGATTTTGATGACGGTCATATGTCTTTTAAAAATTTGCACATGACAAATATTGAACCAGGAAATCAATTGCCAACATGCAGTCAAAATGAAAGTGTTAACGTTCCCGACAGTATTTTAAATGAAAAAGATCTTGAACATATAGAAGAAAGTGTTTTGACCAAATATACAGGTTTAAATATGGATCTTGCTTCAGAAAATCAGTTACTGAAGGAAGATGTTATTAAATGTAGATGTGAGCTGGAAAAATATGGTAAAAAACTGTCAAACTTGGAGAGAAAGCTGGATAGAGCGAATAGTTATAATGATGATCTCAGGGTTCAAGTTGATAAATTAAGTAGAGAAATCCATGAGTATCGTAGGGAAAAGCATAAAGTATTTGTACATGCAGATACACAGACATCTTCTGAAGACATTATGGAGATTGAAGGTTAGTTACAACAGTAATGAGTACATTGTATATACCGGTACATAAAATAACCCTGCAGCTTTGTTTCTTAAGTCTGTGTAGAGAGGAGATGATCATTTTTTAAAAATCTGTTCAGGTTGTAATCTACGAGGTACATTACATCTGGTTTCTATAATAATGACTTGGCACTTTTATAGACACCCTTATATTTGTATGTTAGTTTTTTTTGTTTGAAAGATACAATAACTTAGCATTTTCTATAATTTTGAACTATTGCTAGCAATAATTGATATAAAATAGATCATGCTTGACTATCATTAAGATATGTTTTAAATAGACGGTTATATCTACAAAGGATGGCGAGTTGTATTTGATACAACATTTATGTGATAAAGTTTGTCAGTGACTTGCGACAGGTTTTCTCCAGATATTCCGGTTACCTTCACCAATAAAACTGACCTCCACAATATAACTGAAATATTTTCGAAAGTGGCGTTAAACTCCATTGGTCGATTTCACAAAAAGTTGTAAGTCTAAGATCAGTCGTAAGTGTGAATTTCAACCAATCAAAAGCTTGGCAATCACACTTACGATTAATCTTAGACTTACGGTTTTTTGTGAAATCGACCCCATATCCCCCCTCCCTCTTTCAATTTGAAAAATAAAATTTGTTTTGAGGTAAATATACTTGTATTTTAAAATGTACTTGAATCAGTACTTGTCTTAATTGAGAGGATTATTTTTTAATGCATACAATACAACATGTATGTAACAAAATGAGAAGTTACATAAATAATACACTATCTTTCTATACATACTCAGTTGTTGTTACATAAATAATACACTATCTTTCTATACATACTCAGTTGTTGTTACATAAATAATACACTATCTTTCTATACATACTCAGTTGTTGTTACATAAATAATACACTATCTTTCTATACATACTCAGTTGTTGTTACATAAATAATACACTATCTTTCTATACATACTCAGTTGTTGTTACATAAATAATACACTATCTTTCTATACATACTCAGTTGTTGTTACATAAATAATACACTATCTTTCTATACATACTCAATTGTTGTTTCATAAATAATACACTATCTTTCTATACATGCTCAGTTGTTTTATTTTGACAGATGACACATTGTATGATGTTAATTTGCCAGGATTGAAACCTGAATGTGACATGTCGTTTGACTGGAAGGGAGGTCTGGAGGAGGGACAGGTAAAATAAAAAGCTAAAAAAAAACATTTGCTTACTTGAACTTGCTTGATGTTTCAATAAGATTCAATTGCTTGCAGGGGTATGGAATTACCATGCCTGACTCATACATAGAACCAGGGATTAAGATTAGCGGTCGCCCAGTCGCAAATGCGAGTAACATTTGTGTTGGGCGACATATAATATGTATAATCGTTGCCCAGTTGGCGATTGCACAATTTAATTGAGTCAGGTGCAGATCGAAGTTCCGCTGGTCGTAAATTGACATCTTGGAATTCCCATTTTTGTCTAAATAGGTTTATCGCATGATTCTCTGTATTTTGTGTGAATATTAAGTGAATAAAACCGAGACCTCCTGAGTAAGTCTGATAGAACAGCCAAATTTTGGCTGTTCCCGTTATGTTGCACTCAGAGATGTTTTGGGTAAAATAGAAGGAACAGCCACTGTTCTCATTATTGACGTTTAACATACTTTCGTGTTATTTTCACAGTAGTCGTTTATGAAAAAGTTCTTGACAGAAATTTTAATAAAATATTTCTTTTATTAATATATGATTTACGTTTTCATTGATATTTTGATGTTATATTGCTTTTTTCTTTGTTTTAATTGCCAAATCCGTAATATTAGTCTAGTCAATTCCGTAACGTTATCGATCATTTAACACATTTCGTCAATTTCCTGTCACAAAAAAAAAATGTGGCGATTCATAAAGGGGGTAGATTTGTCTTAATAAAAAAAGAAAGTCAACTGAAGATGAAATCAAAACCAAATTTCAGGAATTGGAGTGCGAGTGGACAGGTCAGATGGAGGAATACACCAAAAAAAAAATCCTCCCCCAAAAAGGTCTTTCTCCAGTTCAATAAAATCACTTTCAGTTCACTCAGATTGCAGGATTTAGGGTCTAATTTAAAAAAAAAAAAAATTTGGGGTGGGGGGGGTGGCATGCCAAACCCCCCTAGCAGTTCGGATCGCTTTTGGCCTAGTCACAATCAGATGCACATTTCATACTAGGTCTGTGTTATAGAGTCTTTACAGGATAATAGAAGACATAAATTATTGTATTTTTGGTTTATATTGTACCAGAGGAACAGAGCTTCAAGGTGCAAACTGAAGATTGGGTAAGTGAACAACCATATAAAAAATATTTCAAAATATATGTGACAAAAGTTGCAAAAAACTAACGTTATGTTGTTTCATTTAAAATTTTACTATTTTCACCAGTTTATTGTAAAAAACTTTAAGTGTCTTGATCATAGTTTTTGCTATATTATTAAAGAACATTCTCTTATCTTTGTTTTGCAAGTTGTTGCAAGCAAATATGATGATTGGTTCCAGAGTTATGACAAAAATGCAAAGTCCCTTGATCGTTATGACATTTTCATTATCAATTTTACGCTTGTTCAGAATAAGAAAAAAAGAGAGATAAATGAAGAAAATTTCATACATTAAGATGTTTTCTGTTTACTTACTCATGTTTTAACTGAGAATATCTCTCAAAATTAGGTTGGCAGAGCTTTTTTCTGAGTAAAATGGGTTATATATTAGACAGCCGAATTTTGTTCGAAAAGTATCTTGGTCCGTAGACATGCATTATCTTAGTAAACTGAAAGTGTAATGACATTTCTGTTGCTATGCTGAGAACTTGTTATTGTGTAGATATGAAAACATGGTAAGACATAATTTTTACCATCACTATTACGGTATACACCAGTATTGGGCACGAAGTCCAAAATGTCTTGTCCGTAGACATAATTTAAACTCTTATTCCAGGCTATTAATGGTCAATATGTTCTTTTAATCATAATCAGTTGTACTGTACCCTTGAAATTAATGTATTTAATTACTGATTAGTCATTTTATTATCAGACTGAACTAAATTATACATGGCAATAATGGAAAATGTAAAAAAGTCATGAATTTTCAGTGAAAAAAATTAGATACCATTTAATTCTACTGTGCTATTTTTAGTTGTTTACTGACTTAAAATGTTGAATAAAACAAATAAATGAACAACTTTTTTTTAATCTTAAGTAGTATGTTGCAATTCCTGATTTAATAAACGAGAGAGTGGTGTCTACGGACAAGACACAGTATCAGATGATGTGTATAAAATCAACATGTTGTTGGCTTAGGAATGGAAATACTATTAAAAATTATTAATTACTTCTAAAGCAATATAAGTATACATTTTTAAAAGGGGTGGGGACATAACACATGACTTAATTCTCTCCCTTACTTAAGGAATATAACTTTTATAGATCAGCTGATAGTTTTAATGAAACAATAAATTTCAAACATTTTATAAACAAGGCACCTGCTGTTTAATGTAGCTACAAACTGGTGTGTATTTCTATAGTTTAGCATTTTCAACAAAATGCTACTGCAATATTTATTTTCTAAGACTAAGAGAATGCATGTCTACAATTTACATACAGAAACTTCTAACATTTTTGTCTTTGTTTCAGAAGAATTGGAAAAACTGATTTAAGAGAAGGAAAACCAGAAAAAGAAAAAGAGATCTTTACAAAGTCAATAAGAATGAAAAGATACAGGCTAAAACGTAAAGCAAATTCAGCAAAGTACGACAAAATGAAAAAAAAAGATAGGGAAGAAAACAAACAGAAGGAAAGATCGATGAAGAAAAACGATTGAATGACAATCAAAAACTTCTAAATGATAGAATGAAATGGAAATGTGGAAAAAGAACATACAGGAAAGCAAACAAAAAACCTTATGGCAATGAAAATAATATTAGCATGGACAAAACAAAACTGTTTTAAATAAAGGTAGTACTGTCAACAAGAACTGAAAGCTAGAGAAAGAAAGAGGAAAAAGTGCTACACTAAGGATACAAAATATTGGTGTTTGGCAATAGAACCAAAGAACACATACTTGAACAGTCCTTTCAATTATAACAGAAATAGCACTACAGAAGATTCTCCAGGACATCAGAATGGAGGGCAACCAAAAAGACCTAGAAGGCAATGCCAGGAAATCCCCCTAGACGATCTATTGAGCTAACTAAATTAATCATCAAGTATAAGGAAATATATGGAAGATAGAGGAGTTATATTAAAACACAGAAAAGGTAGTAAAACAGTAACAAGTGAGTGAAGCTCTAATGGGATCCATAAAAGTAGTGTTCAAGAAGTGAAAAAAGGGAACCATGCAATCTGACAAGAATAAAGTAAATTCCACAAATTAGACTGAAGACATGATAGAAATGGTGATGAAGAATCAGAATGGTGGAAATCTGAACCAAGAAACCATAGAAAGCACATAGTTAAAGAAGGCATAAAAGAGAAAGCTTAATTTTTTTACCTGTAAGGTCAGATCAGTAGAGAAGTACCAAACAAAAAAAGACACTGTGAACATGGATGACAGAGTTAACAGACACATTATTACCATGGCACTAGCAGAGTTGTTTGTAATTGTTAAAACTTTTTTTTCCTCAAGTTTAGCTACAACTAAAAATGATACTTATCTTATTGTATCTTTGTTTAAGTAACATTTGAAACTATTCTGTTTGTTTTAATTGATGACAATATAAAAACATATTGTTAATAAATAAATTAAAAAAAAAAAACCCAGCATATTATTGTCCCGTCCGTAGACGTATGATTTCTCATATTATTTGAGACTTTTCAGGCATCTACAAAAAATTATATGCAAGTGATTTTTATTTATGTCAGCAGAAAGAGTCAACATTTCAAAACATACAACAAATTCATATACATGTATATTAAAAAGACTTTAATCTTGAAAAAAAATATTATGTATGCAGTACATGTATTTGAATTTACTATAAAAAAAAATCTAAGTCGAGTTACAACTCAAAAATTGTATTTTTTCTGGTTTGATGTTTATCTAATAAACATTTGAAACATTTATAATTGCTTTAATTCCTGACAGTATTAAAACTTACCGAATAATTAAATATAAGGGAAAATGTCCTGTCCGTAGACAAAATTCAATGAACAACATACCTGAGTTTAAATTCCGATAAGTGTACAACCATTTGCCCAAGAATAATAAACTATATATCAAATGAAAGGAAATTAAAAATCATTTCCAGAAAAGTGAAGAATTTAGCAATTCAGACAAAATGGATTGAATTAGATTAATCCAAAGATACTACATACATCAAAATGTAGGCAAAAATTTGACAAAATTCATATTTTTCAACAAAAAATAATGTTGACCATGATAAAATGCACAATAGTTTTGAAACTATGTACCTCTATGTTAATATTAACACACTTTAGCACTACAACAGATAAAAACAAAATTGAAAAGGCTTGTGAAGAAAAGATATGTAGCATGTTTTTCCCCTCTAAAGTTTAAAATTCAAGATATTATTTCTGAGAAACTGTTTAACGATACTGAAAATGTCTATGATTTTCAGAAATAATAAACATTTGGGCCTCATAAAATGACAACATCAGTTGTGTGTAATGAACTTTAAAATTAACTCCTTGTGAAACATGAAATGTGCATATGATTGTGACTAGGCCGCTACTCTGCTGAAACTGAGTCATATAACCGTAGAATGTAATATTGGTGAATAAAAGATGGTTTTCATTTTGGTGAAAACGGGCGTATCAAAATCGAAAGATTGGAAAGTGAA
Source organism: Gigantidas platifrons (assembly GCA_002080005.1). Taxonomy (NCBI): domain Eukaryota; kingdom Metazoa; phylum Mollusca; class Bivalvia; order Mytilida; family Modiolidae; genus Gigantidas; species Gigantidas platifrons. Next base: position 1,192,983 of record MJUT01000725.1, read on the forward strand.
ATTATTTAAAAGTATTTTGGAGCAAGAAAACCCGAGGGTCTAAACAGGACAGCTAAAATATGAAATCAGAAATAAAAATAGATCATTTTGACGAAATATATTTAATCTTACCAAGTATCTTCCAAATTCTTTTTTGAACAAACAAACCTTTGTAAACGTTGTTTATTTTCAAGTGATGTTACGTTGAAAATATAAAAAGGACCATTATATAATTAGGTCTTTTTAGGGTGTTTTTTTCTGTTCAGTCGTATTACTACATTATGTAATATTTAATTAAATTATAAAAAAATATATATCACTGTCGGAACAGTTCTATAGATAAATCGTAGAAAGAGACCAAATCGATACTTCTTACACACAAAAACAGGACCGCCCACTTCTGTGGCTTGGCACACGCACTTCAAAAAAAAAAAAACAGGGAGAGGCTAAGCTGTTTTTATGGACAAAAACATCTCCTCGTAGTGAAACATGACTTTCCACCTGATTGAA
>MJUT01000725.1:1212849-1252586 GCA_002080005.1 Gigantidas platifrons
ACTTAGAATATGTTTGCCAGCAGTATTTTACATATGTGTTTTCTTGGTTTCATTCGGTATAATAAAACATTTATAGCATGCATGTACAGGAAATATGAAAATTTATTCACCCACGAGTATCATATTCCCCTCAGGCGATGCCCTTGGGGTATATGATACTCTTGGATGAATAAATTTTCAAATTTCCCTCACCAGCATGCAATAAATGTATATTATTTACTTCTATGGTAGATCATTGTCCCAAGTTTAATAGTAAAAAAAAATAGTATTAATTTAAAGGTTAATTTTGAAGAAATCTACCAATTCGTAGAGATAAAAATAAAACAATATTTTCTATAACCTTGCTGGTAAGAGATGAGTGTCTAAAATGTTTCCCTACCACACAGTAAACTAAGTCATAGTTCAAGTTAGTTTCAGGATGTTTTCAGATGAGTAGCGGTCTCCACAGTATATTTAGGTGTTCAAATATTATTTTTTTGCTTTTAAGCAGTTATGATTCAAGTCATGGTATGTAAAATATCTTTTATTTTCTGTAATTTAATGTCCAACATTTAATTTTTCTCCAGTGAAAAAAAATTTGGAAATTTATTTATAAAAATAATGAATTATGGTATATAGGGGGAAGGTCTTTGGAAAACAGATTGTGATTTTTTTTTCTCTTCAAAATCATGCCAAAATGACTCATGGCTGCTTATTTCTCTTTCTGTAGGTGGAAACAGGATATGAAGAAGTGTTGTCAGCATTCAGCACCCTGAGTGTTAGACCAGGTATTATTCTTTCTGCAATTTGATTATCTCCCCTTATTACCCAATTGTTTCCCCTTTTTGTCTGTAGGAACCCAAAAGGGAAGACAAAAAGAAAAAGAGGAAGAAAGACAAAAGTCGACACAATTCGGGTGATAGCAACGAGGAAATGGACAAAAAGAAAAGAAAAAAATCCAGTGATAATCAACCGTTTAATCAAATAATAGATGACATTAATCAAAAGCTGAAAGACCATTCAAATGTTGTAATGGGAGAATTGAATTACAAAAAATTGAAACAAAGTGATAAATTACTGCAAGATTCTATGAAAAAACCTAAACTTCTGAATGAAAGTCAAACTAATGTGAGTATTTGTGATGATGTTATCAAAGATAAAGGTGAAGGGTCAAGTGGAGGTCATGGGTTGACTGGGAGAAAGATAAAACTTGTTTTAAAGAAGAAGGAAAAAGAAGAAGAAAAGAAAGACGACACCGATTTGTCAAAAAATACACTTGAAGAAAGTCAGAAAAATATAGATGAAAATCAAAGTTGTGAAAAAGACAATGAATCTAACAATGAAAATAATGAAGAAAAACTCTTGAGATCTGACAGTTCCCAAAAGAAAGATGATGCAATTACACATGAAAATATGGAGGTTGATCAAACTGAAAATGTTGAAACAAGTACTGAAAATCTTGGACAGGATAACTTGAATCAAGCTACTAAATTGCTATATAATAAAAGCATGAATTGTTCTGCTGATCAAAATAATGATGTACCTCAAACTGAAAACAAGAATTCTACTCAGGATAAAACAGGAGATACTCTCGGTCAGGAAATATTAAAGAATGTTTCTGATCATGAACAAGCGAAAGTAGTTCCTGATCAGGAAAATGCAAAGGAAATTCCTGATCAGGAAAACACAGGAAATATTCTGAATCCAGAGATTGGGAACAAACATTTTGTTGATAAGGATAAAAGTCATGATGACCAATCAACAACAAATCCATTTCTGATTAGCGGATTTGATGCAGAGGATGGCATGTTCAGTTACGACAGTGTTGGTATCGCTGACAATGAGGAGATACTTAGGATATGCTCAAAATTAAATAGTGAAAAATCACCACAGGAAAGTAACCCTGAAACAGATGCAAAAGACGACAGCAAAGTTTCAACAAGTGAAAAAGTGACAAGTAGTGAAAATTTAAATGAGAATTTTTCTGATAAGAATTTGAGAGATGCATCAGAAAGTACATGTACTGGAGAAAAAAAGGTGGATAAAGAAAATGTTGATAATGTGACAAATGAAATGCTGGGTGTCAATGAAAATGAACGAACACGCAACATGTTACATTTGAAAGAGCGAATAGTAAAATTACCTGTGGAGAGTGGTAAAGACGGAGGAGAAAATGATTATAGTGATGACGATGACATTATGATTATAGAAAAGGAAGAGGAAAAAATTTTGATAGAATTAGACAGTGATGATGATGAGGATAAGATGGTTGAAAAAGAAACAGTGGAGACAGATATTTTCCCCAAAAATAGGAAGTGGGATTTGGAACCAGGGGAGATAACTGATAGTACATCAACTGATTCTTCTTCTTCATCAAGTTCAGAGGAACCAGATTCTCAGGTGCAACCAACATGGGTTGAAATTGTGCGTCAACCTGCTCCAGCATCAGAAGGTTTATATTAAAGAAAAAATATTTAGCATAGCAAAAAAAACCAACAAAAAATAACCCCTTGATTTCAATTTGTAAATGATAAAAAATGTAAAAGTTGAAGAAATTCAATTTTACATCAACATGAAAATAGTGTAGAAATTAACCCTTAATGTATGTTTAGTTTTAGATGTTAAAATATTTATTTTGATTTTACAGAAATATATGCATTATCAGCCCTGACATAATGAAAACAATTTCTTTTTTTCATTTAAAGGAGCATTAGCTACGATTTTGACCCCCCAAAAAAATGCTTTGGAAATTGGTAAATAGCTTTAAAATGATGAAATAAAGGTAAATATTTCACATTAAACAGCTTATCGAACCACTTTCCACCTTTTGAGAACGAAAATTACCATCGATTACTTATTTGCTTGCAAGCAAATAATTTGACCTCGCTTTTTCCGTATGCAATTGACCTTACTAGTGACAGGTAAAAACGAATAATTTGTATCTTGTTGATTATTAACTGCCAACTTGCATGGTTCTTTTTCCATAAATAACACCGACTAAAAGCAGATTCACAAAAAATAAGAAATAAGTGCATTGTTGTACTGATTTAATGATGATTCGACAAACTCCGTAAACAATGCCGATAATTAATAAGATGGCATCCATTTCTTGATTGATCTCAAAACACGAGTAGTTGCACAATTTTTCCCCGATGCGCGTACATTTCATAACATTTATAAGTTACAGAAACACGTTTTATTAAGGCATCAATCATATCTGATAGTTTTTATGGGTAACAAAAATTTACGATTTGGCAGATAATGCCCCCCTTTAAATACCAGATAATGAAAACATTTATAAAGAAAAATTAAAATATGATGACAGCATTTTATTTCATAGTATTTTGTCTGAACTTATTGTTTCATATTGTAATTATATTTTTAATGTAAGAAATTAAGGAAAAGAAAATATGTTACTTGAAATAGTAAATCTTATATGGTTGGATCCTGTATCATGATATATATATATATATATAAACTTTCTATTATAGATAATGTATGCTATTAATTATATTTTACAGAATCTGCACTCAAGAATGCACCATGTATAAGAGCAATGGTAACGTCCTCTGATTTTTTGGATGAAGGAATGTTATTTATTGTAACAATCGAAGGGGGAATAGTTGGGAGAGATAAACAACCGAACCTAGTCATTTGTGTTCCTGATATAAATGTCAGTAAGGTCAGTACATTGTAGTCAAACTTAAGGTTGATGGTTTATGGTGTTTACTGCCACTTTCAACAATATTTCAATTATATCGTGGCAGTCAGTTTTATTGGTGGAGGAAACCGGAGTACCCAGAGAAAACCACAGACCTGTCTCAATGCACTGACAAACTTTATCACATAATGTTGTATAGAGTACACCTTGCAATGAACGGGGTTTGAACTCACAACTTTAGTTCAAAGGAAGTGTAATCAGTGATGGTTAATAATTACAACAATGTCAACAAGACTAACAATCACTTCTCACCTCAAGTCATTGAACATAAAAAACACTGTGACATATCATGTTGGAAATCCAGATCCTCACTTGGGACAGGCACAAAAATGTGGCAGGTTAAACCTGCTCGTTTTTACAAAAACACTGATAATGTGTTTTAACACAAATGAGCAGAACAATAAAAATCAGAATCGATCACTTGGTTTAAAAATCGATCATCGAAATGGGCACCGATGTCCAACTTATTAGTCCATGTTTCCAATCATCAACAGTTCTCTGTTACACTTCTATACCATTTACTTAATTAAGCACGCCTTGTTTCTCTATTGGATTGAAATATCACTTTGAGGTGAGGCATTAAATGACCATTACACTGTTAAAGTTCACAATAAACAACAATATCAACAGGGGCTGTTGTGGTCGTGATCATATGGTTGTTGGAACTACTTATGCATTCAGTACCTATCACCACTAATGTTGTGAGTTCGAGTCTCACTCAGGCAATACAATGTTATGTGATAAGTTTGTAGGTGGTTTTCTCCTTGCACTTCGGTTTCCTCCACCAATAAAACTTATCGTCACGATATAACTGAAATATTGTTGAAAGTGGCATTAAACACCATAAACGAAACCAAACCATCAATATCAACACAAATTGATCACCAGTATTTGCCATTGTATAACTATATACTTCGTTGGCTATTGAGAGCCTCTAGTTTAATTCACTACATGTATTTCTCTTTTTTTTTCCAGGTCCATGCAGAAATCAGATACAACAGAAAAGAACATATTTATTCAATACAAGACAAAGGCAGCCAAAATGGTACATATGTCAATGAAGAGAGGCTATCGGAGGTAAAAATATACAACATATTTGAACAAGATACATTTCAATGAGATGATGTTTGTTTGGGTTCTCAACCAACACTCTTAATTGGATCTTTATTGTGCTACCTCACTGAAACAACAGTCGGCAGGAAGACCAAGATGCCAACCAGTCTTAGCTCTTTCTCTCTAATGCTAAGCGGGGAATAAAAAATGTCAATTTTATAGTCTGGTTTGTCCCAACGGGAAAAGGGGGTATTATTGCTCTAACCCAAGATCTACCACTCTTGAGGCAAGTATGCTAAGCAAATTATGCTTATTTTCACAAAAAGATACCAACAAATTTGCTTCTCTTTTTCGTTTTTAATATTTTTTTTATCCTATCAAATAATTGAGCTGATTAAAACCAAAGCTGACCTTGACATAATCGTTTTTTGAGTTTCTGTTTTCAAACTTTCTCAACCTATTTAAGAAATATATATAAACTATTGATTCAAAACAATTACAACTGAGTAACAATTAATTTCCCCTTTCAGGCCAAATGTGAAAGCAAATGGAAGCCACTGAAACATGAAGATACCTTACAGATAAGCTGTACTAGATTTGACCTTCACATCCATAATGGAACTGACACATGTGATAAATGTGAACCAGGTCAAGTTATAGCTTCAAAAGAACCAGGTATTTTATGTAAATCAGGTCAAGTTATAGCTTCAAAAGAACCAGGTATTTTATGTAAATCATGTCAAGTTAGCTTAAAAAGAACCTGGTATTATGTAAATCAGGTCAAGTTATAACTTCAAAAGAACCAGGTATTTTATGTAAATCAGGTCAAGTTATAGCTTCAAAAGAACCAGGTATTTTATGTAAATCATGTCAAGTTATAGCTTAAAAAGAACCTGGTATTATGTAAATCAGGTCAAGTTATAGCTTAAAAAGAACCAGGTAATTTATGTAAATCAGGTCAAGTTATAGCTTCAAAAGAACCAGGTATTTTATGTAAATCATGTCAAGTTAGCTTAAAAAGAACCTGGTATTATGTAAATCAGGTCAAGTTATAGCTTCAAAAGAACGAGTTATTTTATGTAAATCAGGTCAAGTTATAGCTTCAAAAGAACCAGGTATTTTATGTAAATCATGTCAAGTTATAGCTTAAAAATAACCTGGTATTATGTAAATCAGGTCAAGTTATAGCTTAAAAGGAACCAGGTATTTTATGTAAATCAGGTCAAGTTATAGCTTCAAAAGAACCAGGTATTTTATGTAAATCATGTCAAGTTATAGCTTAAAAAGAATCAGGTATTTTATGTAAATCAGGTCAAGTTATAGCTTCAAAAGAACCAGGTATTTTATGTAAATCAGGTCAAGTTATAGCTTCAAAAGAACCAGGTATTTTATGTAAATCAGGTCAAGTTATAGCTTAAAAAAAACCAGGTATTTTATGTAAATCAGGTCAAGTTATAGCTTCAAAAGAACCAGGTATTTTATGTAAATCAGGTCAAGTTATAGCTTCAAAAGAATCGGGTATTTTATGTAATTCAGGTCAAGTTATAGCTTCAAGAGAACCAGGTATTTTATGTAAATCAGATCCAAGTTATAGCTTCAAAAGAACCCGGTGTTTGTCTTGACATTATACATATGATGAATGTAAACTAGGTCAAGTTCTAACTTTAAAAGAGACAGGTAATTCAATAACATATGATACTTGTGAATCAGGTCAAGTTATAGCTTCAAAACAACCTGGAATTTTATCAGCCCACTCATAAAGAAGAAACCAACATTTATATGTGCCTGCATAGGAATGTACATGTCTTGAAAATGAATGGGATTTGCTATCTGTTGTAATTTGTCACTGTCTTCGAACATAGCCACAAGCCCGACAGTTCTGGCCAGTAAAATCGGCTACGGACTGCTAAAATATCGCAAGTGAGAAAACCGACGGGCTTGTGTGTCAAAAGTAACCAGAGATTCCCAAACATGCCGGTCCGACTGTCTAAAATACTGGGTTTGTTGTATAAAAGAACCCTTTTGATCTCCAATTTGTCCATAATTTATTTTGATTAAAACTTAAGTGAAACGCCAGATCAAAACTCTTTTTATTGTATCATTTATCGTTCTTCCATGCTATGATGAAGTTCAAGGACATTGACAAAATTAAAGTCGCAATCTCAGAAACGCTTTTTTAATGAATGAAAATATCAATATTTGAAATATAAGAACAAGAATCACTCCGGACCAGACACGTAAAAATGATCAGATATCAATTTGGTGCCAAATTTAAACTTGTATTTTGTGCTAAGTACGATAGAGGACTTGATTTAGGCTTTTGGGAAATATTGAAACCTTTGAAATGGACAAATGAAATATTACAAGCTTTTTCCTGATTAAGACAAATGGTTGAAAAGATCCACTAAAATTATTATATCTGAAATTCTCTGTGAATTTAAATAAAATACTTTGCTTTATTTATATAAAAAAAAAAAATTCTACAAAATGTTTACTTTAAAGCAGACTTCTTTTAACAAACAATTTTCAGAAAAATATATATACAAAAACTACAGTTAATTTGCATTACTAAAATGAGAAATGGAAAATTGGTAGCCCTTGTTTGAAAGCAACCACTGCAGGAAAAGCTTGATATTTTTGTGAGAGAATAGACAATTAGCTGCCAATTAATAAACATGTGAAATTATTTTTGTTTTTTATTCGTGCCAGTAAATTTGCATTCGGACTCCTGAATTCTACAACTCAAGAAGTCCAAATGGCTTGTGGGTCAAAAAGTTGTTCGTGAAGACTGGTTAATATACATATGGATCTTTAATAAGATTTGTGGACAGATCAGTGAAATATTATATAAAATAGGAAGTGAAACTTTACAAAATTGCAGAATCTAATTAATATATTTATCAGTTTGTAAAGGCTGATTTGTTATTCTTCTTCAATAGAAACACCAGTCACCACAGATACCAAAGACAAAAAACTGAAACATAGAGAACAGCTGAAAAATATTAAAAAGAAATACGGATTAGTGGTAAATATTCTATATTTATAAAGTATTGGATAACAGATGTCAACAAATAATATATATAGATTTTTTTTCTTTACTGTGAAAAGTATGAGTGATAATCAACAAATACTAAATGTAGACTTTTTTTGTCTTCACTGTGAAAAGTTTGATTTAGGGCTGTTCCATTAAAACATATGAGGTACCCGGGGAAGGCACATTAATTTTTGGACAACCATCCAAAGAAGCAATTTACTGATTCTGGTGACCACCCACAGAAGCATTTTTCAGTAAAATACAACCACCGATAGAATTTTAATTCAATGATTCACTGTACTTCCATTTAATATTTAACTTGTGCTTGAATTTTCGATCAATAAAAAAGAAGCTTACAAGATATTCATAAATAGAAATGTTCATGATACTTTTCATCTTTTATGAGATACAAAAAACGTGAAGGACAGGCCACAGTGTAACTGGCACCATACGAGACACAAGGCTGTTGTAGTGTTGACAATCTGACACCGTGAACAAAATAAACAAGAGCTGGAATTGTTTCAGTGATTGTTTCTTTAATTTCATAACTTCTCCTAGTAACACATCTGAAAATGTAGGGCCTAGTTTGGAGGCCCACAGTGCCACCGATTCCACGCTCCATGTGACAACAGGGGCGACAGCATCAGCATAGTTTTCAAAGGGAGGTAGCTCGAATTCTATGTGTATAACTAACACGCTGAGCCAAACGTGGTTGACCGGAAACGATGACGACATTACGATTCAAGCACCAAAACATTACAAAAAAATAAAGTATTCTAGAGATTCTTTCAAAAAAACTCCTTCATATCTTAGTTTGGCGAAAAAAATAAAACATCAAGGCTTTTCCTGACCCAACCCATAGAAGCAATTTATGCAGGACAACCACATACCACAGAATTGATTTCTCAGCTAGGCTAACCACTCATATATTTTTTTTAAACTGCCGTACCCGGGTACCTCATATGCTTTAATGGAACAGCCCTTAACAAATATGTGTGAAAACCATATTTTAATTTTACCTGTCAAAAGGTCATGAAGGTGGCCATCACTTGGTTTCCTTCTTCCCACCAGGTTTTCGTAATTTTACACATTTAAATCTTCTACATAGAATTCATAGAGCCACTTGAATCATATTTTATTGCAGAAATGATTTATGTTTGATCCTTTAAAGGAAGTAGGACTGGTATTTCTTGTCGTAAATATACTGTTTTCCATATGAGACAATATCTCATGCCACCGTCTCATGCTGGATTAAGATAGGGAGAATAATGGTTGTTCCAACACCACTTTCAGTATTATTTCAATTACATCATGGTGGTCAGTTTTAATGGGGGAAACTTTTAACGAGTACCAAGAGAAAACCACAGACTGGCTGCAAGTAACTGACACTGACACACTTTATCACATAAAAATTTCACCATATTGGTGGTGTAAATGGTTCCAATTTGCCTCATGTGTGCGGTAGATCTTGGGTTTGAGCCCCTCTCGTGTCAAAACTATGATTATAAAATTGCTATTTGTTGCTTCTCTGCTAAGCTTATAGCATTAAGGAGAAAGAACAAAGACAGGTTGGCTCAGAATCAGGATAATGTGTCTGAGTGGAGCGACATGTCTACCCTTGGATTGTTGTCTCTGTGAGCTAGCACTATATAAAAAAATGTAAATAAACAGTGTTGGTGTAGTGCAAAGCGAATATCATTATCATATCGTCGAATTTAACTTGTTCTCGCCATGATATAGCTGAAAAACTGCTTACTTCAAATGACTTGATGTTAAACAACAATTAATAAATTAAACACATGTCATGACTTGTCCAATGAAAACCAATACATTTTCAAATAATAAATGGTTTTATGATCTGTTTTTATAGAGTTCATCGTACACTGATAATTCTGCTGCAATAAATAATCCATTATACCAGGACAAAGCTAAAGAGAGACGTCAAATAGTGGGCAGTGACAATCCTCATAAGATGGATGATTTCCCATCGTCTGTTCACAGGTAAGAAAGGCCTTAAACAGCAGGTAGTGACAATTTTGGAAGGGAATTTAGGCACTCTCTGTCTCTGTCCAAGATAAATGGTTTCTAGATGATATCTTGAGTAACGTGTTATGAACAGCTTTCTTGTAGGGACATAATGCAAAAACAGTAACATCATCATGATCAAAATTGAACTTGCCTTTATTTGCTATTTTAAATAAAACAATTTGTATCAGATGGACAGATGGTGTAGTAACATTTTACCTCTTTTTAGCTCACCTTGCCAAAGGCAATGTGAGCTTTTGCCATCACTTGGCGTCCGTCGTCTGTCGTCCATTAACTTTTGAAATTTTAATCTTCTCCTCTGAAACCCCTCACTCTGCCAAATGAACTGAAACTTAGTAGGAAGCATCTATGGAAGGTCCTCTCTAAGATTGCTAATTTTGTCTCGATCCATTTACAAACATGGCCGTCACAGGCAATTCTTGTTTCTGATTGGTTGATTTCTAAAAAATCTTCTCCTCTGAAACCGCTTAGCCAAATAAACCGTAACTTGGTAGGAAGCATCTATGGGAAATCCTCTATAAAGAATGCTCATTTCGCCCCGATCCGTTAACAAACATTTCTGCCACAGCCAATTCTTGTTTCTGATTGGTTGATTTTTTTTTAAATCTTCTCCTCTGAAACCGCTTGGCCAAATAAATTGAAATTTGGTAGGAAGCATCATTGGAAGGATCTCTATAAAAAATGCTCATTTAGTTCCGATCCGCTTACAAATATGGCCACCACAGCCAACTCTGGTTTCTGATTGGTTGATTTCTAAAAAATCTTCTCCTCTGAAACCACTTTCCCAAATGGACTGAAATTTGGTAGGAAGCATCCGTCGAAGGTCTTCTATAAAGATTGCTCATTTCGTCCCGATCCATCAACAAACATGGCTGCCATAGACAATTATTGTTTCTGGTTGGTCGATTTCTAAAAATCTTCTCTGGAACTGCTTAGCCAAATGAACCGAAACTTGGTGGAAAGCACCTATGGAAGGTTCTGTATTAAGTTTCCTCAAAGCAGAATGAAAGGTGAGTGACACAGGCAGAACATTTTTCAGGATAAAGCACAAATTTCAACCTATTTTTAGTGAAATCAAATAAGATGTTGTATTTCTATATAATTTACACAAAAACAAATTGGAAGAAAATCCCACATTATTGCCAAAAAAATTTGATCTGATCATTTTACTGACATGAAATTGACATGCTTTCTTTTCAATTGATGTACAATTTCCAATAATTGTTTTTGTCACTTTAATGCAGATGTTTGTTTCCACAACAACCAGAAACAGGAAATAATATATTTTAATGTTCAATAAAATTGTCATGATCGATTAAATATATTTTTCTGTAGGCCTATACAAGAAGACAATAAAGGTCACAGGTTACTGAAGAAAATGGGTTGGTCTGAGGGCGAAAGTCTAGGCAAAGATAATGCAGGAATTCAGGAACCAGTGAGTTCTGTTATCAATAAAATTATAAATTCTATTCAATTGTTATTGATGTTATTAGGACCAGAATGGCCAAGGCCAAATACTAAAAGAGTACCTTACATACCATTTCTTTGTAAGCGATTGCTAGTTGTTTGCTAGAGGTAAGCTGTTTTGATAGTTTTGTTGTTGTGAGTATAGATAGAGGTGTAAATATGTAGTTACTACTTGTGTAATCAACATAAGTACACCGTTGAGTCCTGTATATTCTAGGGAGTATACATGATATTTTACCTGCTTCAACTTTTTAAATTAGAAAAGTATTTGTAACAATAATCATCTCAGAGAATTCATGTTATTTGTTGTTGTTTTCTTAGACAAGCACTAATGATCAAAAGATGGGAAAAAATTGATTTATGTACAGCTGCTTGTACTATTTCATAAAGAGAAGAATACTAAAGTCCTTCTCTACAGAAATGTACTGTTATTCAGCCAATACTGTCTTACTATCAGACCTTTCAATAAGGGGTGGTATGCTCCTAAAAGGGTCTTTGATACCTTCTGATTTTAAAGAGTGTTGTATAAGATATTCATGAAAATTGTTCAAATTTTAATAAAAAGCACTGCATGTAAATCAGGAAGTAGTGGTAGACTTGACAAATATTGAGAGTCCTGTGATATATGCTATATTATAACTTATTCTGATATATACCGAGATAAAGCCTTTACTGATATGTGCTGTTATGCAGCCTAAGCCAATATGTGCTGAAATATAGCCTATAGTGATATGTGCTTGTTGTTTAATACCTGACTTTCAACAAAATTTCAATTATATTGATGCATTCACTTTTGATTATGGAGGAAACTGGGATACCAAATTTCGTCATGGACCGGAATCCCACACACAACTTTTAGTGGTGATAGACAAGCACTGACTGCATAGGTAGATGTAAATCCAACTACCATATGATCATAGTTATGACTACCCCTCTGATATTTGATGCTATACAGCTTTAATTATCCATGATATATCATGATAGTGGGTTCTGTATATTCACATGTTGGGTTAGGGTAATGGTGTATGATTGCCACTTTCAACAATATTTCAGTTATATCATGGCGGTCAGTTTTATTGGTGTAGGAAATCAGAGTACCCGGAGACAACCACTGAACTGTCGCAAGTCACCAACGTATTACTAACCAAAGCAAAAAGATCTGAGAAGAAGAAACTTGTAAAAAAAACATTTTAGTTATTAACATGACAGTCACAGTTTTAATAGTTATCACCCAAAACCCCAATTACTTTTAGATGAAGAACAATCACAGTCTGGCTCTTATATTTTTAAGTTTGTTTAACTTAGTATCTGAATGTTGATTTCTTCATATCTTTTTATATCCCTGCTTGAAAAGTGAAGTAGTAAAATTTACAAATTTTGGGAACACATTAGTTCCCCCCCTTAAAAGGCTATCCCCGCTGTATAGAAAAGCCGATCTTGTAAGAGAGGTTGTTTCTCTTAAGTCAGTGTATCTGAAATCTGGCCTGATCAGTGTGTTGGGAGGGGCCCTACAAGAGGGAGACTACTGTTCTGAAATTTTATTATGAAGTAAAAATTTTATAAAGGTATAATAAACATATTCTGAACAAAATTCACTATTTTTACAATGCAATGAATCCTGTCTAAAATGAACCCTGAATCATCTAGAATGCTGTATAATCTGAACCCTGAATCATCTAGAATGCTGTATAATCTGAACCCTGAATCATCTAGAATGCTGTATAATCTGAACTTTAAATAAAGTACCAATATAGAAAATCTTTGTTATTTTAACCTGTATAAACTGAACACCTGTCTATTGTGAACACAATAGTCGATCCCAAGGAGGTTTGGTTTAGGCAGGTTTCACTCTATCATAAAAAACAACAACAGTGTTTTATGCATATAGCAGCATACAAGTAAAATAAAATGACAAATTCTGTTGTGGTCGGTGTGTTGCTTCAGGTATCAGTAATCTTTTGTCCTGCATTCTAAAAAATTAAGATAGCCCATTTTAAATCATCATAACTAACCCATGACTAAAAAACTCTGATGCTCTCCACTCTTGACCTGCGGGCACAGGTCACAGCATATGAAAGCCGTTAAATCAAAATGTCTTAAAATGACTCATGAATAGTCTATGACTACGAGGATTTCTCTGTCAGTTGACACATGGTTGGTGAGTGAAGAGTAATCGGAATGTGATCAGCTGTGAGTTACCTGATGGTGGTCTAAAATATTCTTTTGTTGATTTGTGAAAAGAGGGGGGATCAACTTTTTGAATCTGACGGTATTCGAATTTACTTTCAGTATTGATAAGGAAACAACTTGATAAAAAAAAATCTTAATATTTTCATAAACAAAACTTTCAGTGAACAAACAAATGTAGCTTAAATGCTCCAAAAAGTCTTCAAATGTTAAAAATTACATAAAATTTAATATAAAAGACAATTTGAATTAAAATTTTTCTTTATTAAGATTTTCAGTAGCATCTTTGACATAGGTGGTCAGTATATCAATGGAGAATATAAGTATTATAACACACCTGGAGATACTCATATGAACCTCCACCCTTAACCTTGAAAATCAAGAAGAATGATTAGTCAAGATTTTGGTTGAACTGTGATTATTAAAGTCTGAATTTTGACCCTGACTGCATGTCTATTTCACATAGTGAGTCTATTGAAACTCCCTTTGAAAAATCGTGGCTACAGGCCTGTAGAAAAGTTAAGATAATGATATTGTTATCCTCAGAGCTTATTAATAAATACCATGAACAGAGGACTAATTTGAAAAAAGTTGAGCTTGTTTAACATACAAATGAGTTATCTCTCTTTCATTGTGTACTTATGTTTAAATAAGAAAAATAATGTTTTATTATGTAAAGACAAATGAACTTTTTGTCTGTAGTTTAGTACAGTCAAACCTTCCCATGCGGTCACTTCTAGTAAGCAGTCATCTGTATTAAAAAGTCAACTTTTTTCATGTATTGGCATAAAAAAATTCATATGAGTTGAACCTCTCTCAATTTGTCTCAATGATGACACAGGTTTGGCTATATATGCATTGAACTATATTTTTGTCTGGACAAGATTATCTATAATTTCCAGGATATTAGGTTTCTTGTATTATGTGTGTAAATCCTTGACACAGTTTTTAACTTGTTCCATATAATAGATGAAAGTATACAGATTCTATCTTATCTCTGTACATTAAAAATGTATTACATAACTTATGTCTTGGGAAAATTCAGTCCATATGTCCGTACAAAATTGAAATGGGGGGGATAATAATGGATCAGAAAATAAAAGGAAAAACAAATGGGCGGGTTACAATATATCAGATAGAAAAATAAGATATTTTTATGGAGACATTGTTGTTTGTATCAAGATCAGAGTAAAATTTGGGATTGTTTCAGGGTTCTTGGTTTATACTACGTTTAAAGCAATAATGCATATACATCTTTCAGATAAATATCACAGTTCGTGTTGACCGCTCAGCTGGACTTGGAGCTTTTGGAAAGTCAAATGAAATGTCCATGGGAAATATCGGTGTTGTAAATGCTCGTAGAAGATTTATGCAGACTCAATTACGATGCGCAGATGCTTCAAAAGCATCAGGAAGTGACAGTACAAAAAAACAGCCTGGACCCAAATTGTGGGTTCAAGGTCCAACACAAAATTTTGATATTGGAAATGAGGACTCAAATAAAGATGAAAATAAATGAAATAAATTTGTTTTTGTTTATTGTTATGAAGAGTTTGTTTATTTCCATTGTTTATATTTACATGTTTCATTAATTCATTTATTTTACAGATGAAGTGTACTGTGTATTAATTGAATAAAATAAAGTATGAATCATGGTTTTATTCTATGCAAATAAAAATGTGTGTTTGTTATTTTAGTTTTTGTTTGATCTCATACATTAATTCATTGTGCCTGTTTTCATTTATCACACATGGGGGTCATTTAGAAAAAAAATATATATCTGTTAAACCAGATCCAATTCAAATCATTACAAAGTAAAGAAAATTAGTAATTTTTAGCTCAACTGGTCGTGAAGTATCTATTTAAAAAAACTTTTATTTAACCTGGTTTGAGCTGAAGTTTGAACTGTATTTACTTGCTCCCCCATTTTCTTTGTCACTGTGTGTGAACAGTGAACACAGCGACAAAGAAAAAGGGGTGTGTGTGTGTGTGAGGAGATCTAATTTTAATTTGATTGTGAAAATTGAAAATTCACTTTTCTTTTTTTTTTGCTGATTATGTAAATTCAATCTGGAATTGGATGTTTGTTTTGTCTTTTTTTTTAATTTATTTTTCTTTGGCGATACACTAAGATCTTACAACATCCTGTATGGGTTCATGCAGTGTAACCTTTCATTCATCTTTGACTGTCCAATCATATGCATGAAAAATAGATATATTGACCAATCAGGCAACAGCTATTGGTGTGTACTCAGTTTAGATACCTAATGATTTAGTAGGCTCATTGCTGATTGGTCAGTTGAAAATATGATCCTTGACCTGACCCCATACATCCCTGACCTGACCCCATACAGGATGTTATTAGATGTTAGTGTTTNAAAAAAAAAAAAAAAAAAAAAAAAAAAAGACACAATAAACATCTAATATTTCAGATTTTACTAATATTCTATGTTAATAACACAAACAAATATATTTTGAGACCAAAATGCAGTTTCTCAATCCAAATTGCAGTCCCATTTTAAGGGGCAGTCGTGGTCGTGATCATATGGTAGTTGGATTTACAACTACCTGTGCAATCAGTGCCCATCACCACTAAAGTTGCGAGTTTGAACCTCCTTCATGGTGAGGTGTACTCAATACAACATTATGTGATACAGTTTGTCACTGACTTAGGACAGGTTGGTGGTTTTCTCCAGGTACTCCGGTTTCCTCCACCAATTAAACTGACCGCAACGAAATAGCTTAAATATTGTTGAAATTGGGGCTAAGCACCATAAACAAGCAACCAGTCCCATTTTAATTCATTTTAGACCCCCCAAAGAGATTATGTCATGTACAATTAAGTCATTCCCTTGATCTACCCAAAATAATAGTATTGAGCTATTTTAGAGTAAGATGTGAAATGCTCATTACATAGCAGATGTGATTGAAAGTAAAATAAAACCCACTTGAATGAAAACAAACCTAGACATATTCATTCATAAATGAGTAGGTGGTACTGGTAGATAATTTTGGCAATCAAGATTACTTGTATATAAAACAATTTATATAGATAAATAATAATGAATAGTTGATCATGAAATAGAAAAAAACCCAGATGATATGTATTACAGATTAGATGAATTCAACATGCAGGAGATATCTATTAATGAGCTTTATTTATTAATAAAAGTAGACATGACTTTCTTAATAAACAAAATATGCTGAAGTTGTCTTATTTTCTATGTTATTTACTTGCTATTTATATGTAGATATATTAGTTATTTTGATTCTAGTTTAAAACCATGAGGTATATAGACCTATATATATTTCAGTAAAACATTCCTCTAAATCAAACTCTGTTTTTAGATTAATATTTCAATTTTTCACACAAGAGCTATGAGAAAATATTACAAAATTATGAAATAATTAAACTGTTTTTAGATTAATATTTCAATTTTTCACACAAGAGCTTTGAGAAAATATTAGAAATTATGAAAAGAAAGTTTAAACAGTGATGATCAACATTTCCACTAATAACAATTAATAAACAGCTGGGACCCCTTCTTTTAAGTAATTAATTGATGTTCTTCTCATTCAAAAACTACCATGTATCATGTCTAAAGCTAAATCCCAGATGTATCAACAATACAAGTTATAGGAAAATACCATAAAGTGGAGAGGACAAGCTTTCCAAACTGACAAAGCTAAAAAAGATTATTTGGCTTCAAAGCTGTTCCTTAAAACTGTATGCCTCTTGCTAAGATTGAACAGTTTTGGCTTCCTTTCTAAAAATGCAGCTTTTTTATACACTCAAACCTGCCCGTGAGGTCACCTCTATTAAGCAGTCACCTGTATTAAAAGGTCATTTTTTCTTGTCCTGTCATAGACAATTTCATATAAATTGAACATCATTTAAGAGGTCACCTGTCTTATAAGGCCACTTTTTCTTTGTATCAAAGATGACCTCTTGATACAGGTTTAACTGTATATATTTTTTTATATTTTGGAGTTATGCCCCTGTGTTCTTATATTGGCAGCGTGTCCTATGGACAAATAATCAATTTTCTAATCTAGCTCATGGTACACCTGATTCGAAAGGAGCTACTGTCATTACTTTACATCTGTAGTAGTTGTCTGTCCATTGTATGTACACTTCAATCATCTCCTCTGAAACCACTTGGGTAAATGAACCAAACTTTGGAACAGACTTCAAATTTATACAAATGAAGTTGGGTCTCCTTTAATTAAGAGGGGCTAAAAGGGGACAATAAGTAAATAATTAAAAAGATGAATTTCTATGATTAATGTTGTCACATCACAATGTTTGATTCATTACAAGTGATGAGTCGTTTCCTTTGATACCTTGAAGTAAAAATATGGTGTAGCTAGTAGTGTTAGTATTATGCACACCTGTTAACTCGAATTGTTGGATAAATCGAACTAAAATCACTGGTCCGTTAGACTTCGTCACAACGAGGTTCCACTGTATAAACTTGCTTAAAATTGAGTTAAAAGTTAATTTTTTTACAAAAACAGATACGAAATACTGACCAAATTTATCGACCGTCTAGTCAGAAATGAACCCTCCGAGTATATCGACCTAACCGAATATTTTTATTTCTGATATTTGTAATGGATTGTATCTAAAATATTTCAATAATGTCTGGTTTACCTGTACCATGCATATATGTATGTAACTGGATCGAATTATTGACTTGACGATATATATACCTATATCAGTTAATTAGTGTTACCTTAATATTCTATGTCACACGTTAAATCTTATCTTAAACGACAAAAACATTCTTTTAAAGTGTTGAACGTTACTCAGTTATAGCAAGGTTTTGATCTATGCCTTGTCTTTGTAAACAAATAAAAATATATGGTTCCTTTTAATGTGTCATTTGATCACAAGAGAAAATTTGTCTGATTTGACAGTGATACCCACCCATGGTTTGTAATTGTCACCTGGTGTAAGTTGATCACGTAAGTTGCACCAAAAAAAGAAGACGCACATTGTTATCAGCTTTGTCGATCAGCTGCGTAAATCTTTTTTTAAAGGCTTCAAGCTTTTATAATGATATAACGTAATTAGTTTTAAACTATGTTATCGAATTATAAAGTTTGTATACAACTGTCTAGATACTAGAAAAGTGTGTCAGATATTGGGAGTAAGCAGGTCATGTGATTTTGGAATTTTACAACTGATCGCTCTTTATAAAAGTTCAATGACATCTTAAATCGTTAAACGAACAGTAATTTAAGTATTCAAAACATCTATAAAAGCGATGTTCCTGCCTACTTGTAAAATTGGATAGTCTCTCGTGTTTGTTTTCTTACTAATATTTTTTTTAAGATGTACGAAATCTGTAGGGACTGAAAAAGTCGCAAATTCATATTTCTTCAGTTGCAAATGAAATGGAAAAAAATACCACACTGTCGGAACTCGTTCCAAGATCCAATCGAAAAATGATAGAAAGAGGAAAAATCGACACCTTAACGTTGTGCTTTTTGTGCAGGAATCGGGATAGATACGATAACGTAACCCTCATTCCGCTTGTGCTCCATTTAGGGTTACGAATCGGTCCCGTTCAACGTATGGGAGCTCACACCGGGCGGTTTTTTGTCCTAATTCCGTTGTAAGTGGTTGGAAAAATTAACGGGGGTGAAAGATAAATATATACTAGCCACAAAAAGAAACGATACCCAAGTTTCAATATTAATATCGATTTTAATTTCGGCAGAAAAATATATCTGTTTAAATTTTAATAATCTGTAACATTTTACAAATCAAATTCAATAAAATTAACAGTTAACAAATGAAGCACAATATTGCACGGACTGATCAAACACGAAACTGTTCAAACCCAAAATGAGTAATTAGTAACGAGTATGTCCTAAACAAATGAAGCACAATATTGCACGGACTGATCAAACACGAAACTGTTCAAACCCAAAATGAGTAATTAGTAACGAGTATGTCCTTCTCTAGCATCAATCACAGCTGTTAATCTACGGCGCATAGAAGCAATTAAATGTTGAATTCCAGCTTGTGGGATGTTGTTCCACTCCTCCAGTAAAGCAGCTCGGACTTGGGCCAGTGATTCCGGTTGTGAGTTGCGTCTCTTTAAACGCCTATCGAGGTTATCCCACAAATGTTCAATTGGCGACAAATCTGGCGAAAGAGCTGGCCACGGAAGAACGTCTATGTTCTGTTGCTGGATAAAATTCATACACACATGAGCAACATGACACCTTGCATTGTCTTGTTGAAAGGTGTGACGATTGCCATGCCTAGCTATGAAAGGCTGAACAATAGGCTGGAGAATCTCATCGCGATATCGTAATCCTGTAAGGTGGCCCTCAACAATTTTCAGTTCTGTGCGGCCACAATGTGTTATCCCGGCCCACACCATTACTCCACCACCACCGAATCGATCACACTCATGCACGCATGCGTCAGCAAAGCGTTCATTTGGCCGTCTGTATACCCTTGTACGCCCGTCGCTTCTTCGTAGCAAGAATCGCGATTCGTCGCTGAAAATGACATGTTGCCACCTAATTATGTTCCAATGTAAACGTGCATTGGCCCATCTCAGTCGTTCACGTCGATGGCGAGCAGTTAGCATTGCTCCTGTGAGCGGTCGTCTTGCGCGTAAGTTCGCCTCTCTAAGCCTGTTCCGAACAGTCTGTGGAGATATCCTAGGGTTATGACGACCAGGTGTTTGTGCGGCTGTGATTGTTGCAGGAATGAAACGATTCCGGAGATGAATTAATCGAATATGGCGGTCTTGACGTTCTGACGTTACTCGAGAGCGACCACTACGAGGACGATCGGCGGTACCGCCTGTCTGTCTTACACGACTCATCAGCCTTGTGATAGTCAATTTTGAGCATCCAAATTGGTTTGCAACGTCCTCGTGGCGCATACCTGCCTGTACCATTCCAACAGCTCTCTCACGCTCATTTTGACCTAGTCGTGGCATTCGAATAAGACTGTTTTTGGTTTCACCTTCAATCACCTTTTGCTTACTTGAGTTATCGTCGATGCTTCTAAGTTCGTTATGATTGTAAGTTCGTGACATTCGGTGTTTTCCCTTTAACTCGTGACATCATGAATAAATATTTACCTTCTGCAACGTGCAAGTAACGCTGACGTTTCCCAAAGTATATGCCACTTTTGGATGAAAATGGAACAGAAACAGGTAAGTTATTGCAGCTTTTTTTTTAAAAATTTGGTGAAAAATGGCTGATTTCGTTATTACTTTTTCTATCTTAACTAGATGTTCGAAGAATTTCTTGGGAAATCCCTTCAGTCGGTCTGTTGACATTCCAAATGATGAGTCACCATCTGCTTGAAGGTCACATGACGACATTTTTCTTTGTATGGCCAAAGGAATTACTTTTTTGTTGATATGTTTCTTAGCTCTATAAAACGTTATTTTCATGAGTGATTTTTCAATGAAATAACAAGTAAAAATTATAAAAAATATATTTAAAGCCATTATATAAAAATTTCTGTTGATATCCCTTAACCTTACTAAATTATCATACAAAAATGTTATCTTTGTCTTTTATTGACAACTCACAGCCGTATCAGTATTCTTGCCTATGGTCTGTGGTTCTTCACAATGGCCATTCTTATTTATGCAAGTATAAAAAATGTAAGTGCAGTTTTATTTCTTTCCTAATAGTATAATCATTGTTGTTTTCATCGTACTGTAATATACGCAATTGCCGAAAATAAAAATACAATATGCATGGCCTCATCTATTGTCAGATTGTTTGGGCATGTGTGCATAATGAGGCGGTACATCAGGGTTACGAACTTACAAGCATGGCCGCTTTCATTTCGGAAATAGGTCACGTTACGGATATTGATGCTGGTCCTATTCTTTTCCGAGTTGTTTAAAAATTAAGGGTATAAAAATATTTGCAAATATCTAGAGAATGTTAACAAACAGTCAAATTAATTTCTGTTATGAGTATGCAAAACTTTTCCTTGCTAAACAGCTTAGGGTAACGAACTTACGATCATCGAGGATAAATGTCACATTTAATGACCTTATTTTAAATTTAGACTTTTCTCGGACGATGAAAACTCGATTCCGCACCAATTAAGAGAAACGTCAAAATGACGTTATTTGACAGCACAAAAAATTAATGATTATTGGATTTGACGGATAAATCATTCTTTTGCTTAAAAAAATAAATTTAGAAATATATTGGTTTAAATGAATTCCATAAATAATGGAAAAAACTTGGGTATCGTTTCTTTTTCTGACTAGTATATTTAGGTAAACCTTGAGGTGTTAAGTAAACGCTGCATCAATCCATGGTAGACATATATCCATCTGAAAATTTGAATGCATGAAATCTTTATCGTAGTAACAGTTTTCCATATTTGGCATATATGGATAGGCTCCGCCCATCGCGAGAGTCTACGTAAGGTGTTATGGCGGACAAGTAACAATTTTCAAATACGAAACCGGTCTTGAAGATAGAAACAGGGATTGTAATACTTATTTCGTATCACCATTACTTAAAAATTGTTGGGAATAATAAGTTATGACCAGATATGCAAAAAGAAAGTTGAAATATTCACGGAACGAAAATTTAAATTTGCTTCCATACATTGAATGGGACCGATTCGTAACCCTAAATGGAGCAGAAGCGGAATGAGGGTTACGTTATCGTATCTAGAATCGGGAGTACCCCCCGAAAAAACCGCCGACCTGCCACAAGTCTCGGACATACTTCATCACATATAATACATTTGAATACATCGTGACGAGCTGGAATCGAAATCTTAATTTTAGTGGTGTCGCACATGTAGAACTAAATCCAACTATACCATACGATATCGGCCATAATAAAAACAAGAGAAAAAAAGTCAATTTGACATTCAGTTTTTAGTTCCCCTGAATCAAATGGTCATGTGAATTGTGTCGTCACTTTGTGCCCATCGTTGTCGGCGTCGTCCGTTTTTATTTAAGTCTTCTCCGAAACAACTTTTCTATTTGAAACCAAATTTGGTAGGAATGTTCATGAAATGGTCCTCTACAAAGTACATGTACTCTGTTTTTTAGCTCAAGGGTCATGTGAGCTATTGCCATCACTTGGCGTCCGTCGTCCGTCGTAAACTTTTTCAAAAATCTTCTCCTCTGAAACTACTAGACCAATTGAAACCAAACTTGGTTTGAATCATCACTAGGGTGTCTAGTTTCAAAATTGTGTCCGGTGATGCCGTGCACCAACCAACATGGCCGCTGTTACTAAAAATAGAACATATGGTAAAATTGCAGGTTTTTGGGTAATAACTCAAAAACCGTTAATAATATCAAAAATCTGACATGGGGTAAAAAGATCAGCACAGCAAGATCTACCTACCCTGCAATTTTGAAGTAAATATGATGACCCATCTTGGAGTTGTTGCCCTTTTTTCATCAAATTTTAAAATTTTTAATACTTTTCGTCTTATATTTCAAAAATCATAGGAGATAGATGTTAAGTTTAAATTGCAAAAATGTGCAGCATGTCAAGATCTACCTACCCTGCAATTTTGAAGTAAATCCCATTACCCATTTTGGAGTTATTTCCCTTTATTCATCAAATTTTCAAAATTTTAATACTTTTCGTCTTTTTTTTCAAAAACTATAAGAGATAGATGTTAAGTTTAAACTTCAAACATGTTCAGCATGTCAAGATCTACATACCCTGCAAATTTGAAGTAAATTCCATTACCCATTTTGGAGTTATTGCCCTTTTTTTCATCAAATTTTCACAATTTTAATACTTTTCGTTTTTTATTTCAAAAACTATAAGGGATAGATGTTAAGTTTAAACTGCAAAAATATTCAGCATGTCAAGATCTACAAAAAAAAGTTCGCAGTTGAAAATGTCCGACAACTGTGTGAAGAGTTATTCCTCTTGAAATGCATATTTTGTTGACTTTCACTGCTTTTGGTTACTTAAATAATCAAAGGGAAGCAACTCTATTACTAAATGTGAAGTAGCAAAAGCTAAATTTTGAGAATCATTGACATTAATGGTTTTTTTACAGCAATATTGATAACTTACATTAAAGAGGGCACCCTTGCCCAAATGTTTTTGGAGAGGGGGTCTGCAATGACGAGGGCTACATTTGTTATTTTTTTACCGGAGTTGCCAAGTTTTATTGACTGATGTTATTATACACAGGTGAGCTATACAGGCTCCTGGGAGCCTCTAGTTTTTTCTTCTGTTCGGAAATCCACCACCTAAATCTTAAATGGGAATTCCTCAAAACATTGCATGCTTGTTTAGTATTAGTACCATATGGATATTAGTATTGTTACGACAGTTTCGTCCGACCATTTTTATAATATGAAACACGCACTGCCTGGAAAGCTCGCGAAGCTAATCACTAATTAGATATCATTGGTCTTGGGTGAGCAAACATAATATGCAAAACTTTATGTTTATGTACATATTATCTACCAACATTGCCTGAAAATAGAAATTTGGTTTACTAGTGACCATAGACATACATGTAATAGAGTATGTATATGTTGCACATAGCATAGGGTCTGAGATAATGTCTTTGAGATTAGGATTCGGAAGCCTAGTAATCTCAACGAGATTAGGTCTGAGACACTCTTCAAGATGTGTAATTTCGTTGAAAAGTTGATAGTGGTATTGTAATCACTAGTTCAGTTTGATATGAGGTAGGTACTACCTGCAGGCACTAACTGTACAAGCGTAAGCAAGATCAGAAAGGGTTAATAATAATAGTGGACCAAACAACAGTACAAAGGTTAGCTTCCTGGATGGTTTGCCAGACATTTGGTCGGACACATCATTTAAATAAATTCACTGAACCGACTCAGAATTTGCCTGTCGTGTCCTTGTGTCCTTCGGTTGGGCACAGTTCCAGAAGACTGATATCCCTCCTCCCCCCACCCCAGCTGAAAAAAATAAGCTTGGCTAAGTTGGGTGAAATTTAAAACAGAAAATAACAAAATAAACACTAATTAAATGTAAACGCTTCAAAATACTTAACATAAATTGTCTAAACTTTGGAGATGCAATTCTTGTCTACATACTGTGACTGTACTTCTAAAGGAAAATGGTTCATTCAGTAAATGGGTTGGTCCTAAAGTAGACAAAGTGTTCATCAGTGGCTTTTACTTTGTTGAAACATTTTAAATCAATACTTTCATTGTAAAGTGTGGTCCAGTTTCTGAAACTTATGCTAAGGTTATATATTTCAAGTGTAAAGCAGACCAGACTTCTTTTGATTAATAAAGAACTCTCAAATCTATACCAAAATGAGCAGCATAGATAAATTGAAGTGTAAACTCAAAAATAACATGCATAGTATACATGCTACCAGATAGAACGGCTTAGTAATTTTTTTTTGCAGATTTTAAACTGCATTCATTTGCAGTATGGACACTTAATATACAGATTAAAAGTAGAAGGTAAAAGCTGTATCTTGCTGTTTTGAAATCATGATCATTAGTTGTGACAATTTGCTAGATCATATAAGATTCGGATTGAATTCTCGGCAAATCTGAATTCAGATGGCCTTTCTTGAAAAGATAAGACAAGACAATACAAATACAGATGGCCTATCTACATGCAGTCGACATCGACCAATGGTCCCTGGATAGTGAAAATCTGTTCAAGCCAGTGAATTTCCTCTCAGTTTGTTATAGAGTCTATATATTTATAGAAAAAAAAAAGAACATTTTTAAAGTAACTTAAATTTACTTATTTCGGAGACTGCATATATATAGAAAATAATTTACCAAAGACAAAAGAAAAAAAAATACATGTATTTCTGCTAACGCAACTGACCCTAATTTTTCAAGTCATTAGTGCCATTTTTGTAAACACTAATTAATCAAGTCAAAGAAAATTTCTTCTATGAACTAGGAAATATTGTAGATTTGTAGTGAAATTTCTATAGGAAGAAAAACTGTAAAATATAATGTCTAAAGAAGAGTAACGATAAATCGTTGAGATAAACAGTGTAATTAGGTCTGGTAAATATATCCATACTATAAATCCCCATCCAAAATCTTCAAAGATGGAAGAAAATGGGAAAAATGATCGTACCCCTGTGTCAACAAACCAAGATGGCGTCCAAAACAAACCTAGAAGGGGGAGACCCCCCCCCCCAGACTCAAAAAACAATTAAAGAAACAACTGTGTCAAGGCCTAACTCCCCAGCAATACTATCTCCAAACAGGTATCAAGTCCTTCAAAATGAACAAGGAAATGGTGATGCTTGGGTATGTGAAAACTGCAAAACATCATTCACTGACCCTGATGCTAAGATGTTAGAGTGTCAACAGTGTAGAGCTCATTACTGCATCAGATGTTTAAATAAACCAGTAAATGAATATGAAATACTGAGTAAATCAGATTCAATGTGGTTTTGTGGGCCATGTAAAGGAAAGGTAGAAAAAAACATAGTGACTGATCTCAAAATTGAAGAGAAGTGTAATGCCATAATTCGATAGTTTGAGGATAGGCTGTCCAGTCTAGAAAACGAAATATCTACAAAATGCAATGAAACAGATGTTCGAAAAATTGTACGCGAAGAAATTAACAATAAAACTGATACAAATTCCACAATAGCAGCTTTTGAGAACCAGCCAAAAACAACTGTTACTTCAGTAATTACGGAGATCAATAAAAGAAAAAACCGAAGAAACAACCTGATTATCCATGGGACCTAGGAATGCATCTCAGGAAACAAACAGGAGAGGATACATTATGATCAGGAGCTAGTGAATGACATTGCAAAACAATGTGAAGTAAACATAGAAGAATTCAGGACTGGGAAAATTATACGATTAGGAAAATTTGACAAAGAAAGGGCCAAAAGACCACTTTTAATTCAATGTGATGACATCAACCTGACTACAAAATTGCAATACTTCGTAATGCAAACAAACTGAAGGGCTCAGAAGAAAGTAAATACAACAAAGTATCTATAAGCCATGATATGACACAATCTGAAAGGGAAGAAGAAAAAAGGTTATTTGCAGATGCAAAGAAACTAGAAGAAAGGGACAGGGAAAGTTCATCTACAAAGTTCGGGGTCCGCCAGGGGCTCGAAGGGTAATAAAACTGAAGGCGGCAGAGTAAATGAAAATAAGATTACAAACTGTATAAATGTAAATAATGATGTAAAAATGTTCAGTGTTCTTTCAAGTTTGAGTTGTTTTTATACAAATGCTGACCAATTCCGTAACAAATTTGCAGAGTTTCAGACCAGAATATCAACTTGTCAACCAATGCTAATAGGTGTCACAGAGGTAAAACCGAAAAATAGCACGTACAAATTGAATCCGGCAGAGTTTAGCTTGGACTTAATTGGAGATTATGACCTTTTCACACTGAATTTGGATAGAACCAAGGGTAGAGGTTTTTTATACTCTACACACATAAATCCTTACAGGCTAAGGAAGTAACTATGGACAGCGAATATGATGAAAATATTTTTGTGAAAATAGTTTTAAACAGTACAGAATGTCTTCTTATTGGGCTACTATATAGATCACCGACAGAACGGTTAGATGGTATTGATAATAATGGGAATCTAAATAAACTGATTACTGAAGCAAGCAACAAGACATTTTCACACATTTTATTGATGGGAGACATAAACTATCCAGATATAGACTGGGAATGTTATTGTACAAATCCAGACAGTGTAGAAACAGCAGATTACAAGTTCTTACAAAGCATTCAGGGCAACGTCGTTTACCAACATGTCACAAAACCAACACGATTTAGAGGAAATGACAATTCAAATGTTTTAGACCTTATATTTACCAATGAGGAAGACATGATCAGTGATATAGAGTACTTGAGTCCGCTAGGAAAGACCGACCATTGTGTACTACACTTTCAATTCAATTGCTGCAATCAGTTGAAATTAAACAAAAGAATAAGAATGTGTTATGATAAGGGGAACTATGAAGAATTTAACAAAGCAATCTCAGAGACTGAATGGGAGGACCTGCTAAATCCAATGGACCACATTAACACAAATTGGACCAAACTTCATGACAAGATAAGGAAATTAGAAAAAAAAAGATTTGTACCTAGTAGACAGGTCAAACAAACGACAAAAAGGAAAAGTAATTATCCAATGGATAAGAAAACATTAGAGAAAACAAAGAAAAGCATGCCTTATGTAGGTAATCGATAAACTCTAAGGACGGAGTTTAACAAGGTGAGAAATCAAATGAAAAACCTAACAAACAAGCTAAAGCGAAAGCATGAACAATCCTTATCTTCAAACACAAAGAACAACCCAAAGGCAATTTGGAAATATATTAAAGCTAAGTCGAAAACAAGGACAGGAATAGGTGAACTACTAACAGACCAAAGTAACCCAAACTCTGCTAAAACTGATGATGATAAAGAAAAAGCGGAAATACTTGCAAATTTCTTCAATATCGTTTTTACAAAAGAACCAGATGGGGAAACACCAACCTTAGACGTAAAGGATACATGTAAGTTGATGCCACCTATGCATATAAAGGAAGAAGATATCTCAAAAATTCTGAGAGGACTGAAGGAGGACAAATCCCCGGACCCCGATAGAATACACCCGAGGGTTCTGAAAGAACTGTCATTTACGATATCAAAACCCCTATGTATAATATTCAACCAATCTCTGGGAAGCAAAACAGTACCTACCAGCTGGAAAGAAGCACAGATAAGCGCAATATTTAAAAAGGGAAAGAAGTGCCAGGCTGGAAACTATAGACCAGTAAGCTTAACGTCTGTGCTATGCAAAGTCATGGAAACATTAGTGAGGGAGCACATTATTATACACATGAAAGCAAACAAATTGTTCACTGATCGCCAATTTGGATTCATATCTGGTAGATCCACATCCCTGCAACTACTGAATGTTCTTGATAAATGGACTGAGGCGATTGATCAAGGAAAATCTATAGATGTCATATATAAGGACTATATGAAAGCGTTTGACACAGTCCCGCACAGGAGGTTGATGAATAAACTAACAGCATATAGCATCAAAAATTCAATCTTCCAATGGATAGAGAGCTTTCTTAGCGATAGAAAACAGCAAGTGTCCGTTGACAATGAACGATCATCTTGGTCTAAGGTAACATCGGGAATACCTCAAGGATCGGTATTAGGCCCTCTACTCTTTGTAATATTCATAAACGCCCCCCCTAAAATTGGAAAAAATATGATTTTTTTGCGTAAAATCGTGATTTTTCACACGAAATACCCCAAAAATTTTCGCGACTCGCTCCGCTCGGCGCGATTATTTTAAGTGCGTCCCCCTAACTTGAAATCCTGGATCCGCCCCCTGCTGTCTTCCTGACTCAGTCATTACTGCACCAACCACCAACACATTCAAAAACAGACTTGACAAGTACTGGGCAAATCAGGATATATTATGTGATGACCACAAGACCACAATCACCGGAATGGGAAATGAAATTGAAGTAGAGACATAGATAGGAACTACAGGATCCTGAATCAGTAGCCGAACATAAGTAACCTAAGTAAACAACCTGATTGAGGTTTTTTCTTCATGAACCGAACAAAAATTGCGATCAATCCTTAAATACGTTATTCACACGGTACAACCGCCTTGAATCATTTTAGCCAAAAGCTGTATGATACGATCAAAATTGTATGTTTACAATGATTGCCGAACTACACCAAGGTGAAGGTAGTCTCTTTTTTTTTGGTTATAATTGTTAGATGGTGAATGTAATCGAATGTGATATAACATCATACATGTGTATCTTTATCTGGAACTAATAGATTACTCCTAGCTGCAATAATGTAGCTCCTGTGACATACTTGTGTCTCGGTGGAGCTACAAAGCGGTCCCATTCGTCACAATGGAGCAAAAAAATAAATTGCAGTTGAACATAAAAACTCGCTATTTACGCTTCAGACATTTCATTATAACTATTACTGATGATCACAGTCCTTGTTAAATCGGTTTGGCTGAGAAATGTATGCTTTTCAAAGGTAGCAACAGCCTTGTTCAAATTGATCGATCGTTCGCCATAACCGGAAACTACGGAAGGCGGAGCTTTTCTAAATATGGTATTTCTTACTACGATATTTACTACGGCTGATGTAAACATTCACGCCTCAAGTCGCCAAATATGGTATCGACATCCAAATAAGGAAAATACCAAAGTGAGGCTTTGACCGGAAATGACTACAAATGACGAAATTTAAAATGTAGAAAGTAAACGGATTTTTATTTTGTGGGAATTACATTCTAAAATACTGGTAGGTGATAAAAACTTGTTATAATAGTGGACAAAAGGAAATGTATGTCTTATTATTGATAAATGCAGGCGTCAGAAACTCTGTAAGCGAGCGCAAAAAAATCTCGGCGGCTGCTCCATTACGTGTAATGGCATCCAGTTAAAACCCTTGCGAGTAAGCGAGCATTAGGATTTTATTATTAGAACTAGATTACTCCTTTTCTCCTATTTTCTGAACACCCTCGAATCCGTTTTCTGCTAGCACTCTCCAAAAAATGGCATTTTTCGTTCTTTTGTTATTGCCCTTTTTGAACTGGAATATTTCATCAAAAGGTTTGTACGCACAACTCCTACGTTTTACACGAGAATACCATAAAACTGCAAGCTTACTAATTACCATATGGAGAATTACATATCGTTACCAGACCGTGTTATAGGAGTCTTTGCCTGTTTTTGAACTAGAATATATAGCAAAAGGTTTACGAGCAAAAACTCCTACATTTTATATTAGAATTCCAAAAAAACTTTGTTTACTTGCATATTACCGTATGAAGATTTACATATTGCTCCGGTGTTTAGATCGTTAATGGAGTTATTGCCCTTTATTACCTTTTTCTATTTCAATTAAAAAAATGTAATTACGAATCCTCCTACATTATAGATGGTAATTCCTTAAAACTTTGCATACTTGCTTATTATCACATGGAGATATGCATATTGTTTTTGTAGTTTGATGGAACCAGTTTTGAAGGAGTAATTGCCCTCTTTTAATTAACCTATGTATGACGCACTCCTACATTTTACATCAAAATCACACAAGTACATTTTTAACTACATAGAGATTTCACATAAGTACACAACAAACAATTTCAAACAGATTCTCTTCGAATTTTGCTCAAAGTTATTACTATTTTTTTAAATAAACCTCGATAATTTAAAACCAAAAATATAGATATATCTTGTTTGAAACTTCTACATTTATAAAAATATTGTACAGGGGAATTACATATTTCGTTGAAAAATATATACCCGATAGAAACTGATATAAACACATTAGAAATTACAATCGTCACTTTTTCCTGATATATACATTACAATATGGCAACAATATTTAATTTACTGACAACATGGTATTTTTTGTTTTCATTTTATAACCAGCGATTCTCGGGGTGTGTGTACATGTATAGGGTGTATGGTTTATTCGCCTAACTACATCTACTGTTGATCACATAGAACTGCTGGGTACCAGTGAAGGTTCACATAGAGCTGCCCATCGCGTCCCCGGGTTGCGGATAGGGGTAACAGGTTCATGAGGTAATAATACGGGGACCGTCGACTATAGTGGATAACGTGTCTGGAGAGTCCCACGCTGCCTGCACTCTAATTACCTCTTTTGTAGATTTCGAATAAGTGGCAACAAATGACTACCTACCCAACTCTCCATATGTTTACAATGACAGTCAAAAGTCGTTGACATGGTTGACCCATTCCTTTCCTCATTTCTATTTAGTTTTTGTATATTATTATGTCTCCCCTTCGAACGAAGGGAGACATATTGTTTTAGTCTGATTTTTTCTTCCACTTCTGCTTCCGCTTCTTCTGCTTCTTCTCAGCAAAGCTTGTCCGAACCATAACTTTTTTGTCTTTCCAGATAGGTCCATTATATTTGGTATGTGGGTGCATGACCATAAGGCGGTGTGTCGCATACCGTAATGACCGTCGTGGGACCTTGACCTTTGACCTCAAGGTCAAATAATTGTTTTTTAAATAGTATTGTCTTGTCCGGGCCATAACTTTTTTGTCTTTCCAGATAGGTCAATGATATTTGGTATATGGGTGCATGACCATAAGGCGGTGTGTTGCGTACCATAATGACCTTCGTGGGACCTTGACCTTTGACCTCTGGGTCAAATAATTGTTTTTTAAATAGTATTTATTTGGTATGTGGGTGCATGACCTTAAAGCAGCGTGTCGCATACCGTAATGACCTTCGTGGGACTTTGACCACAAAGTCAAATAATTGTTTTTTAAGTAGTATTTTCTTGTCCGGGCCATAACATTTTTGTCTTTCGAGATAGGTCAATGATATTTGGTGTGCGGGTGCATGATCATAAGGCGGTGTGTCGCGTACCGCAATGGCCTTCGTTGGACCTTGACCTTTGACCTCAAGGTCAAATAATTGTTTTTTAAATAGTATTTATTTGGTATGTGGGTGCATGACCATAAGGGAGTGTGTCGCATACCGTAATGACCTTCGTGGGACCTTGATCTTTGACCTCTAGGTCAAATAAATGTTTTTTAATTAATATTTTCGTGTCCGGGCCATAACGTTTTTGTCTTTCGAGATAGGTCAATGATATTTGGTTTCTATGTGCATGACTATAAGGCGGTGTGTCGCGTACCGTAATGACCTTCTTGGGAGCTTGACCTTTGACCTCAAGGTCAAATAATTGTTTTTTAAATAGTATTTTCTTGTCCGGGCCATAACATTTTTGTATTTCGAGATAGGTTGTTGTACAGATGGCCGCATTAAGGGGAGACATAAGTTTTAGGTATCTAAAACAGTTCTTCCTAGGTGAACTTGTTCTCGTCTGAAATTATAACTGAAATACTGCTCGCTAGGTAATCAATCAATCAATCAATCGTATAGAACTGTTTAGTTTTTACAGTCTGTTTTTACATGTATCGAAGATGTTTAAGATTTTGATAAATGTTTCCTCTAAATTGCAGGTTGTTGAATACTCTCTTAGATATTTGTACATGACGAACAGTAGCCCTTTTCACAAAACTTCGTAAGTATAGTCCTAACTTTTTCACTTAAGATTATCTTACGGCAAATTTTAATCTTACGACTAAAATTACACTTGCGATAAAAACAATTTCCTTAGGTGTACTTGATACAACATTATGTGATAAAGTTTGTCAGTGATTTGCAACATGTCAATGGTTTTCTCCGAGTACTCCAGTTTTCTCCACCAATAAAACTGACCGATATATTGTTGAAAGGGGCGTTAAACACCATAAACCTTCTTCCTTAGCAACATAGTTTCATTTCCATAGCACAACAAAACATTTTTTTAATAAAAATATTTTATAAAATATCCCGGCACTATTCTATAAGCAGTTATTATGCTATGATGCGTTTGTATGTTTATATTGAATTTTTATCTAATAAACGAATCGGTCACCAATAGCTGCACAAAATATGAACGGGTATGATTTTCGTATAGAGGAAAATTTCTAATGCACGTAAATTAAAATGAACGATAATAATTATCATTACTTGGAGTTATTCGTCGTCATCCACGCGTGGTTACTTTTGGTAGTAGTATTTTTATCTGGAGTTTGAAAAAACCTGTTTCATATATATTATCCATGCTGGATACATAAGTCATTTCATCGCTTGTGTTTCAGCAAAATATTTACCTTCTCATCGTGTTTCTTTTACATCCGTTTTTCTAACCTACCCCCCNACACACACACACATAAAATTAAACACTGATTCTTTACTATTGAGGAAATAATTACTTACCAATAAAATGTATGTTGTTTTTATTAATTTTAATATTAGCACCTGTTAGTTTAAAAGTGGTTCTACATGGTCACAGAAAAGCAGTAGCTCTGTATCCAGATTGTCGGTGTTCATCGAACAATTACTAATTCTTGTAGAATTAATGTATATAGTTTTCGTGCCTTTTGATTGGACAAGAGCACTGTCACTTGTTTGTTTTTGATTCGTTCATAACTCGATGAACTTTTTCGTTTTTGATCCGTTCATAACTCGATGAACTTTTTTGTATAACCAGTATAAACAATATGGCGGCCGCCGACAAGAAACTACGATAGTGTCATATTGAAAACAAGCCTGATTAATAATAAAAATAGGGAAACGATTCACGTGGAAGAATTATAAGTTTTAAACGGTTCTTTTCAGGAGTTCATGCATGTGTAAACGGTGCCGATGCACGCACAAACTTTACATAATATATTTGTGATTGCATCGGCACCGTTTACACGTGCATGGACTCCTGAAAAGAAGCGTTTAATCCTATAATACATCTATTATATTACAATTTCCAATCCTATAGCGGCTGTACATGTTCTTATAAAACTTGTGTAAGCGGAGTCGATGTCTAGAAGAAAATCCCGTAATCACCCCACATTGTCAAATAGTCTTTTCGATTGTCGACCGTTCCCAATTTTGAAATCTAAAATTAAAAGAATTATCCTATTTTTTGTCAGATAGTAGTTACCTGTTGATATGTAAACAATATGCTTTGCTGGTGTGGAGAACAAAAATGTACATGCAGTGCATGCCGTATCCAACCAGTGCTGCCTCACACTTGAGATGTTTGCTACCGCTTTTTGTTTCTGCTTATATATGCATGTGCTGTTATTATTTTAGTGCTGCTTATGTCTTAATGTGCTTCAAATTTTATATATATGCTTTTGTGTTTTGTGCTCTGCTTTTATACATATGATTTTGATGCAATGATTTGATGTTATGTTGTTTTATGTATATATCTGTATAGTCGGTTTAAGAGTTCTTTAGGGCTCATGTTTCATTTGTTGTTTATGTATATATATATACCGATTCTAAATAAAATGTACTTACTTACTTTGCTGCATTGAATGAAAATGTAATGTACGGAACATATCTTTTCATTTCAAATATTTTATTGATAAATCAATAGGATTGGACAACAGGCTATGCCTATACAAATCCTCTCCAACAAGATGGAACAATTAGAAAACAATTTACATAAGACATAGAGCAATCTACCCATCATGTATACATGCAATTCATCTTAATTACCAAGCATAAACACATGTATAGTAATGGCAGAATCATAACCCAAAAAAAAATAATCTTTTTTTTCTTTTTTCTTACCTTGTTAATAGGTATGATATAATTTGGAATAGCCAAATGGCTTTATATTTAAGCTGTTATCATTTATAATATTAATGATGATGAATTGGCATAACATGATGGATACATATCGTTATAGACTATGTTATTAGTCTCGCCAAAAAAAAGGAGTTATGATTTGTAGAGTCTGTTTGTTTTAAACCAGATTTATTTCAATAAACATTTATTAATATGTGTAATAAGGCCGGGTTTGTCATACGGTCAGAGAAAATGCGCTAACGGTGAATTGTTCTCTTATTTTTCAACCGAAGCGCCATCTTTTTTCTATTTTTTTCACTTACGATAAAAGATAAGACACAATTTTACACTTACGACAGGGTAGTAGTTAACGTAAAGTTAGAACAATTTTTACACTTAAGATTATCGTAAATATATTTGTAAAACTCTTTCTAATCTTAGTTTTACACTTACGACAATTTTTTATCGTAAGAATTTTTGTGAAAAGGGCTACAGATTTTCATATAAAACTTATTTATGTCTGTAGTATGTTTGTATATGTTACAGAAAGATGTGCATGTGGTATATGATTAAGATTTCAATTATTTTTGTCTACCACATTACAGGTTGTTGAACTTCTAGTACTAGCCTTCTTTTAGTACATGGATATTCATACTATAGTACATGGATATTCATACTTTAGTACATGGATATTCATACTTAAGTACATGGATATTCATACTTTAGTACATGTGTATCAATCACTTCATGTAAATGTGTTTGATTCAGTTTGAATTTTTTGATTTCCAAAATGAGAAATGGAGCAAATATATTGAAAGATAATCATGCATACTATAGTTATAAACTATTTTATGTATTTGTTTTCCTAAAGCCGGAAAGTTTTTTTCAAAATTATTTCTTGCTAATTAATGAATTTAAAGATTATTCCAGGAAAGCGTGATATGTTTTCATTATATCTTTCTTTAAAATATAATTTCAGCTACTTATAAACAGATAACATGCATGCACGTGTATTTACAATAAGTCAATCCACTTGCAAAGATGTAATGATTAAAAAAACCACGGTAATATTTTGGGTAGATTTAAAAGATAAAATTGGGTATTTTTGTTATTGTACATTTTAAGTATCGCATCACTTTTTAATTAACTTGAAACTCGCTCGTCAGGAAGAAGTCTTTATGTGTTAAATTAAGTAGAAAAAAGTTAATTAGCCATGGGTGTTTACTTGATGCTCGTTGATATTGTAATTGTTTCTATGTTTCTACAATAATATACAAAATACCTGTGTAGTTTTGAAGCATGCATACCTGCATAGCTCCAAACCACAATAGCTATAAAAACTGTTTCATCTTCAGTGATTAGGTAGAATAGTTATGTAATTTGTTTCATGCCTCTTTAGAAGTATAAACTTTTATTGCTAACATTAGAAGAAACCGTAGTTCCGTATTACAGAAATAAAAAAGAAACTACGAAAACAAATCTTAACGAGTGCAAGAAGGTTGATAATCTTCTTAGTGATAAATAAAGGGTTGTTGTGACCTTGATGGTATAATAATCGGATTTACCTTCAGCTGTGTAATTTAGTCCTTATCTCCATTTGGGTGGGCACGTTTCATTTCACCGATTTGTTTTCACTTATGCAATAAGATATACATGTTTTACCTGGATTTTAAAAAAAAATGACCTACACGTGTTCCTGTTTGTTTTAATAGAAAATGAACTGTTTAGTGCTTTCTGTTTTACGGGTTTGGTGTTTTTGACTGTTCTTGTCTCGTGATTAAGACTCTTATTCCATGTGATTTCTGATAAAAGAACATAAATATTCGTGGTTGTTATTTTTTAATAGCTGTGAATTGTGACCATGGTTTCCAGTTAGTATCTGATTTGATTGATTTATTGTGTTTAACGCCACTTTCAGCAATATTTCAGCTATATTATGGCGACCAGTTTTAGTAGTGGAAGAAGCAGGAGAGAACCACCGACCATTGACAAGCAACTGGTAAACCATCACATGCGACTGTGAGTCGAGTGCACCCTTTTTGTCATTTACAAAGCCGGGCGCGAACACACGCCGTATTGGGGATAGGCTTGTATGAGTTGTTAGGTAATCCCACTACCTAGTCATTGAGCCACTCGGGTCCACGGGTAGTATCTTATAAGCCTGATAATTATAAAACATATAATGTGGACACATGTCTAGGTCTCGCTTGCTCCCTGTAAATTATTTGCGATTTTTTCGGGAAGATATCGAAGTACTATGAAACTAAAATTTAGGTAAGATAATGGAAAATACTGATATATACCATCCAAGATCAATATGTAGATCAAATAAGATGAACTTAGGTTGTATGGAAACGAAGAAACCGTCCTATGCATAAGCACTTGCCTCGTTCAAGGTATCTTTTCTGTTCACATGCTTATTCTGTATGTGGTCGTATACAGGCTCGCTTTTCTACCTTTTTGTAAAGCTCGTACAAATGAATGATTTATTTTCCAACAGTGTACGTATAAAAATCATTGTCTATTTATTATTGTTGATGTTATTAGGTCTTGATATCGGTCTATGAAGTCATAGCTGCCCACCACATTTCCACTCATATATGCAAATTATATTTAAAGTACATACATGCAAAAATAGGATGTTCTTTCGTGGTCATTTGCACTTCATATCCCTTTGAAACATTATTTGGTCAAAAAAGATGCGTGGCCAGAAATTAGTGGTGGGTGTGGTGTCGGGTTTCTGTATTAATAATATTGAAGATCTGAAAGAGATGTGTTTCTTCGATTGCTGTAAATAAATTAATTTCATACTATATTCAGACGAAATTCAATCTTGTACATCAACTTATCACAAAAGTAAGGTGTATGTCCGTTAAAGGTCTTCTGAAATTTTATGGACAAAGCTAACACACCTTATATTTTCATTAATATTTGACCAGACAGACTGATTTTTTGGACATCTTTGAAAACATAGCCTTTCAACATAATTCTTTTCAAAAAATGTTTTTGTGTTCAAGTCTTTCATCATTGACATACAAAATGTAGAGTTCCGTAGATGTTAACAACGTTACGTATTTACGTCAAAGATCTTTTCTACACGATTCTTATTATTTATCTGATGGTTTTCTCCATGTACTCCGGTTTCCTCCACCAATAAATCTGACCGCCATGATATAGCTGAAATATTGTTGATAGTGGCAGTAAGCACCATATACTAACCAACCATATTATTTATGCTTCACAGTTGCATTTTTCCTTCATTTTACTCACGATAAACTGATGGATGGTCAGAAGAGGCACGCGTATTTACGAATTGATCTAAAAGGTCGCGTAATGGATATACACTGCACGTGCATTACCTGAACGTCGTCGAAACGATTTTAACTTCTGAAACGTATTCGAACGCAATAGATCTTATGTGAACGCAATACGTTTTTGTTTTCTCGAAAAGTCTCCCAAAACATGTTAGTTGACCAAAACAGGTTGGTGTCTGAAACATA
The DNA here is from genome assembly GCA_002080005.1 of Gigantidas platifrons. Lineage (NCBI taxonomy): Eukaryota > Metazoa > Mollusca > Bivalvia > Mytilida > Modiolidae > Gigantidas > Gigantidas platifrons. The sequence goes on from MJUT01000725.1 coordinate 1,250,981, forward strand.
TCAAAACAATAGGTTTCCATGTGAACCCAACATACAATTAAGACGTGATTAAATGTGTTGATGGCTTATTTATGTCAGAACAATAATTTAGGTCTGTAGTTCATTCTGGTACCTATAAAACTAGACATTCGATTCTAAAGCCAAAATATTGATGTAATTATTGCGTATGTCTGTTGACACTTCAAATGTGTTCGCCGATTGAACAACAAATTAAAATTATTTGGTATTTGGTACAAACGATGAAAGGTCCTATGCAAACAAAAAATTTCAATGCATTTTGATTTGTTTATTTTGACAAAAATGATATTATGATGATAGTCTTCTCCTCTGAAAACATTTGATTAAGTTAAATGGTGTAATTACTATTAAAACTAACGTTCTCCACCCCAGACATAGGTGACCTTAGCTGATTTTGGCCATCCTGTTTAGGCCTTTTTGTTTTCTTGCTCACGAAGCGGGTCGTGTGCACTAAATTTGATATCTACCTTTTTATTAAACAAAACGTCACTCTTTATCCAAGATGGATGTCTGTCACTATTTAATACTTTTTAAGACTAACACTTCTTCCGTTTAAGCCGGAGAAACTGACTTGTTTAACTCATTTTCTTTTTTCCCGTAGAAATGTGTTATTGTGCCGATTATGCAAATAATATATATGTTGACAGAAACTAAAATATGCAAATAAAGTTTTCAAGATACGGAGTGGGTAATCAGAAACCGTAAATAAAATCGAAGAAGAACTGACAACATAATGGCCAAAAAGAAGAACTGACAATATAATGGCCAAAAGAAGAACTGACAATATAATGACCAAAAGAAGGACTGACAATATAATGACCAAAAGAAGAACTGACAACATAATGACCAAAAGAAGAACTGACAATATAATGACCAAAAGAAAAACTGACAACATAATGACCAAAAGAAGAACTGACAATATAATGACCAAAAGAAGAACTGACAATATAATGACCAAAAGAAGAACAGAAAATATAATAAAAAAAAAAAAAAACAGACAAAATAATGGCCAAAAAGAAGAACTGACAACATAATGACCAAAAGAAGAACTGACAATATAATGACCAAAAAGAAGAACTGACAATATAATGACCAAAAAGAAGAACTGACAATATAATTACCAAAAGAAGAACTGACAATATAATGGCCAAAAAGAAGAACTGACAATATAATGACCAAAAAGAAGAACTGACAATATAATGGCCAAAAGAAGAACTGACAATATAATGACCAAAAGAAGAACTGACAACATAATGACCAAAAGAAGAACTGACAATATAATGACCAAAAGAAGAACTGACAATATAATGACCAAAAAGAAGAATTGACAATATAATGACCAAAAGAAGAACTGACAATATAATGGCGAAAAAGAAGAACTGACAATATAATGACCAAAAAGAAGAACTGACAACATAATGTCCAAAAAGAAGAACTGACAATATAATGACCAAAAGAAGAACTGACAATATAATGACCAAAAAGAAGAACTGACAATATAATGGCCAAAAAGAAGAACTGACAATATAATGGCCAAAAAGAAGAACTGACAACATAATGGCAAAAAAGAAGAACTGACAATATAATG
>MJUT01000725.1:1289338-1303196 GCA_002080005.1 Gigantidas platifrons
GTGTCTAATAGTAAAGACCGCATCGCTGATGTATTGGTTAACGTCCTCGTATCAAGTGTCTAATAGTAAAGACTGCATCGCTGATGTATTGGTTAACGTCCTCGTATCAAGTGTCTAATAGTAAAGACCGCATCGCTGATGTATTGGTTAACGTCCTCGTATCAAGTGTCTAATAGTAAAGACCGCATTGCTGATGTATTGGTTAACGTCCTCGTATCAAGTATCTAATAGTAAAGACCGCATCGCTGATGTATTGGTTAACGTCCTCGTATCAAGTGTCTAATAGTAAAGACCGCATCGCTGATGTATTGGTTAACGTCCTCGTATCAAGTGTCTAATAGTAAAGACCGCATCGCTGATGTATTGGTTAACGTCCTCGTATCAAGTGTCTAATAGTAAAGACCGCATCGCTGATGTATTGGTTAACGTCCTCGTATCAAGTGCGGTAAATCGTGGTTTGAGCTCCCCTGGGATCAAACCAAAGAATATAAAAATGGTATTCGCCGCTTCTCCGCTAAGCTCGCAGTATTAATGATTAAGAATAAAGACTGGTTGGCTCGGAATCACGATAATGTTTCCGATTGGAGCGATATGTCTACCCGCAGGGTGTTTTTTCAGTTAGCCAGTAAAACGAAAAATATGAGTGTCCTAGTCGACTCGCGACGTGTCTCCCCGCGAACTGTTGTTTCAGTAAAATAGCATTAAGAAACATCCAGCTAACAGTGTTTGTGAGTAAAGCGAACAACATCATCATCTCCTAGAAATGTAGCTTATTCTCGCAATGATATATAGCTGAAAAATTGCTCATGCTGGCATTAAGCAACACTTACTTACTTGCTTACTTACTTACTTACTTACTTACTTACTTACTTACTTACTTACTTACTTACTTACTTACTTACTTACTTACTTACTTACTACTTGCTTGCTTGCTTGCTTGCTTGCTTGCTTGCTTGCTTGCTCGCTCGCTCGCTCGCTCGCTCACTCACTCACTCACTCACTCACTCACTCACTCACTCACTCACTCACTCACTCACTCACTCACTACATTTTCATCACATTTACAGGGACCGTCGTGGTCGTGATCGTATCGCAGTTGGAGTTACAACTACATACGTTGTGAGTTCGAATCCCGCTCATGGCGAGGTGTACTCGATACAACATTATGTGATAAAGTTTGTCAGTGACTTGCGAAAGGTCGGTGGTTTTCTCAGGGTATTCCAGTTTCTTCCACCAATAAAACGTATCCCCACGATATAACTGAAATATTGTTGAAAGTGTCGTTAAACACCATAACCATAACAATAACATTGCCAACAATAATACTTTGGTCTATTTGACAAGGAAGAGAAAGCATTCTACCGTCCAATAGTTTGTCACTCGTAATTTATAAACCATTTCCTTGTAAGTAATCATAATTAATCAACAAACGTGTCGACATTTTAATTGATTTATTGACTGTGAAATAATCATTATTTATTGGATGTTAATTTTCGTCGTTGCCAGTTTAATCATCTTAGAAATCAATATTTTTTTTTCTTTAACCCATAGATATTGGTATCCACAAATAAACCCAATAAATCATTGCATGCTATTTAAATAATTTCTCAGTTATTTATTACATATATAGTAAATGAAATTTTGAATAAATTATTTACAAGATAGTAATAGACAGCTGATTCTATATTTGAAATACAGAGCGAGTGAGCGTGAGTGGTTGTTGTTTCACGCGAAATGAGCAAATGTTTGTCTATTTCATGGCGATAACAAGTTACTGTATGTACATTTCGATCAGATGTAGATTTAATTGGATTTTTATAATTTTTACAAGTCACAAGAAAATTTACCACTGCACGTTAATTAAGCCACCGACAATCAACCAATCGTTGTTGGATGATTACCATTATCACATTACCATGAGATTTAATTATTACAGACATATGCGCAAATTCTGCTATAAAGCCACAATAGCCTATACTCTACTATTACTACACAGCCTCACAGTAAACGAACATAATAACCAACTCTACAGAAGAGTTTGAAGATACCAAAGAGGTAATCAGAATCCGTATATCGAAGAAGAACAGACAACACAATGGCTAATACGTCTAACACTAATGATGATAAACATGTTAGCTAAATATTGCTTTAAATCTAATTTTCTAGTGTAAACCAATATCGTTTTATTCGTACTGATCGATACTGATGTGATAATCAAACAACAGTATTTTGCAGGTTTTGCAGGTAAATAAAAACGTCAGCCTTGGTCAATATTGCTTTTCAGTGCTCCATAGCACATCATATCACACTCAATGAAGTGCAATAATTGTATAATATTGTACACATATTCGTACTCATACCGATATTGAACGATTTTGTAATACTTGTACCGATATCGTCATGCTTATCATACAATGATATTTATCAATATTGCAATATGATCATATATATACCGATATTGAACTATTTTTTGTAAAACTCATTTTACCGACATTGATCGATAGTGTAATACGTATTCCGATATCGCTATATTTATCAAACAATATTTAATATCACATATTTATAAGGAATAACGTCTATTTTGCCCATACATAAACACCGGAAGTGCCACAACGATATTAGCCCATGGGCAGATATCAGGGCAAAAATCTGATAACACGATATCAAGCCTGTCTATAAATAGATCAATGCATGTCTTTTTCCTTAACAGGACTCAACCGATATCGATCACTCGTATGCATAAGTTTGGTGTCTGTGTGGGAAGTTAATTTTGTTCTTTTTAATTCAATGTTGAAATATGTGATAAATAGATTAATGCATGCCTTTTTCGATTTTCAGGACTATTATCATCCCTCGACCGATATCGACCCTCGGGCCGATATCGGTTTCTCAGAATGATAACAGCCCTGATATGGAAAATGGCATGCATTAATCTATAATTATCAATACTGTAATATACTCGTTCCGACATAAACGATTTTATAATACTAATGTTACCGATATTGATCGATAATGTAATACTCATACCGATATGCCGAAAATAATCGTCATACTCGTATCGATATTGATCGATATTTTAATACTCATGATACCGATATTTAAAAAAATTATTCCCAAGCATACTAGAAAATTGTACACCTGTAACCACATTACTTTGTTTTATATCTGTAGGAATAGATTATTGAGACCTGACGATCGCGAATCTCGATGTCACAAATAGGCTTCCATAGAAAGTAATATCCACGCCTAGCTGCCAGATTGGAAAGTAAATATGTGCATAATTAAGTAGTGGAGAATACACTCCAACTGTAGATTCTTAAAAATAATCAACGAGACCCGTCAGGGTCGAGTTGATTATTTTTAAGAATCTACAAGTTGGAGTGTATTCTCTCACATAATACATTTCTATCTGCAACAGTGTTTTCATTTTATATTTTTACCTTTTTAATGTTCAGAAAGCTAGATAAGCCACAATTAACAAAAAATAAACAACAACATTTTATCGGCATCCGTGCTTTCGATTCTCGTTTATATTTAGATATTTCAAGGTCTTCCAAGTGTCCCAAATATTCACCCGTGGTCTGTCTGAATTGTTAAGTTGCGATCGGTTCGTTGGTTGTTCTTGTATTGCGAGAATACTCGTCAGTTCTGAACATAAATTGTGTCAGAACTCAAATATTTTGTATCGTGTCTTGTATATATTGATCAATTGCTTTTTTTAAGCAAATTGTTGATATTTTTTAACAAAGCTTACTATCAAGAGTTATATATACTAATTATAGACTTTATTAATGTGGTCAACTTAGCCGAGTGGTAAGATGGAAGTTTGGAAAGTCGAAATAGACTTTAAAAAGCCCATCAGTGGTTCGAGAAACGAAAGTCCCATAAAGCAAAACACGTTTTTAAGCCTAAAACAGTAAAAGGTTCATATATTCAAGAACAAAAGAATGAACTGTAGATTCTTAAAAATAATCCACTGTTCGAACAATAGTGTGACGTCAGAGAAATGTATTAAGATAGCAACACACATTTTCTTTCATTTAACAGTAAAATTTAAAGAATGGTGTTTATTTACAAGTATTACGTCACATAAAGCAACCATGACCGTAAATTCGACTTAATTACCAATACTAGTACATGTATTTATATATTTTAGGTCTTGCTGACCCTCTACCACCTTTTGGTAATTTGGAGTTCATGTATGTAAGCTTGGAATAGTTTTTAACCATCGTGGGAAATTAAAAACTTGATAGTAAAATCCATGTTTTAAATTCTTTTCAAAATAATTATATATTATATATACATGTATTACAAGATAGCATATAATTAATTTTAATTAAAGTTAGTCTTTTGTGCTTATAATATTGAAATTTGATTCGAATTTTTTTTTTACATCTATAACCCACTTAATTGTCTATATATTAAAACTTATCTGGGATCACAAAGTGATAATGCATACAAATGTATATACATCCCATGTAAAAAATTACTTCCTTCACGCCATTGCCAGTAACCCCCCTTTTATCATATCGACCTCGAGACATGTTTAAAATACAATCTGCTCTCCCATCGAGACGGTAATCAAAAATGATTAATTGCTGTACATTTTATGCATTTATTAAGAGCAATCACCCTTGTCTGGAATAACACGGGTGGTGGGGGTTAACGAGCGTTGTAATTGAATACATTGTAACTTGGTTATTGGTCGGATGATCCAGGCTAATTATAATTGTCTAATCCTTTGGTTTTGATATTTAAAAACCAACATTCTAAAAATAAACAGAGTATTTATTTTTTGAGAAGATAAACAATATACTACAATAAATATATAAAAGATAAAGAAAAAAGAATGTTTGTCTATTTGTCTAAATTCATTTGGCCATTGTAATGTTTGTCCTTATTTGATTAATGGCTTCTGATTACGCCCCCCCCCCCCCCCCCGCCCCCCTTTTGGCATCTTCAAACTTTTCTTTCTGCTTCCTGATAACAGCACAATTCATTTTTTGGTCGACGTTGAAAGTCCCTTCAAACAAGATATCTGTATATAGAATAACGTCTGTTTTAAAGATCGAGACAGACATTATCTCTAATAAAAACGTAGATATCAAATTGAGTGCGCATTGCGCGTTTCTCGAATTGCCTTTTTCCAGGTACGTTCAAAATCAAAAGATTGGTAAGCCAAATGATTTAAGGTCTTTGGGAGCAACTAAACCACAGGTCTAAACACGATAGTCAAAAGGTTATTTATACCCGAAGGAGATTGCGAAAATATCATTTTGACAGTAAAGAGAACATGTGCGATTCATAATCATATTCTGGTATCAAACTGTTGAAGAGAAAGGAATAGCCATTAAAAAAAACTCCAGTAATATTTTCTGTTATGTTGTTTATGAGGAATTTCTAAGCCTGACCTTTTTGATAACTATTTTTTAAAAACGTTGTATATTCATTCACCCCAGAATCGTTCCGTATAGTCGATCAGTTAGATGTCTTAAATAATTGATATTTTCTTTCTGATAGTAATTTTCATCCTGGGAGGTCATTAAGTAGATATAAAGTAATAAAGGTAAATAAATTGAGCAGTATATATTTTAATGTCCCGTTTCAAAAGCATTTGAAACAGGAGCCTTTGTAGAGAAATTCCATATCATCTTTTATTTTTATTTATGTTTTATTTATTTATTATTATTATTTTTTTTTTTTAGCTTTATGGAGTTTGTCGGTTGTCTGTCAACTCAGCGTCCGTGTTACACTTGAGCATGTTGGGCAATGTGACCAACCGTATACATATAGTGTTTCGAAACTTATTTGGAAAATTTTTATGTCACATATTTGTCTTAAAATTTACCCGAAAGTGTGTATATTATTGATTTGACGTCAAGTTCGAAATATTTTACATTGATATCAAAGTCGTTCATTCAAGAAAAAACTTTTGAAACTTCGTTGTGTATATTTATTAAATTTTATTTTGGTTTTTGAAATAAAAAAAAAAGTACAGAAGAACAGAACTTTATTATATAGGGGGATGTTTTTGGTCTTTGATATGCTTACAATTATTTCTCTCGAATGAACAGAAGACTTTTGTTTTGTTATATGTTAACGTTAATGATGGCTACTTAGACTCGACATCAATCTAATTAATATTAGATGTTTGTTGTATCTGTTTGAAACTTCTTTGGCGATACACTAATATCTAACATCTAACAACATCCGTTTGGGGTCATCTCTGGTAACCTTTCATTCATCTGTGGCGACCAATTATAAATATGCAAGACAGTTAAATATATTGACCAATCGGACAACAGCTCTTGGCATATACTCGATTTTGATAGCTAATTTAGCCAAAGATTTCATAAAGAAGAAAAATACTGGCCTCCGTAGATCAGAGAATCACCAGCGGTTGATCGGAACTCGAAATTACATGCTCACTAATTCACTTTCCCTAGTGGTCAGAGACGGTCAGGTCCAGATAATCAATGTCCGACCGCAGACGATCCAATGTCAAGTATATGTATGTGTATGATAAACTTACAGTCCTTACATTATGTACATTTCGTCTTGCGAATGAAGTCAAGTCTGTATTTAATGTTTGCTGTTTCTCAAGTAAATTGTATTAGTTAATAGATAATGTAAATAAAATACGACCTGTGTCTGGGTTTCAGACTTATTTACAATCGTAAAGTGTTGATTTATATTGGGAAGTATAAACTTTTCCCCTGAAACTTGGGAAAAATAATATAGGGAAGTAGACAAATTCTTTGAACAAACAAATTACTTTGATCGTATAACCCGTCCTTCATCCCTACACGTCAAGGTCAGGTTTTCTTAAAAGACGTCTGCTGCATCTGCACGTTTGGATTTCATTGGTTTATATATCAATAAACAACTGGAACTGCTGTTGCTTTAAAAAGAAAATACTCGAGACGACACTTTTGAAAAAACAATTACTCTTTCCTTAAGTAATTAAATAAAAGTTGAATAAACGCATACGTCTGCAAATAAATAAGATCAAATATGTGTCCTGAATAGCAATTTATTTCTCTTCAAATACACGGATCTGTCTCGAGAAAGTAATTGGTCTGCAAAACAAATTTCCAATTTTAGCACTTTAAGCATGCATTTAATTGGTTTTTACAAAATTGGTGATGGTGAGCTTCAGACATTTTCACGTAAGCTTTTTATGTCTCGAGAAATGTTGAAGTTAACTTCGTACTCTCGGACTGTTATCAATGAATTTTTAACCTGTCGGTTGTTTTCGTGAACCGACCCAGACATATTAAACTATAATGGAAGTCTAATAGGAGTGGGTGAGTGATTGTTGTTTAACAGCAAATGAATGAGCAATTTTTCACATATAAATCATGTCGAGAAGAAGTTGAATTTTGATGAGATGTTGATGATGTCCACTTTGTACTAGACCAACACGCTACATTGGATTTGTATTGTGTTAGCTCACAGAAGCAATAATTTACTTATCGCTACACATTATTCTTATTCCAAGCCAGCTAGTCTTTGCTCTTACTCCATAATATTTCATTCTTAGTGGAGAAGCAGCAAATTGCAATTTTCTAGTCTTTGGCTTGATCCGACCGGATGTCGAACCCATCTACTAATCTAATAAGACAAAACCAAAGTTGACATCTGGAATACAAATATCGAGTTTAACAAGTCAAAATAACGACACTGAAACTCGAATATACGATTTTTAAAGTCGATATGTCGACTTATAGAACTCATTTATTCGACTTAAAGGTCAATATACAGCATGACCTCGTCATCTTCAACCCGGATAAGTAAATGTAATAAATAGGGTTCGTCCATATTAGTTTTCAGCAAAATTCTCCTGGATAAGTAGAACATTCGTATATATCGAAGGAACATCATTGATTCCTCCAACTTCGACACAACTTGATTAGGTTATTAGAAAAGATATGAAAAGGGTAACCAGAAACCTTTAACCGAAGAAGAACAGAAAATTGAATGGTAAAAAATGACAAAAGGACAAAACAATGATCTACAAAACACTACACATAATACTAAAGACTGAGCAACACAAACAACAATAAAAACCGGGGGTGTGTGACTATCGAAGAAATAATAAATACCAGCTTTGTATATTGTAAAGCGTAGTAGTTGTATGAAGGCGTCGCGATAATCTGAATGTAAATGAAAGGTTCGTTGAGGTGACTTGCTACAATAATTTGATCATTGGATAAAGGTTACCTGAGGTGACTTGCTACAATAATTTGATCTTTGGATAAAGGTTACCTGAGGTGACTTGCTACAATAATTTGATCTTTGGATAAAGGTTACCTGAGGTGACTTGCTACAATAATTTGATCATTGGATAAAGGTTACCTGAGGTGACTTGCTACAATAATTTGATCATTGGATAAAGGTTACATGAGGTGACTTGCTACAATAATTTAAGCATTGGATAAACGTTACCTGAGGTGACTTGCTACAATAATTTGATCATTGGATAAAGGTTACCTGAGGTGATTTGATACAGTAAGTGGATCATTGGATAAAGGTTACCGGAGGGGGCGTGATACAGTAAATGGATCATTGGATAAAAGTTACCAGAGGTGACCTGATACAGTAAGTGGATCATTGGGTAAAGGTTACCAGAGGTGACTTGATACAGTAAGTGCATTATTGTATAAAGGGTACCTGAGGTGGCGTGATAAAGCACGTGGATCATTTGATAAAGGGTACCTGAGGTGACTTGATACAGTAAGTGGATCATTGGATAAAGGTTACCGGAGGGGGTGTGATACAGTAAATGGATCATTGGATAAAGGTTACCAGAGGTGACCTGATACAGAAAGTGGATCATTGGATAAAGGTTACATGAGATGGCGTGATACAGTAAATGGATCATTGGATAAAGGGTACCTGAGGTGGCGTGATAAAGCACGTGGATCATTGGATAAAGGTTACCTGAGGTGACCTGATACAGTAAATGATCATTGGATAAAGGTTAACGGAGTGGGCGTGATACAGTAAATGGATCATTGGATAAAGGTTACCAGAGGTGACCTGATACAGTAAGTGGATCATTGGATAAAGGTTACCTGAGGTGGCGTGATACAGTAAATGGATCATTGGATGAAGGTTACCTTTGGTGACGTGATACAGTAAGTGGATCATTGATAAAGGTTACCTGAGGTGACGTGATACAGTAAGTGGATCATTGATAAAGGTTACCTGAGGTGACGTGATACAGTATGTGGATGATTTTTTTGTATAAAGGTTACATGAGGTGACATGATACATACGTGGATCATTGGATGAAGGTTACCTGAGGTGATATGATACAGTATGTGGATCATTGGGGAAAGATTATCCGAGATGACCCTATACAGCATGTTGTTAGATATAAATGGATCGTCGGATACATTGGTTTTGTTTTAAGTAAAAAGCAAATATAGTCTTTATTGGATTGCGTTTTCCTTCTATGTTTAATTATTTTTGTAACATAATTGTCGGAAATCACTAATCTGATTAGCCCAGTACTAATGTATACGATAGTGAAACCTTTCTAAACCGAATCTCCTTAATTGTAAATTGGGACCAGCTGGCGTGTTCGTAATATACAGGTGTTCGATTTATGCAGGTTAAATTCTCAAAGATTTCCTATGTTAGGACATTAGTTAAAGTTCGGAATATACAGGATTCTGGTTTATTTGGTGTTCAGTATACACAGGTTTCACGACCATTTATAGGAATAACTTTTTGTTTTATTCTAAGCCCAACATGACCGTCATGTCATATGGTAAAAACGTAGACATCAAATTTAGTGCGCACGTCGCGTTTCTGGAACAACCTTCATCATGTACGCTCAATATCGAAATATTGGAAAGCCAAATAATTTAAAAGTGTTTGGGAGCAATAACACCAAAGGGCCTAATAGCCAAAATCGGCAACGGTCATATATTCCAGAGGGAGGGGAACCTTAGTTTTGATAATAATTACATTATTTAGGAAGTCTTCTATATCGTGTCTATAGAAAACACGTGTAACAATATATGGGTTAATATGATTGTGTGCGATCATTACTATGCTAAACAAAATTTATGTTGTTGTGTGACGGCCTTGTACCTTACGTTTGTATTTCTGATTCTGAATGGTGTACGAAATTTCCCTTGATGGTACCCCCTTAGTATTTAATTGTTCTGAGAGAGTTGCATTTAAAAGCATTTGGCATCCGCAGTGTAATGAAGGGTGGAAGACATAATTAATATTTTGGCAATATATAATGTTGTATGTCTACTCCCTTTTCAAGGCCATTGATGCATACATTGAAACGCACATGAAAGTACGGGGGTGATGAAGTAATCATTTCCGTTCGACATAAAATATAATTAGGATTATATCAAGCTTTAAATTATTTTTTTATTATTGTTTACTTGCAATAGGGAAGTATAAGAGGTCATATGGGGTCAGAATAAAAATACTGCATGCATAGACAGTTTCCGACATTTCGCGAACAACTTTTAATTCTGACTTAGGGTTAGAGGGTATGGTGTTTAACGCCACTTTCAACAATATTTCAGTTATATCGTGGCAGTCAGTTTTATTGGTGGAAGAAACTGGAGTACCCAGAGAAAACTACCGACACGTCGAAAGTCACTGCACTGACAAACTTTATCACAGTTATCAGACTTTGGAGTTCAAGACTTTTGTCTATGTGTTTTTAACTATATTTCGGATACTTTTGGAACATATTCTCAAATTTCCAATACATGTTGGGGTGGGAATCGTGATGGAATAAATGACAATCAAACAAAAAGTAATAATATAAATCGCCTTGTTGTTGTTTTCCAACATATTATTTATCAACTTCTTAAATACATACTCCTTTTTAGAAAACGACAAAAAAAATCAATAAAAAAAAATCAACATTTAGTTATAATGCGGCGAATAAAACGGTGCATTTTAGCTTTACCATTTTTACCGTGCCTCATTATAACCCTCACTGCATCTATATATATTTTTTTCTTATATCACAACAAAGATTTTATTTATGTAAACGGAAAGGTAAAATACAAGTTATCGATTAAATAACATTGAAAACTTAAAACCTGAAATTTCCGTTTGACTAAAAAGTACAATTACATGTACGTCAGTTCTAAAAATAAACCATTATTGATCCATAAATCAGTAATGATTTTTTAATATATATCTTAATATAACTTGACTAAAATTGTTAGTGCAACAAGTTCAAATTTTCATAATGGATTTAATTCTTGTATGTGCAGTATGCAGTATATTATATACGTATACATGTTCTTGCGGTAATTGTACACATTTTTTTGTGTTTATGGGCGGACAGATTTTTGTAAAGTTTTAAGAGCATGCTCTGGTAGACGGTAGTGTACTGGAACGCGGAATTCTAGACAAATCAGCATTCGAGGTTTCACAAAACATTACAATTTACATAGAGGAATCAAACCCTAATTTGATATATTACACTGGGAAAATGATTTTTTTTTAACACAATCCTATCAGGACCTTAAAACAATATTGCACTGCGAAAAAACCCCCCACAAGTACACAAATATAAATCTTTATTGTACAAATATTTGTCATTGCATTTTCTAAATTATGTTAGGGTTATGGTGTTTAACGCCACTTTCAACAATATTTCAGTTATATCGTGGCGGCCTGCTTTATTGGTGAAGGAAACAAGAGTACCCGGAGAAAACTGTCGCAAGTCACTGACAAACATTATATAACATATTGTTCTATTGAGTACACCTCGCCTGAGCGGGATTCGAACTCACAAAGTTAGTGGTGACAGACACTGATTGCATATGTAGTTTTAAATCTATGACCTCGATGGACCATACACATTATGGTAAACCATGAAATTGTAATGAATTGCAGCGTAAGATTTACTATATAAAGGTTCAAACCGAAGAAAAAATTGTCTAACGTGAAATAAATGCAATTTTCGTTATTAAAGCTTAATGTTCCAACAACCGTGAGAAAAGTTGAAGACTAAAGTAATCACATGTCTGTCTCTCATCCGATAATCCCGACTCATTTGGATAAACGACTTCAATTTTTACACGCAAGTAGTATTTGATCAACATCATTGGCCCTTTTATAAGTTTGTTTTCTTATCGTCATACAATTTCGATTTAAGGTGTAGATAATATAGTAATATAATCAGTCAGTTGGAGGCCAATCCTTCAAGTGATTCTTTTAACTTTTTCGCGTATGTTTTTTTTGGTTTGATTTTGACTTACAAATAAATTTGGTTTGGTTTATGGTGTTTAACGCCACTTTCAACAATATTTCAGTTGTGGTCAGCTTTATTGGTGAAGGAAACAGGAGTATCCGGAGAAAACCTCCGACCTGTCGCAAGTCACTGACAAACTTTATCACATAGTATTGCATCAAATATACCTCACCATGAGTGGGATTCGAACTCACAACTATAGTGGTGATAGCCACTTATTGCATAGGCAGTTGTAAATCCAACTACCATCAGATCACGACCACGACGACCCCCGAAGATTTGAAACTTAACTGAATAAGTAAGAAAATGTAAAACTCGTGTATATATCAATGCTTGTATTCATATCATTGTCAAGACTATTTTGCATGATCTTTTAAATATAAAAAAAACACCGTTCAGCAACTGTCAAAATTAGGACAGGGTAACAAAACAAATCAATTATACTACCGACAAAGCATATGTCTATGGGTGACTATCTAATTCTACAGGGTAACAAAACAAATCAATTATACTACCAACAAAGCATATGTCTATGGGTGACTCTAATTCTACAGGGTAACAAAACAAATCAATTGATAGTACCAACAAAACATACGTCTATGGATGACTATCTAATTCTACAGGGTAACAAAACAAATCAATTGATAGTACCAACAAAACATATGTCTATGGGTGACTATCTAATTCTACAGGGTAACAAAGCAAACCCAATGATAGTACTAACAAAACATACGTCTATGGGTGACTATCTATTTCTATGCGATGGTTGAATTATACTATTGCAATAAATTCAATATCAGCAGAAAAAAAAAATGAATGGTTTTCTGGAATTTTATTATCCTTGAATTTTATTATCTTTAACTTCATTGACATATATGCGTCAATCATCTATCTCCCTTGACATATTTGTCAAATCACTCTCTAGCTTCTTTGGCTTATCTGCGCCAAACCCCTTCACCCTCTTTCAATTTCTTTCAATTTGAGACTCTTGTACTATTTTGTTAAAAAAAAAAAATCATATGCCTTGGCTTTATATTTTATATAAGGAGACATCTGATAATACGCCGCGTCTGTGCATGTTATCATTTCGAAATAGACTGTGGTCATGTTATAAAGGGATGGTGATGCCGCACCTTTTCTTCCATTAACAATATTTCAATAGATTATGTGGAGCTTTATTTCTCCCTTTGTAACATGAGACAATATGTCATAAGTGTGTCCTCTTTTAAAATCTGTTTAAAAAATAAATTTCGCGTGACTCGGAATGTAGGAATGAAAACATGTTTAACCTTTTCTTGTTGAATTAAAAAAGATCATACATTGTACGCACTGTCATGCAATTGGAGAGAAGTAATTGTCAAGAGGAGAGAGAAAAGGTCAAGAGGGGTCAAATTTTCTAATTGTATGGATATATGCACTTGTGAAGTAGTTGTTAGTAATCTGTTATGCTTAACTGCAGCTATACATCGTTCTCATGTTGTGTAGCCGCCCCACTAGCCGGGGATACCTTGTATTTATTATCGATCGATCGATCAATCAATCAATCAATCAATCAATCAATCAATCAATCAATCAATCAATCAATCAATCAATCAATCAATCAATCAA
>MJUT01000725.1:1303292-1313895 GCA_002080005.1 Gigantidas platifrons
AATCAATCAATCAATCGACCGATCGATCGATCGATCGATCAATCAATCAATCAATCAATCAATCAATCAATCAATCAATCATATAACATGTAAAAAATTTCATAGTTTAATATTGTTAAATTTTATGTGATTTTTCGTCGATTACTCTTCAAACCGCTGTTACTAGATTTTTAGATAGTAAAGTTGATATGCAATCAGTGCAGTATTTGCCTCTTTAGAATAAACGCCTTCTTGCATTGCCAATCTAGATTTTAATCAATTCGGTTTGGGATCATATATTAAAATTCTTATTTAATTTTGATCTAACGAAACGATATCATGAATGCAAGTGAACATGAGACGGAATAGATTTAGAAAATATAAAAATTACAAAATCGTACTTTTATTTCTTTAAATTGATTCGAACTATTAAATTTTATAACCTTTTTTGTAAAAAAGCAAATAGTTAGATACGCATTGAATGACTTATTTGATCTATAAAAAATTGAAGGAATGTAATAGAAAAAAAAGCCACATCAGTCAACATTATTTAATAGTAATTTTCTGAAGAGTTTTGTAGCACTTCTTTGTCTGATAGGTGACAATTGGGGTTTGGGTTATAGTGTTTAACGCCAATTTCAACAATATTTCAGGTATATTGTGGCGGTCAGGTTTATTGGTGGAGGAAACCGGAGTACCCGGAGAAAACTACCGACATGTCGCAAGTCATTGACAAACTTTATCACATAATGTTGTATCATCGAGTAGTACACCTCGCCTGAGCGGGATTCGAACTCACAACGTTAGTGGTGATAGGCACTGATTGCACAGCTAGTCAACTGCCATACGATCACGACCACGACCACTCCGGTGACAAAACTGAGAGTCGGATGAACAAAATCTCTGATTATATCCTGTCTTGGGTTGAAATAAGTCACAAAATATATCACCAGAAGGACCAATCATCTAATTTGTAGAATAAATACGTTGTATCCTCTTCAGTTTAGTGGCATATTTATTCTATAGATTTTCTAAGATGTGGAATAGGGTTAGGGTTTTGATGTTTAACGCCACTTTCAACAATATTTCAGTTATATCGTGGCAGACAGTTTTATTCACATAATGCTGTATAAAGTACACATTCCCATGAGCGGGATTCGAAGTCACAACGTTAGTGGTGATAGGCACTGATTGTGTAGGTAGTTATAAATCCAACTACCGTACGATCATAACCACGATGGTCCCTTTTAAGATGTGCATTTTCCTAATTGAATACAGTAAGTTTTAAGAGTTATTGAATACAGTAAGTTTATAGAGTTATTGTCGACAACAAAAGCAACAAATTAAACACAAACCACTCATCTGGTAACCCTCAATTTTACAAACATTAGGCTTGGGACAGTCACACAAATGTTGCGGGTTTAACCCGCTTTTTTTTAACCGCACTCTCCATTCTTGATACATTTCATTGTGGGTATTTAGACTACAATCAAGTTTATTTAGATAAAAAAAAACAAAACACACGGTAATATATATAATTTCCATAGCTAAACACGCGAATGATAAATTGATGCATGTTGTATGGCGATTGAAACTTGTTTATCTATACAGTACAGTTAAGTGTTTATTATATGTTTATCAATACAGCTAAGTGTTTATCATGTTTATTTATAAGTTAAGAATTTATTTATATTGTTTTAATCTTTAACTTGAAAATGGATATGAAAAAAACTTCGTGTGGAAATTAGCACTTATAACAAATAATCCGAACTATTTAAATTGATTTAACGTGCAGACTATGTTTTTAGAACTGCATGTATGATGCATTTATCAATATTTCGATTTAAAAAAAAACAGCTGTTTTTATAACAGACCTATTATAGTTCATGAATAATTTTGAGCAATATGAGTTTTACCGTTACATTGATTCAGGAATCACGGACGACAGGGAGGGGACAGAAACGCACGATAGGACGGGAGCAGAAAAATAAAGTTACATTGATCTAGGAATCACGCACGACAGGGATGGGAGCAGAAACGCACGATAGGGCGGGACAGAAAAATACAATTACATGGATCCAGGAATCACGCACGACAGGGTGGGGGACAGATAGATAAAATTACATTGATTCAGGAATCACGCATGACAGGGGGGGGGCAGAAAAATAAATTTACATTGATTCAGGAATCACGCATGACAGGGAGGGGCAGAAAAATAAATTTATATTGATTCAGGAATCAAGCATGACAGGGAGGGACAGAAAAATAAATTTATATTGATTCAGGGATCCAAGCATGACAGGGAGGGGCAGAAAAATAAATTTACTTTGATCCAGGAATCACGCACGACTGGGAGGAGGCAGAACAAAAATCATTTACATTGATTCAGGAATCACACATGACAGGGAGGGGCAGGAAATTAAATTTACATTGATCCAGAAATTACGCACGGCAGAGATAGGGCTGAAAAGTAAAATTACATTGACCCAGGAATCACGCACTACAGGGATGGGCAGTAAAATAAACTTTCATTGACCCAGGAATCACGCACGACAGGGAGGGGCAGAAAATAAATTTACGTTGATCCAGGAATCACGCACGACAGGAAATTGGTAGAATGATAAATTTCCAAATTTATTCGTACTAAAATAATTTTTCTCACGACAAAAAGTGGTCCACGTATCTTATAAAAAAATATTTAATTTGACTGTCAAAAATAGCTCGGTGGTGTGACGGAAATATTAATAAAAGGCTGCACTTTTATACCTTAATCTGGTTAAAATCCTAAAAATAGTGTTAAGTTATTTCTTTATTACTTTTAAGAATAAAAGCAATCAAAAATATAATTTTGATTTAAAAGT
This sequence comes from Gigantidas platifrons, assembly GCA_002080005.1. Classification (NCBI taxonomy): domain Eukaryota; kingdom Metazoa; phylum Mollusca; class Bivalvia; order Mytilida; family Modiolidae; genus Gigantidas; species Gigantidas platifrons. The sequence continues at coordinate 1,306,133 of MJUT01000725.1, forward strand.
CGGATGTTCTAGAGATTTATACTGCGAGACGATTTGAACCAATTTCGGTGACACGGTTTTTCCCAGTGATTTTCTAGGTAAAGATTAATATGAAAAAAACGGTTATTATTATCTTACTTAAAATAGACTATTGATAATAAAAACAACCACATGTTGATAAATGGGAAATCCAACGTATGTAAGAAGAATATATAATGTATATTTTTACATATTTTTATATATTTTGGTACATGTATACATTTATTACTCATTAAAATGTAGAAATATTTAAATAAATATATAAATATAGACATGAATAAGGTTATATAATAATTTTGTTAATATCTTAAATTAAATTAAATTAAAAAATAAAAAATATATCTTACCCTCTACAAATGGTTGAAGAATAAATATCCAAATGAAAAGGAAATCCCATATTTTTTCTGTCATTTCTTCATTCATTCATAGTAAAAAAAAGTTTTAACAAATTTGACATTAGAAGAAATACTACATTACGACACAACTTGCTTGATATTTATGTTGTATGCTAATCACCTGATGGGCGGGTTGAAGGGGTGGGGCATCGCACCTGTAGATACTCAAGGAAGTATTACATTTACGATCTTCACATTTGCATAAGTAACTCTGTGAACCGTTGTATCGATTGCGCCATTAATTAGTCAACTATTTTACACGGTGTAATAGCTGACAATCGATGAAATGTATTGTACTGACAAAATAGCTCAACATAGTGTAATAAAATAGATTGAAATATTATGTAGCAAACTGTCTGGATTTTATCCGAATGTGTGTGAGTGTATGTGGTTTTTTTTTTATATCAATGTTATGCCAATGTTTGATAATGTAGAATATTTTTTTTTCATATTGACTGTATCGTAATTGTATGTTTCTGTATACATGTATATTATAGGTAAAGTTGACTATGCGGTAATTTTCTCAGACTTTTATTTCTAAAGAATATGTCTCGGCTTGGTGTGCATGCCTATCAAGAACCTGAAATTAAAGTAAAATATAAAGTTATATGTACACAACTTTAGTCAATTATTTATTGAATATTAATTTTTATTAAATAATATGAATAAATTATGTGATGCTAAATGATGTACAATTGTATTATGTAAATAATGAATGGATTACGGGGAGAAACGTAATGAGCTTCAGTGAATGAATCCTATGGTGTCATGATATTGAATCCCGAATTACTAAGGAATATGTCTTTCCAGTCTAGAGAATAAGAAAGAAGAGAAGAATAATTTACCCTTAAATATAAAATTAAGAAATACATCATGGAAGCCGGAATGTGTTTTGAGTTTTAACATGGGTTGGCGGATAATAGTATTTTATTCCGAGCTGGAGGCGAAGGATAAAATTTACTAATATTCGCCAACCCATGTTACAACTCAAAACACATTCTGGCTTCCATGATTTATTTCGATTCTGATATGTCTAAGAGTACAAATACGGGAGTATACTTTGATTGGAAAACGGTAATTTATATTTACGTTTGCGAAAAATGTCGCACACAATTTATTCTGTCAAATTCGAGCAGACGATAATTCATCAACATGTACATTTACGACGGGAACGTCAGTCACATGCAACGGCGCATGTGCTAATGAGATTATACCCAATCGATAAATCGCTCGTTTTTTTACAAAGCGAAAGTAGGACGTCATGTTAGAATTATTAATAATATTATATTCATTTGATTTAAATATACATTGAAAAATATCGGTAAAAGCGGTTAATGCTACTGTGACAAGCTAGTTCAATCTGACATCTACATGTAAGACACCAGACTTTATGTAATCATACATCCAGGTTAACTTTCACTCGTCAGAACTCGGCCGATTTCGCTCCTCCACGATGTTTGCCGATCGGGAGATTTCCTCCATCGATGTGTGCTGAAAAGTGACCTTTTGATTAAACAATGAACATGTCGCTGGGTTATGTCACAGACCGTTAAGCAAAAGCCAGAGAGAATCGAATGAATTTCTAAATTTCTGCTGACATATAAATGATTGATATAATATCATATAATGGTAAATCACATCTGTCAGTAGCTCCATTTACCCGATATGTCGCAGCACGGATAATTTGAAGAAACCCCATTACGGGTCACATGCGAGTGCCACTCTGACATGAATATTTGATGACGTCATGAATACGAGTTATGAACTTTTCCCCCAAACAAATTGCTCGTAGCAACCAAAGCAGTTTATAGTATTAAGCTTAATACACTTCCATAATCTCAACGGTCAAAGTGTGGTTTTCATTGGACGACAAAATGTCGTGTCATAGGATCACTAGCAATGAGGTTTCTTCTGTAGATTTCCCACGTTGCGAATTATCAGTTCATGGTTGCAAGTAAGAGATGCGCTTTTAATCATATTGTCGTAACGACGATGGGAGACTGTTCATTTACATTTATTTCCTCGATTGTACAATACACTTCAGTGATTTACTACGATTGGTGACCTAAAAACGTATTTACTATAAGATCCATCACGTACATTGTATTGGGAAATTGCCAATCATACCATTGAATAATAATAACATTACCGAACAGACTAAACAGTTACAAATAATATACGTGTGAAAAATACAAGTTAGATTATTCTTAGCCTGTAAACATTCACAACTTATGTAACACAACACAATGACTTCTTTATACTGGTTAACGTTGCAGTTGAACAATTACTATTTTTCGAGACGAATATTTCTGATATAGACTAATAGGTTACGTTAAAATGTGTTCCCGAGAAGCGAATTTCTTACAAAAGAAATTTAATAAATGTTTTTTTTTTAAGAAATACGTACAAAACATGCATTAAATAAAAAGAAGAAATGCAATGAATGATTTTAATTCACTGTAATTACGAAATATTGATATGAAAGAGAAATATCATATAGACGCCATGTCAAAATAAATAGAAAAATATTACTTACAAAGAGAAGTCTGGATATATATTAAACATTTTTCAATTTTAAAAGTACATGTACAGATGTTTCTTCTTCTGAATTTAGTTACATAATTTTTCCATTTTCTTTCAAATACGGGGCCGGCGTGGTCGTGATGGTAAGATAGTTGGATTTACAACTACATGTACATATAAAATCAGTGCCTATCACCACTAAAGATGTGATCGAGTTCGAATCCCGCTCAGTGGCGGTGTGCTCGATACAACATTATGTGTATTCTGGTTTCCTCCACCAATAAAAATTGGCCGCCACGATATAACTGAAATATTGTTGAAAGTGGCATTAAATACCATAAACCTAAGCCTAACCTAAAAGTACCTAAAATGTATCTTCTTCTGATTTTAGTTACATAATTTTCCCATTTTCTTTCAAATGAACTGGTACATCAAAACCGATTTTTCGTCTGTATTATGGCGTTTTCCAGCTGTTGTTGATTAATTTCAAATAATTTAGTTATGATATTATTTATATTGTATTATATATATCACGTTCAACACGTAGCTGTTTCGTTTTACTCAATATGGCTTCACCCAGTTGATCACGTAAACTAAATTTGACTGTACGGTGCAATTAGGGAGTATAACTCAATCGGCAAACATCGGGTAAATCCGCTGCTGCGTTCCTTCTGATGGAGGAACGGAATCAGCCGAATTGTGACGAGTGTTGTATAAATGTATCTCCAATATTCACCATGGGTCCGTTGTTGAACTTGTGGTGGTAGTGGTTATGGGTTTTAACGCCACTTTCAACAATATTTCAGTTACATCGTGGCGGTCAGTTTTATTTGTGGAGGAAACCGGAGTACCCGAAGCAAACCTCCGACCTGTCGCAAGTCACTGACAAACTTTATCACACTATGTTGTACCGAGTACACTTCGCCATGAACAGGATTCAAACTCGCAACGTTAGTAGTGATAGGCACTGTTTGCACAGGTAGTTGTAAATCCAACTACCATACGATCACGACCCCGACGGCCCTGTGGGATAGGAATTATTCATCAAAATGTCTGTAAGTAAAGGGAAAACAAATCACTTAAGTGATGGGGTAGATGGCCGAAAACGTTTTTTCACACTCATTTACTTTGCTAAGCTAACACATATCTAAGCTGACATATATATTTATTTAATGCTCTGCAGCATGTATTTTAATTTTTAATTTTTAACTAGAATACATGATCGTACATTGCCTTATAAGTCATTGATACTTCCAACACATAATTCAGTCTTTTTCGTTAATTTATTTCAAGTTAGATGCTTATTGGATTCTATTTTAATTTTGCATATCCGGTGTCACCCATTAACATCTAACAAACATCCCGATTCGGTTCACATGTAATATTAAATGAAATGCCTTAAAAGAGATTATGTGGATCTCCGGATAAATCAAAATAAACACATCCCACAATTTAAATTAGACTTACTTCCGACACATTCTATACTAGCAGTCAATTTTTACTGATTTATTTGCAACATGTGCAGGCGATACAGGATGGTGATCGAATGGTAGTTGAATTTACCATTTGTGCAACTACCTGTGCAATCAGTGCCTATCACCAATATAGTTATGAGTTCAAATTCCGCTCATGACGAGGTGTACTCGATACAACATTAAGTGATAAAGGTTTGTCAGTGACTTGTGGCAGGTCGGTGGTTTTCTTCGGGTACTCTGGTTTCATACACCAATAAAACTGACCACCACGATATAGCTGAAATATTGTTGAAAGTGGCGTTAAACACCATAACCATAACCACTAGCCCGGCAGGCGATAAAATTTTACGTTTTATTAAAGAAATTAATTTGTATATTTTTTTTTCATAAGAATTCTTATGATGTAATTAAATCACTTTTGATTATTTTTTTTTATTTGCACAAAGATTATATTACTAATTTTAATGAAATATTTGCGTATTATAGATGGTTTGGTTTATGGTGTTGAACGTACAAATACACTGCAACATTGAAACTTCTGTTCATCAAACGGATATTTTGGAAAAATAAAAGGTTCTTACAAAGAAATGTTCCAGTTATGATCAGTGTTTCAAAGTATTTGTTTGTAAGAATATGTTGCTAGCATTTCATAATAGTCTTTTATACATTCTCTCTTGTAAAAAAAAAAAAATAAATAAATACGGAGCACATATGCAACATGTAAATCTGTAAAAAATACTCTTCACCATTCTGATTAACATCAGGTGTTGTACTTTTGGCTGCGGTTACTACTACTCCGACACTATACCACTATACGTAGTAAAGGCACAGAGCCCACACAACTGACAGCTGATCTTAAGCAGATTGTCTCTGTATAGCGGGCTATTTATGAGTTTGTAAACTTTCGTGGTTAGGAAAGACAAATAATGTACGAAAATATTATGTGTCGGAATTATGACATCCTAAAATTTAATCAAATGAAACGACAACCAGTGCCACTAGAGGGGCAGGAACTGCCTACCCTTCCGGAGCACCTGAGCTCATCCCGGTTTTTAGTGGGATTCGTGTTGCTGGATCTTTAGTTTTCTCTGTAATGTTTCGTAGATTATTGTTTGTCCTATTGTCTTTACAGATTCTGTGTTTACCCTTTAGGTATCTTCTAACTCTTCTAAGTAGCTTTGCTGGGAATATCAAACATTCTAAACTGTGGACAGGGCTCTATATGTTTAACGCCAGGGAAACAAGTCATCGATAGGTATTTCCTAAGAATAGATGCAAACATCATATATATATACATTTTACTTTGACACTACCGCTTTGCAATGATTCGAACTATTAGTGAGTTAGAGCTGCTGAAGCCTTCATAACATGTATACATACACATGATAATTAATTCTTAATAAAAGGTGCAAACAGAAATATTCTTCTTTTTTTTTTTTTGCTTTCAAAACGTATTGTGGTTCATTTCAGTAGAAAGACATTTTCCCACAATGGGTACATACCTTGAAAATAAATAAGCCATGCATTTACAAATATGCAATTATCATTTGATATATATTGGTTGACATTACATTTCACACGTGCATAAAATACAGTTACAATATATACTCTCCAAAAAAAGAAACATAACATGTGAAAAAATATAAAATTTTCAACATCATTTTAAATACGGAAACAAGCATTACATTACACTGACATTTGGCACACTGGCTGTTCAGACTTTAAAGTTCGTTAAAATGTCAAAATTTATCACATTAAAGTCCATAGCATTCAGATGACGTCACTTCAAAGTTAATATATGTTGTGCCCACCATTGACCTGTAACACAACACGGACCCGTTCCGGTATAGGCTCAATCAATCGACGAATACGGTCTTGCGGAATTCTCCCCCATTCTTGCTCAAGAGCCTGCTGCAGTTCTTGCAGAGTTTGCGGCGCTGGTTTACGACTACGCACGCGTCGGTCCAAGTCATCCACAAATGTTCTATTGGGTTCAAATCTAGTGATATAAACGGCCAGGGGAGCCCTGTTACGTTCTGGGTGGCTAGAAAGTCAACAGTAGTACGAGCTGTGTGCGGCCGAGCATTGTCGTGCTGAAAAACTTCCCTACGGAGGTTCATTGCGGGCAGTATGTGTGGTGTCAAAACCTCATATCTGTATCGAGCGGCGTTAAGGTTGCCATGGATGTGCACCAGTTGAGTTTTTCGGCGTAGGATATGACACACCACACCACCCCAATTCCTGCTCTGAAATTGTCGACCTCAAGGACGCAGTTCCTTGCGAACCTCTCATTCCGGCGTCTGTAGAAACGTGTACGGCCATCTCTTTTCTGCAGCATGAATCTTGACTCATCGCTGAACCAGACTCGCCTTAGTTTTGCAGGTCCCAGCTCCTTAATCTGTTGCACCATCGGACCCTTGCAAGTCGATGCCAACGTCTCAATACTGCGCCAAAGTAAGGACGTCTGACGCGTACAAGCTGTTTTCATGGAGACGGTTTCTGAACGTCTGTGTCGATATTCGTTGGATACCTGGGACATTTGGTGCTGTTTCTCTTGCTTTCACGGTCCGGTTTCTCAGGTGAAGTACCCAGGTGTATCGATCTTGGGCTGCTGATGTGTCCGTGCAGCATTACAGGCTAATGGTGGGCACAGCACATATTGATTTTGAAGTGACGTCATCTGAACGCTATGGACTTTAATGTGATAAATTTTTACACTTTAATGAACTTTAAAGTCTGAACAACCAGTGTGCCAAATTTCAGTGTAATGTAATGCTTATTTCTGTATTTAAAATGATGTTGAAAATTTGAAGTAAATTATATTTTTTCACATATTGCGTTTCTTTTTTTTGGAGAGTATATATATGGATTGTCAAATGTTATATAATGTAACAATAAGTAAACGCACAAACAAATTCTGTATTTATCGATTTTATGCCGTTATTTAATCAAACTATCATTGAGGCTGTGGGTGAGTGATTATAGGATTAAACGCATTTTTTCCGGGGTTTATTGATGTATAACCTGAACCAATGGGGTTCACCTACGATTTTTACGCTAATAGGTGGCGCATGTGTTCTGTCAGTTATTACTTTCGGAACTCCTCGGCTAGCATCAATAACGTAACTATTGTAAACTACGATATTGATTTATATATATTCGTGTAAAATGCCACAAATGCTGTTATTAATAATTATAAGTGAGGGATATCTATCAAGAAGATTGGCCATGTAACAAGAGGTCCGTGGACGCCAGGGAAATACGACGTCGTTTGCTTGGCACATTTCAATGACATCACCGAGGTGTCTGTCGGGATTATTATCATGTACACTGTCACTGAAAAAATGTATGT
>MJUT01000726.1:0-11553 GCA_002080005.1 Gigantidas platifrons
ACAGTTTTGGATGTACTTAACAAGTTCATTTCTATTTTTATTTTTTAAAGTTGACATTTTCCCCCCTAACTTTTCCTTCTAGTCAAGCCTTACATAATCTTCAATGATATTTCTCAAAAGAACATCTACTATACGCTTAAGCAAATGTAATTCATCAACATCTACATTAACTAAATATATGTTTAATAGTGGCGGGTGTATACGGCCAAAATTAATAGACTTTTTAGATTGTAAAATTTTCATTTCATGTAAAGTTCTTTTCATTTTCTCTGATGAATAGTAATTTTCATCTGTTGACATATCCCTTCTACTATGCTTATCTATTTTGCAGTATAAGCAAGAGTACTTTGAATTTGTAGCATTTAACCCTAAATCTGTCAGTAAAAATGTCATATCCCCTCCCAAGAAGAGTTCGTGATAATATGGTTTACCATTTAAAAATTCAAAAGGTATTTCACCATTAATGCTAGTACTCATAATTTCATTAATTTCATTGAAAATATATAAAAATGACTCTGATATGCATATATAATTTCCACTTACATTTACTATCCCTATGGTATGTTGGCCATGTGAAGAAAAAACTTGGTTATTATCAAGAAGTGTTAAGGAACATACAAAAAAATTAGATACCCTGGACATTTTTGCTCCGTCAGCAGCAAACTTCAACTAAACTACAGAAGTAGCTTCCCCACAATCTTGAAGCGTTGTTAGCAACTGGTTTATGGTATGTCTAACACTCATTTGAGCACCAGGGGATTCTCCTGGTGTAGTTGAAATTGTACACATGCTATTTAATTGATCCCTACATTGTTTAATTAGATAGGATTTTATCATGTTATCATTTTGTAAAGTGAGTTCATGGTACGCGCCGTCTGAAATACCAAATGAATCCAGGATGAATAGTAAATGCTTAACCTTTTCCTTTTCTTCGTCAGGTAGTTTGTCAAAAGAGGAATTTTGCTTAGACAATAAATCGTACGTTTACCCGCTTTCATCTGAAACTTTTAGCATTTTTAATTCAACCTCAAGAGACTTGGCAAACCAAAGAGTTTTTTTTTCCACTCTTTCTTTTAAAAGTGAAATTTCTTTGGTGGCATGACTTCTTTTGCACTCGCCTATTTTTTTCCCCGGTTTCAAAATCCACCTGTCAAAAAATCAATGGGTGAATTCAATTCTTTGGTTACCTTTGTATAATCAGACATTCATTTGACTTCCTGTTTTTCATTTTCAAATTGTTTATTTTGTTTTGCAAATTAACATTTTCTACATATAACTCCTAAGTTTAACTCAGTCTCTAGTCTATTGCGTTCCTGAATTTGAATTTCTTTTAGAGTGCAGGTTTCATCACACAAGACAAGAACTTTAACCCTTTCATGTAAATATTCATATTTGTTTCTACCCTTGAGTTTTGTAAATTTTGATACAGTTTCACAAACTAATTTTTCTAAATGCTTTCCTAGGCATGCAATAATTTCCTTGAATGGAAGGATGCCAGTTGGCATTAAATCATTCAAAAATGTTGTTAAAGGAAATTTGAAAATATATTTCATTTGATATAGATGTTTTAATAAATCCCTTTGAATAAGGAGCTTGTAAGCAACTTTACTGACGTGTTTGACTTCATGTTCCCCAATATTTAAGTTGGTTAGGTCTGTGTCAACTGAGACATTTTGTTTAAGTTTAATCTAACCTATTTTTGACATATAATCACTCATTGTAAAGCTGAAAAATATATATACAAGCAGATAATCAGAATAAACGAACAAGAAGAAGAAAATGTACTTTTGTAAATATTAATAATTTACAAAACTACATACATGTAAGGCAGACATAAGTTTTGTAAAAACTGTTATCAAATGCAATATCTTCTTGTGCACATCTCCACCTTCTAAACTTCTACCGGCTTTCTTGGTGCAATTATAAACCTGTTGTTTTTGTTGTGTAAATAATGTTTCTTTGACCACGTTAAGACAAGTTTAATTGAAACATGACATTCTATTTGCCGTCCGTCTCCCTTTTTAGAATAAATGAATTTATACCAATTAATAGGCAAAACAAGCCTTCTAAAATCATCAAGGTAAAGTTTTTTTGATCCATTTGGGAATACCTCACCAGTTTCTCTAAATAAATATCTGAACAAGTCAAGTTCTGCATATACATAAAACTGTTGACCACGTCTTCGTTAAAGTCATTTATGTGTATGCTCTAAAAATAGATCAGATATGTGTTGTAGACGAGATTCCATTTCTGTTAGCGGATTTGTAAAGTCGTCTGTAATACAGGAAGGAAGGTGACATTTTGGCTCCCAAGTACACTCATACAATGAAATATGCTCCCATTTCACAAGATGTCTGAAAAAGAGAATACTAATAATTTCAAAGAACTTAATTAAGATATGTTTATTGCAACTTTGATGCAGTATTTATTTGTGAGATAACAAATTTCAGCTAAAAAGAAGAGATTGTGATAATGTCAGAGAGACAAAATCCCTTCTCCTAGCAACGACACCAAATGAAGTTTTTGGTAAATAATTTAAAACTGTGTTGATACCCTTTTGATTTTTTATCTTTAGGGACCGACCAATTAACTTCAAAAGGGGGAGGGGGTATTTTTTTTTAAATAATCTGATTCCCAATGTTGCTGAAAAATATTCTGATTTTGGTGGAGGAAAAACATTTTTTTTCGTACCTCCCGCCAGAAAAAAAAAAATTACTGACTCATATTTCCGGCAAAAAAAAAATCTGAACGAAAAAAAAATCATAGCACCCCCCCTTGAAGTTGATACACTCATAGATGTACCATTTATTTCATTGGCACACACAGTTGTGTAAATTTCTATCATTTAATTTTTGTATTACAGGATCAATGAATAAATATTCGTGTTTGTCAGAATAAGTTAAGACACAATTATTATTTACAGTATCAATGCATATGTAATCGTAGCAGCCCCCTTTTTAGATAGTGTCTACGTTTTTCTAAATGTTTATACCTCCATGAGATTATCGAGTTAGTTGCTTATTTCTATTTGTAAGTTGCGAAATCTACAGTCGTGGTTTTTCAAGCAGTTTCATTTTATAAATGTAAGGATATCTAAAATTCCCGTGTTCAACGGAAAACCCTTCAAAGGGCCCCGCCTCAGGAATGTTATCGAAAAACTGGATATTCCACGATTAACTGACACACAAAAGGTATTTTGAAAGTATCAGTAATGCTGTGTTTGTAACTGAGTATTTTGTTGTATTTTTATTGATGATTTATTAGCTTTAAACATGACAGCATTGATTTGTTATAAAGGCTTCCAATGCGCCTTGTAGTGTATTTGTGAATAAATAAGGGTAATAACAAAACTACCGAACACAGAGCAATCTTCCAAAGGGAAATGCAAAACTCATAAATCAATAAACAGACAAAATCAGTCAACAACCGGGAAACTGGAAAACCGCAATGGTCCTGACTTGGTACAGGCATTTCTAAAGAAATGGTGGATTGAATCACATTTTACGGCGCCAACCTCTCGCTTCCATTACGGTTCAAAGGTTCCCGTTGTCACTAAGTCACAACCAATGAAGGAGAGATGAACACCATCATTTGCAAATAATCCACTAAATTGATCATCAAAATCTAGATTCTTAACAACACAACAATTGTGCTTCAACAAGAATGAGCTTATTCCACGGTTTACTCTCTTTTCGCAGTACATTGTGAAAAACGAATGGAATTCTTGGCAAAATACATGACCAAATAATTGGAACTCCCGGTATTAATTTAATAAGAGTTGCAAATGTTAACCCCAGTTGATGCAAAAGCAATCCACAAGGGATATCACCAAAATCGTTTCCCCCACAGTGAATAACTACTGCGCTCGGAAATCCATTTTTGTAAATCATACCTTGTAATATATTACAATATTTTCCCACCTCATGCCCTTCATGCTGATCCACGCAATTATGCCTCCCAATCTTTCGACGCCAAGGTTAGACCCCGTTGGTCGTCTTTTTGTATGTTCCGATGGCTTTTGTACAAGTGAGCTGCCAACTATCCACAGTGGTTGTACCTCTTTAAAAATACCAACACTGAGTTAAAATCTAATGTATCTTTGCTACAAATTCTACGACCATTTACCCTTCTGTTTAATAGTTTCATCACTTTCACCTTTCAATGACAAATATGGTGCAGCTCCAATTCTAAATGAATGAGTATTAATATTGGTAGTACAATAATCTAAGAATCGTAATGCACTATGGAGAATTGAAACAAACTGATTTCGAGTTAAGCATGCACAATTCAGATCGCAAAATAATGGCCCTTCTGTTTGTGGTATGACTTTCACATACGATATCAAGGTTTTTAATGTAAAAAATTGAGACTGTCCAAGGACGGACTCAATAATACAAATTACAAATCTGCCAATTTGATCTGTTTTCGAATACCGTATGACCAGAATAATATTGTCGTTTTTAATCCTAATATCTGACATATTAATGATTTTTTTCCGCATCTACTGAATTTGAAGCTGTAATATATCCTACTCTTAATAAAGCTGAAAACGAGAGTGACAACGCAGACATGAAAAATAGGGATTCATATTTGGACTTGCAAACATGATCTAGAGCCTTTAGTAATTTAACCATCATTTCGACCGTGATTGGAAGTCTTAAAGCTGATCTCCAGTGTAATTAGCTTACACCTTTAATCATTTTTTGAATAATGAAGGATTGAGCTGTGTCTAAAAGTTCGTTGCATTTTAGCGAAAAGCTAATTCCTGCCAAATAGGTCTTTATGGTAGATGGTGAGTATGAATTAAAAGAAAGATAAGCTATCAAGTTAATCAAATGATGCACTGGCGGAGGCCAGGTAATACAAACAAATACCGTCGCCTAAAATTGTGTTTCTTGATATAGAGGTTTCAATTAGCTTGTTGGCTTCTAACACAAAAGGTTCCAAAACTAAGCTGGTATTATACAAGGGAATGACTCCGAGTCTAGTATTGCTTTCTCGAAATGATCTACCTGTCCACGAAAAAGAGCATATGTAATCATGTTATTAATAGAACTTATATGTTTGGCCTTTAATTGAACATTTAGTGATAAAGAGCAGTATCCAATGTATCTTAAAAGTGACATCACCCTATCAGATTTTGGCGACTTGTTAATAATTAAAAAAAACTACAGCGGCATTATCACAATGGAACAATATCTTTTTTAATTTTAAAATCACTTGCCCAAAGGAAAATTGCGAATGGAATGTATGCTAGATAAGAGATGTCCCTAAATATTTCATCTTTCCAGTAATTTGGCCATTGTAACATTGCCCATTTCCCTGCGAAATATGCACCACAACCCTTTGTTTTCCTCCAGCGCTATCAGTAAAAAGCTGAAAATCTATATTTGTTATCCAATTTATTTCATGTATATAGGTTATACCATTGATATTGTCAAGAAACTTTATCCAGACTAAAAGGTCGTATTTCAATGCATATGTAACTTTTATTAAATGCAATTATTAGTGAACTTTAACCATATCCGTCTACTAAAGGTTCTTCCGGCAGTAAGCACTCATGTATAAAATGCTAACGAACCAGCTAATGACTGCAATTCTTTCAATGTAACCTTTTTCTTATTCAATGCAAATAATAATTTTAGTATCAACTCTAACATGTTATCTATGGGAATGTTTATTAACATTTTTCCAGTGTCAATAGTAAGACCTAGATATTCAATTATTGTTATGGGTCTTTCTGTTTGCTCGTGTGCACGTGTGCAATGGGTACTCCCATCCGTTCACAAACATTTACAAATACCTCCATCAGATTCTGACATTGGTTCGTATTTGATTCCCAACCAAAAAAGAAATCATCCAAATAATGATCCACATTCACTGGGGTAAAGCTGATGACCGTAACTGTAACTACGGTCATCCCAAGGTGGCGGGTGTGGAATCAGGTAAGAATCTTTTTTGTCGATTAAATTGTTTCTATAATGTATTTTAAATGGCACATGCATTTGTACGAAAGTAATCTATGACTTATCACAAATTCCGATTAAGGAAATCATAAATTACGACTGAAAAATGTATATGAAAGAGAAAATCCGATTTTAAAAAATAGCTAAGATAACCGTAACTGAAAACTGAGTTTACGGTCATCTTTCAAAAAAAATTATGATCAGTTACGATCATCTTAGCACTTTGTTAAAATCGGATTTTCTCTTTCATATACATTTTTCAGTCGTAATTTATGATTTCCTTGTGAAAAGTTCACAGATTACTATCGTACTAATGCATGTGTCATTTACAATACACTATAGAAACAATTTAATCGACAAAAAAGATTCTTACCTAATTACATGTCCGCCATCTTGGAATGACCGTAATTACAGTTACGGTCATCAGCTTTACCCCAGTGAACATTATCATAATCTGCTTCCGACTGTACAGTACATCTTTAAACGAAGAAAATGTTTCAAAATATGAACAAGACTGGGAACAACCCATTGGTAACATTTTGTCAATATAATACTTCGTTTAATTTAAACCCCAACAAATCAAAACATCCAGGATATGGGCAGCAATCTAAATGCCGATTTTATATCCTGTTTCACAAGTACAACGGCGTGATCAAAAGGGAAATACTGCACGGAAGAATACACAGAATCAATGTAAGAATTAACACTGTCTCCAATTGGATACGACAGGTGTGTAATTAATTTGAAACCCCCAGGTTTTTTTAGGAACTAACCCTAATGGAGAACACCGCAAATTTGAAATTGGTCTTTTATCATGAGGACCAGATATGCGATTAAGATCATTTTTTTCGAATGCTTTTTGTGGGTTTTTATAAATAGACTTCACATTTTTACATTCAACAGGTGTTCTAGTTCATGTATGATTAATAGGAAACCCATATTTAAAGACATTATGCAATATATTTGAGAGCTAGCCTCATCGGGATAATTCATCAACATAAGGGATAAATGCTCAACGTTAACTGGTGATTTACCTAAAGACCAAATATCAGTACTTACATACTCATTAACAGATTCTGAAAAACATAATTATGATTTATTTACAATTCAAATGCCGCATATTGTATCACTTAACTACCATCATTTTGTTTGTCTTTCGTGTTCAAGTTAAGTCGTGGTATAACTTGCAAAGGTTTTTGAAGATGAACACTACCTTTATTTGTTTGTTGTATTCTATTTTGTGGGTAGGGCGTTCCATATCCCGAAGATTGATTGCCTACATCATAATTACGATTCCCGGCGTAACTTGAACTATTAAAGCAATACTAACTGGATGTTTCAATTGACATCGTATGCATACATGCAGAAACATACATGGAAGTTTAAAACACTTTCCTTTATAATTAAAGTCGTAAAATGGAAGCCTAGAAGTTTTGCTGTTATCTACACATTGGCCTGCATTTCCTGTCGAAATAAGACGAAGTCATGGCTCGCCGTCAATACTTTACCATGATCTCAAACGGATTTCTAGAAACACTTAATGCTGGGCAATGTTTCTTATAACCGTCATATATTTCAAAAGTGCACGTGCTTTTTGTGCATAGTTTTCAATTCTAGCATGACCTCACTCTTTCTCTTTGTTAAAAAAACAGAATTATTTCTTCGTATTATCTCATTAGCACACGCGCCGATGAATATGACTGACATTTCCATTGGCAGCATAAATTGCGACACGAATAATGCCGATAGCGGGAGCAGTATTATTCGAGTTACATAAATTGTGTGCGACATTTTCTGCAAGCGTATGTATAAATTACCGTCTTCCAATCAAAGTATACTACCGTATTTGTACTCTTAGACATTTCAGAATCGAAATAAATCATGGAAGCCAGAATGTGCTTTGAATTTTAACATGGATTGGCGGATATTAGTAAATTTTATCCTTCGCTTCTGGCTCGGGATAAAATACTAATATCCGCCAATCCATGTTACAACTCCCAACACATTCTGGCTTCCCTGATATATTTCTTAATTCTAACATGACCTCCTTATTTCGCTTTGTTAACAAACGAGCGAGTTATACAGTCGGTATAATCTCATTAGCACATGCACCAGTGAATGTGACTGACTTTTCAATTGGCAGCATACATTGTAACCCGAATAATGCCAATAGAGGTGGCAGTATTATTCGAGTTTCATAAATTGTGTGCGACATTTTCCGCAAGAGTGAATACAAATTACCGTCTTCCAATCATTGTATACTACCGTATTTGTACTCTTAGACACATCAGAATCGAAATAAATCATGGAAGCCAGAACACGGTGAATATTCAAAACGCAACATTTCAGATCAATCGGCGTTCTACGGTACGTTTCAGATCGGAAAACGCTACATTTCGGGAAAAAAAATGGAAAAACTTTAAGCAATGCTTATCGAAAAATGAAAAATGAGCAACAATGAAAGGTAATTTTGAGTAAAACAAATGGCTTACGAAACTCCTATAACATTATTGTTTTATATAAAGACACAAATAAATAAGGCAGATCGATATTTATCTTACATTCACACGTAAAATCTGACGTCTTCAATTCTTCCTCGGGCGTATTGTAGAAATAAAAGAAAATTAACGCAGCAATGTAGATGATCAACCAAAACATTGTTTAAAACATTAAAGTATCTTTGTATATACATATGTTTTTATCATTGATCGAAATAAAGGCGTAAAACACAGACACATATTTATTTTTCGGGAGCGCAACATTTCAGATCTAATGAAATGACCGCTCGAAAGGGAAACGCTACTCTACAGATTTATAGAGAACGCTTCTTTTAAGATTTCAGAAATAAAAAAAAATATATTTCACATTCTATTTCACAAAAATATGTTTGTTTATTCGGTGGTTATTTACATGAAAATATATTATATTGGTAAAACTACAAGAGGAAATATGCGAAACATGAAAAACAAAGGGGTTCTTAGGCCTGTATCTGTATACGAAATCCTGGATCCACTCCTTTACGAATTCAAAGTAATATACAGCACTGACATTCCAAAATATCAATTGAGTTTGTTTCTATAGGTTCCGTAAAGGTTCTAAATCTAAGAAAAAACTTTCTACGATTGCAGAAAATCTGCACAATATCGTGTCCTTAATCTGAACAGAAGCGTTATAGAGATCAGTAAGAAATTGTCGTTTGTAGAACAGTTATCAGTAAAATTATAAAATAAAATAAATGTGTAGTAATTTTATACAAGTATACTATTAAGGACAAGTTACACATGCATTCATATTTGTTTATTCACTTTATTTGTTGTATCAACTCATTTTCTAAGATAATCACGATATATTTCTTTGACATCGCACAATCTTTTTTTGAAATTTGGAATAATTTAAGATGCAAATACAATTTAAGTTATCTACGTTTAAAGATCGAACTCTTTAAATTTCCGTAAACGTTTAATTCATTGACTGTACGAGTTGAATCCTATCAAAAATATTTTTTTCCGAACCACTATCTCTTACCTTGACGCTGTACGCCATAATAAAATCCGAAATGTAGTGTTTTCCGATCTGAAGCGTACTGCAGAACGCCGATTGATCTGAAATGTTGCGCTTTGAATATACACCGTACAGGCTCGGGATAAAATACTAATATTCGCCAATCCATATTAAAACTCCCAACACATTCTGGCTTCCATGATTTATTTCTTAATTAGAACCTGGGCATAATTTATAAAAGCATTTGTCCAAGTACTTATGTTATCAACATTTTTGATTTTATTTTGTTTTTTCCGAGCAACTAATTTCCTATTTATAATCTCTAAATTTAGAGTTTGATCATTTATATTACATACTAACAAAGTTTTGAACCAGAAATAATAGTAAATCAACATACTCAAAATTCCAGACCTTCTCTTTTAACGCCATTGACATAAATATATATGTTTCGTCAGAAAACACCGGCATTAAAAATGCTTCATCCTGCATCTGGAGAATATTTAAATCAACATTACCAGTTCTCTCAATTTCTGGCTGCACATCAGCTACAACGTTAGTAGGTGGTACATCTACATGGTGGAATGGCTCAACATTGACCTCTTCTTGAGGAGCAGTGTGGTGATGTTATTGGTTAGGATGGTCAATAGCTTCTGGAACCTGGTCCCTATTCCTTCTTTGTCCTCAGTTTCTATTCCCGTCAGGCTGCTGCATGTTCTGAGGCGGGATGTGGTTTCATTGCCTGTTCCTAAGTATACAAGGGCGGCGCTGTAACTGGCCCCGACCACCACGGCGTCCTCTTGGCATAATCAGTAAAATGTAATTTAAGAAATTTTGCCTTAAACAACAATAAAATTAAAGGACAAAATCATTAAAAAAAATGGATTAAAGGAATACGCAATATCGTTTTCCTTTAGGTGTCTCACCGCAAGACACACGCGCGTCTTTTATCATAAGCATATTTCAAGGAATCCAATGGATATACATTTATTTAGAACATCCATGTAGAAGCATGGTTTACTATATTCAATACAACTTTGGCTATAAATTCGATAATTATAAAACAGGAATTTAATGTTTCTCAACGTGTCGAGCTCATCCTTTTAATATGGAACTTTAAATCAATATTTCTCCCATTATCACGGCGTTTTAACCCCGCTGAACCAGTGGTGAAAAAAATCTGTAATCCTTTAGAGAATTAAAATGCCTTTCCCCGCATTTGACTCGCTTGACTCGTTTGACGGCTTTTTAAATAAAGTTCGTGTTAAATAATGGGAGAAACAAATTCTCCTTCAGTTGACCCATGTGGGTTACGATATTTCTCCACTCTCGAGAGTTAAATTAAAAATTGTAACCACTCGCGTAACGGCTTGTGCTTAAAATTCTAAATTGAACTCTCTTGAGTGGAGAAATATCGCAACCCACGGGCAACTGAAGGACAACAATGGCTGCCCAATTAATAGACGTCTGTCAACAAGAACAGTTAGAAACCGTCTGAAATTAGCTGGTCTTAAGTACTGACCTTTGAACAATATATGTCGCCATGTGATTCATAAGTGACGTTTTGAAAGTAAAATAACAATCGTATCGTGCTTTTTGAACTGTGAAGGTCAATACTTAAAATGGACATGTTATACTGCAAAAACTAGCCTTGTGATATTGTGATTATATATTCATTAAATTAACATTTTTCTTGATTTTTTTTTTGTTGGTTTCTTACAGCCAATGTAATGTCCTAACAGGTCACCATTGCGTTCTTGAGATTATCTTGTCAGTAAACTCGTGATACTTGTCGTATCATTTGTCATTTCAAAAAAACATGAGGGTGCTTAACTTTTTTCTTAGTGTATAGGTACTAAAATATGGAGCAACAGGAACACCACTAAAACCGGGAGTAAGACATTGTAGTGTTTGTCCATGTTTGATTGATGGCTTCTGATTGCCCCCATTGATATCTTATTTTTTGTTTCACCTGAGGAACATTCCTTGTTTTGTTCTAATTTCTTAACACTTAGGGACCGTTGTAGTGGAGATCATATGGTAGGTTGATTTACAATTACCTGTGCAATCAGTGCTTATCACCACTAAA
>MJUT01000749.1:9251-29917 GCA_002080005.1 Gigantidas platifrons
TGTTGTTTTATCTTGGACAATAGTTTATAAATATAGAATCTTGACAATGTAAAGGGAAGATGCTATGTTATATTTATTCATTTGTTTGATTCTGGAATATTGTTGATCATTGATTTAAACAAGAAAAAAGGGAAAAAAGGGGGTGAATTTTACAGTTAAATAAATGTTATATAATAAATGTTATGTTTCGACAGTTTAACCCGTCACGTAATCTGGGTCACGGGTCACTGTGAGTAGCATGTGTAGTCTATTTTTATGTTATATATAAAAGATTTTTTTCTTCGTTTAATCGTGTATATTTCCCAACAATTATGAATAAAATAAACATGATTTAGCTCTTCAATGAACAATGTGACAACTATTTTTTTAAACATACAATGTTGTCAAGTACCTTCATTAGTTTTGACCAAAACAGGCAAGACCAGAAATGATGGCGACATTTTTATCTATGTTCATATGAAAGATGGGGATTCTAAAGCATTCATATATGACTCAGTTTGTGAAAGTTTGACTCTTGGGTGAGTCAGTTTTTATATATATATTTTTTCATTTTATTGGAGGTATGAAAGTCATAAATATATCAAAGATCAAGAGATTACATAAATTTAAATGTATTGCTGTTTCTTGAAGGAACGTATTCATTACTATCTCCTTGAAGTGTTTGAATAGATTATATAACAGAAATTTCAATAAAAAAAAGTTTGACATGAAATTCCAGACCTTCAAGATTTATTGACTATTAATCATGAGGTCATGAGATAGTATTTGTATTTCTGTTTAGAGTATTCTAAGTTCTATTAGACCAATCAAACAGTAACATGTGGGTACATGTTCTATTAGATGATTCAAATTTTTTTTTTAAAGAATTTTGTTAGTTTGTATCCTGTTACATGTTGTATTGCCTTCACCCTGTTACAATTTACAATTTTGTTCAGTAAACCAGTACACCCTTCTACAACTTAATAGTGTAGAGATCATTTTCATTAGAACAACAGGACATTGTTTCTTTCCACCAACCAGATACAACACATGTTCTTTATAGTACCTTGTATATTAATAATATTGTTAGATGCAATCCATTGTATGTGTATTAACAAAATGTACCGTTGGTATTTCTTAATTCTTCGTATGATGTATGTTATCAATGGCCGTAACTAGACTCTTTTTTTTTAAATGAGGCAAAAACACTTACATTTTGGGCGAGGGGTCTGAGAGCTCCAACTTGAAAGATGCGAAATCCTGGAATCTAACCATTTACTTGCATCTTTTTCCTAGTTCAGTAATCATAACTTTTTATGATTTAATTTTCGTATCTTCTACTTTACCAGACAAGAGGGAGTATTTCGAAATCCATGTACACAAGATCAACATCATAAGAATTAAAAGCAATTGCATTAATGTCTCTGGTAACACTTAAGAAGAATTCTATCTGATCCTGGGCCCAGCTATACTATTGAGTGAAAAGTGAAAAAAAAAACACAAACATTTGATGGTGCTATAAGAGGCTAATAAACATAGAAATCATTTCAGAGAAATAAACTATTGACTGTCACTTCATGTGATGACAGAGACCAAGTGATGCAAAAACGTCCAATTAAATGCACCACTGCAACGCAAAAGAATATCAGTGACTTGAGACGATTTTTGTGCCGTTAAACATATCTTTTAGACGTTTTTATGTCTTTTAAGTGTGTCTAAAGATACAAAACTGTCTCACTCACAGAATATATATAGACCGGTTTTCCTTTGCCTTGTTGTGTTCAATTGACTACATATTGAAATTAATGATGGGAAAATGACTGATAACTACTCGACATTTTGTAATCAATCAATTTATTAATCTTTATATACTAGTAAGCGTTTTCGTGTACATGGCTGGGATATATGTTAAAAATGAGACTTCGAAACAGATATTTTTATGTAATTGTAAGAGGAATTAAGATTTGAACATGTTTTTGTTTTCCATAAAAAATCTTCCAATTTTACGGTGGCCAGTGGCATTATATCGTCTTAAAATATTTTTCCCGATTCACAGCCATGTTTCTGTGACAATGGAGCATTGCTAAGCCACATAAACGTTCTCCTGGCATTGTTGACCTTATCCATGTCTTAAGTCTGCGCAAGGCCGAGAATGAGCGTTCGCAACATACAGAAGTGACTGGAAGAACAATCAAAAATTTAAAAATAGTATGAATTTTCGGATACAGGTCTTTGTCTGCAAGTTTTAGTGCAGATTGCAGCCCAGGTATATTTTGATGAGAAGGAAGACCACCAACTTTAAGTCTCCACCTTTCAATTCCACAGAAAAGTATCCCTTACAAGGCAGACCTGCGTCAAAAGCGACAGACAATGATTCAGTAGCATCGAGATTTAAATGTATCAGCTTTTAGGGATTAAATAGTATCCTGTCATATGATTTTTCAAGTCATCTGAAAAGCGTCTCTCCATTACGGATATTACGCGATCTATAAAGGGGGAAAAGTGTATGCGCCAATGTTTCACTGGGCTTGTATCCGGTGCAGCATTTTCACGATGAACCTGACGCCCAACACGTCGCTTTGGTTTTAAGTCTACCTCTACTCGTACCTCATGTGTTCTGCTCTACTAAATAAACAATCAAACTGTTCATCATTGCGCTTTGTATTTAGTAACTGACTGAATCAAGTTTTTAGCTTCTTCAAAAACAAAAACCATATTGCAATCTGTCTTTTCCAAAAACAAAAAACAAACACAAACACAAAAAAAACAAACAAACAAAAACAAATTGGTTTTAGCAGACTCAAAACAAATTGGACTACAACTAATGTCACGATAAACTCAGGATCTTCTAAAAGTCGTCTGTACCCAGCTGCATTAGTTCTTGCATCTGAAGAGATGACGATTTCAATTTTACATATTGCTGCATGAATTGATTTATATGGGGCCATCAACGATGAAACTGCATCAACTCTTGAAGTCCATCTAGTTTCATAGAGTCTCGGGAGAGTTAAGTCACCTCCCTTTTTCAGAAGCGATACGTCAATATCGTCTTCACAATCAACGCCATCAAGTAGTTCGTTTTAAGCAAGCCTTTGCTGCCCGTAAATAACTTGAGAATTACCTTTCGTTTTTGCGATGAAAATAAAAACCAAGTCATCTGACCGACGGACGCTATCAACTTTCGAACTTGTTGAATATTTTTGCAACTTTCTGTTACAACCAAAGTAAGATTGTGCGATTTACAATGTACATATGGTGCGTTCGGACAATGTTCTCGAATACGTTGGTGTACACCAGAAACTAGTCCGAGATTCCTCTGCCGTTCGACGACTTTTTACATCTTGCTGTTGTCGTTGAACGTCAGAAAGCTCTCCATAAGCAAAACAGCGGATTTGCCTCTCGAACTCTAGAGAGGCACATTTCCCTAATATAAATCGCTTCACCAATCATTTTTCTATTAATTCATAACCATCTTACCCTCAGAGAGTGGTGTTACACTCGATTACAGCATGTTTTTCCCTTACACCCGATGATTTGGTCATTTCACTGCCATTTATTTAACGTGATCTCGCGATACTAACTGAAGATGACAGCAATGCATTGCATGATGGGAGCGCGCTAAATTAGCATACGTAAACAAACATACAAGACGATATAAAGAGAATTCTGCAGGACAAACAGTTCCATCTATTGCTCAAATCAGAGCAGAAGGAAATAATACAAAATATGTTGGAGAGAAAATATTAATTTAACAGTGCTATCCACGGGCTTCGGAAAGAGCATGTGTTACGTTTCCCCCTATTTTGGACAAGGTCAGATCATATATGCAAATCATCTCCCATGATGCATTGCGGTAATCGTAGTTCTCTCGAAGTCACGTGACAAATATTCCAAAATGTCAATGTTCAAAATGACGAAATCATATGGTCTAGGGAAATCGTGCTGTAATGGAGTGTAACACCAACTTCTGAGGGTAAAATGATTATGAATGAATAGAAAAATGATTGATGAAGCGATTTCTATCAGGGTTTTGGATAGAAAATAAAATCTGATAGCCACAAAACGTGGAAATGTGCTTCTCTAGAGTTCGAGAGGCAAATCCGCTGTCTAACCACTCCACCCATAACGCTTGCACCGTCCTATCCCTGGCCTCGAAGATTGTCAAGATCTAATCCACAACTCCGTAAATTTTCCAAAATTGACTCAGCAATGTGTTCAGCATCAACTTGTCCTTGTTCAACAAATCCAAGAAAATCTTCATGGATTTCGTAGCTCTCACCATCAACATACCGGACGGAAATCAATAATTGCCCTTTAACAGATACATTTGTCATTTCATCCACACAAGCAGCAAAGAACTTACTCTTCTTGCAGTTATCTATTAGCTGCTCCCTTATTTCAATTTCACAACAGTGAATAAGTTCATATTGCACCTTTGGAGATATATATTTCAAAAATCGACTAGCCGTCTCCAGATGTTCCTTCAAAACATTGTCAAAACTTGATTTCCAGTTGATGAAAGAATGAAAATGTCCATCCTCCTTTTTAATTCTTTGTCCCAGTTACCACGCAGTCCGATATTTCTTTGGCCTAACACAACAATGACGTGTATGATTGAAATCAATATAGCTCTGTTCTTAGCCACTTGCTCTTCCTAATATTTGCTGAGTGAGGAGCAAATGTCTCATTTTGCACCTTCACAAATCACCAAAAAGTCCTTTGATGCTTCAACAGCATCAATATGATCCTTACTTTCCTCATGCAATTTTAAAAAGGAGCATTTGACACCTATAGCATTCTTCCAGTCAGTAAATCCCTTATTGCTGAATAAAGTTACATTTCCAGCGAATATCATACAGTATTTACAGTATGCAGCATCTTCCATTTATGAACATCTAAGCCAAGGAAATTGACTTTCCCATGAGGGTAGATAGAGACGACCTTTTCTTTGAGGGTATGATTTTGCTGGTTTGGAATCGATTTTTGAAGTAAGAAATGTCAGTTTCTCTGAATCGGGGCGTCTTTTCTTATAATATGAAGGATCAAGGGAAACAGTCGATTTATCCTTTGGATTCGACTGGGCTACTGAAATTGTCTCGACTTGGCTTATTTCAATTGTCACTGACGTAAAAGTCGTTGATGGCCCAGGACTTTTATCAATAGATTCTGGTAACAAATGAATGTTTTCACCTTCAAATGGATTATCGCCAGGTTGCGCTCGGCTTACGTCTGAAGCCTCTCCAAGACTTTCATCGATCAGCTATTGCTTTTTAGATGGAACATCAGAATTGTCTACAAAACATCGAAAGGACACTACATTGGGTTTGAAAAAATCAAACAAATACCACATTTTGTTTCTATGCGTAAATTATAAACTAAAGATATTTCTCCCAAACAGCACAGAAATGATTTTGTATTTATAACGAATAAGTATATTTTAAAATCTTCAATATAGCGAAAATGTATATTTTAAAATCTTCCATAATCCATTTATTTAGTTGTATGAAATAATTCAGAAGAAATTTAGGGAAGAATCCAGGGGTGGTCAAAGGGTTCGTCCCACTTTAGGAACCAATAACCTTCTTTGTTTGTTTGTCAACTTTCAACCTATAGGGAAATTTTTTTAAATCGAGTCCGGGCCCCCCTTTTTTTAAATTCTTGATCCACCACTGAACTTAACAGCTTTAACGACAGCTTATATAGCGTAAACGCCATCGAAATTTTGAACTTAAGAATAAATTTGACTAAATTCCCGTAGAAAATATGGGCTAAGCTCAATTTCGATGGACCCAACAACATAAGACACCGAGATTCCTTTAAAGTTTTTTGTAACTTTAAAGTGGTGCTTACCATCTCCTGACTTTCTTTTTCAACGAACCCGTCTTCAGCCAGTATTTTTTAGAGAAATGACTTGAGTGCTATCGTGAAGCTAAATGACAATATACATTGCATCAGTGCAAGAACCGGGATAAGATTGAAGTGTGCCTTAATTTATCGGGTGTTCGATAAACTTGTTTGATGTCCGATGTCTTTGAAGTCAGTTATGTCTTTCATCACAGCGATGTCGGTAGACTTCAGACAGTAACAGTAGACATATTAAACGAATTCATTCTGTGGATATCGTTTCTATCGGAATAGAGATTTATATTTTAATTGTTTTTAATAAAAATCTTTGTATTAAAAAAAATCGTAAATTTCGGTATGAGGCAGTTGCCTCATTTGTCTCAATATAGTTACGACCATGGTATCTGTGTCGTCATGCGCGCTATTATATCAGACGCTTATAATCTTTATGTCTAACAGAAGACAAAATATTGAAAGACCAATTTTATTGCAATTATAGAAGAAAACGAGTGTCCGAGTTATAGTGATTATTATCGCGGAGCACCGATGTCAGTAGAAATGTTTCTGGAGAACAGGATATTGAAAGAAAAAAGAAAAGAAAGAACAAGACAAGAAAGTAAAGGCTTAGACAACAACAAGTTCTCTGTTATAATATTACCACTTTCTAAATTATAATTATCAGATCTAGTAAAAGAAAAATATATTTAAAAGTTTACCTCATAAACTTACAAACACGAAAAGAAGGCGTTATAACATGTGTAATAGTTGACAAGGAAGTTGTGTAACATATTTACCCTATTGTAATACTTTATAGTTCTCGTCCTAATTCAAACCGACGCGTTCTTCCTGGTTAATAGAAAATTAATACATATACTATAGAAAGACATAAGTGGCATGACACTTTCTTCTCTTGTTTGGTTAACATGAATCAATATAATAGAATAATATTTCTGTGACTATTTTATTCGTCACTTCAGTTAACAAAATACATTTCCCAGTAATTGAAATCTCACATTACGTTATTGATATTATCGTAATGTATCGTTCCTTAATAGTGTAATTATTATTAAAAAAAAACAAGGTTCGTCCGTTCGTGTGCATTAAGTATAACACACTATATTATTATCACTGAATACACACCTGTAGCCCTCAATAGTACCATACCCCAATAGCCAGTGTTTCCCCACTGACATTATTTAAGATATAAGATATATTCATTACTTGATTTACCGTTCCTAATAAATGTATTAATTATTTTAACTTAGGGTAATGTCCCACAGGGCATGTAATATTCGCCGATGTAGGCCTCTTGGTTCGTTTGCTCCCTATAATACTTTTAAATTAGCTATCCATCTTTTGACTTTTAGCGTACTGGATGAAGGTTATTCCACAAAAGCGTCGAGTACACTAAATCAAATATTAACATTTTTTATTTAAAAAAGTGAGAACCGAAAATTGATGACATTGACTCATAAAAATGTATTTATCATAAATGTTGCTATATTGTTTAAAGACAGATCAACATATTTGTAAAAATAGTTCAACACTGGTGGGAGATTTGTCCAATTTTCATGATTTCATTTCAAACCACCTTCTTCTTCTTTGTCTCCCGTCAAGTATGGTCTTGTCGGGTATGTCACAATTACTGGTAAGCCTTACGTTGCTTAGAAGATAATATGAGAGCTGTTAGCTAAAGACAGTAAGTATAAAAAGGAAAAAACACATTAGTTGGAAACTAATCAAACATGATCTTAAAATATTGATGTGCTCCACTGAGGATAGTCATGACAAACCCCTGTGTCATAATTTTACATGATACGTTGCAAAAATGATCTATGTGTGTTTATTTTGGGTAGTGCAGGATTTAGGACATATGAGGCCCTGTGCTAGTTAAGTTATGAGGCCCCTTACTTGGGTCCTGAAGGAGGCAGACCCGGTAGGTCTACAGAGGCAGTTAGGCATAGATACTCCGGAATATTAGAAATAGTTCAAATATTATGTTATATTAGGTCGGACATGTACACTGCGTCTTCAATAAACTAGAAGATATCATATATTTACCCAGAGCCCCAACCCGCCCAACACTGTCGTACACAGTCAAACAGTCAAACTTGATAAAAAGAGAACAGTCAGGGCAGTTAACGCAGTGGTTCTCAACCTTTTTTCCCCCATGGACCTCTCTTACTCTTAATCCTTGCCTGTAACATTGAGCGCGAGTGAGAGCTTGTTTGCAAGGACAGAGTGTATGAAGACAGTGATGTTTGCTGATCGCAGGGGGGAAGGGAGTCGTGGTGGTCCCAGTAGGCGTTACTAAAAAAAAAGTAATAATTTTTTGACTAGAATAATGAAAATTTGAAATATCTTTTAAACTAGATTTTAAAGTAGAAGTGTAAACGAGAGTTGTGTAGAGAATCAAGGGTGCTAATTTAATATGGAAGTTTGCAGACCAGAAAGTGAACGGATTTGGCCCTGCTCATATAGAAAAATCGCATTTTAAAGGAATTTTTGGGTGTATATTTTGACAAAGTTTGATGAAATACGGAGGGAATAAGTCTCTAAAAGAGATCAGCCTGCGGCCGTGGGTTTTAATCCCCGAGGACAATAGATACTCGACGGTCACCCGAAAGATTCCATTGTTCTCCGTAGAGCCCGTCACCATCTCCTACACGCACTACATTGAGTTCATTGATTTTTACCTGTAAAAATTACTTGGACTGGGACATTTTTCGTTATTTTTATTTTTTCACTAAATATATAGCACTTCTGTCTTTAATAGTGAACAAAAATGAAGTCTATATAATATGAAGAATATATCATTGTCATTTTGTTCAATTCCGTATGTCGACATTTTGAATTTATATACATGTAAGAAAACGGAACGAAAAATGAATTTTGAGATTGTGCAACTTCATAATTAAAAAAAAATGCTAAGTACATTTATATATTATAGAACCTCAGAGACCAATTGGAGGGTTGATTTNGGGGGGGGGGGGGGGTGTAGAACACGACACATTAAGCACTGTTATTTTGTGAGCTATTTTATTACCAAACTTGCAACTTCACATTGGTAAAAAAAATACCCAAAAACTGCAATAATTGTTGATGAATCATTGATACTTGCAATTATTTCACGTAACTATTCTACTAAACCAAGTTATATCTTTCAACTCAAACGTGAGCTAAAAGTTTGGAAATATATATATTTAACCTATTCCACTTCGAAGTGCTTATCCACAACAGGAATCCGAAGTTTCGATCTTTGACTTTGTTTGTTTTGACTTTTCATGAATATAAGGCCCGTTTTGTGTTTGATTTTCGGTTGGATTATAAACTGTCCCTGTTTATCTCTTTTTTTTTTGCGTCAAGTAGCTTTGTGTATTATTTATGTGTTATAATCAATATACATGTATAAGTTAATAAATTCATCTGACCCCAGATAGTTTCAACAGTTACAACTGTTCTTAAACTTTAATGAATTGACAGACACGTGTTCCAAATATTTTCGGCATTGACTTAAACGTGACATTTTTTTTATTCGATTTTTACTTTTTTTCTCTGTCTATTATACTTAATATGACTATACTTTAAATCACTCATTTCAAATCAATTCTCTCTTAAAAATGATTTGTGATCGTTTTTAACTTTTCAATTTATACCTCCGCAAAATAGTTCTCCAAGAAGTGGGGGATAAAATCATTTTTAAGAGAGAATTAATTTGAAATGAGTGATTTATTTTCGTCTTTTTTGATATTTACAATAATTAAAACAATTCTAAGTACATTTTTGTTTACTGTTTCTAAGTTTTACAAGAATCTTGTAAAATGAGCGTTGACAGAGATGTTGTGTAGCGTAGCAGGAACGACAACTCTGGATAGAGAATGTGATTTTGGTTAACCCATGTTTCATCCAGGTACACGATATCATACTCTGCTTCCCTAAAATATTTGATCTTTCTCAGATAATTAAACCTATCATTGATAATAGACACTTGGTCGTACCGAACTCTTCGATTATCACATATTTTTTTATAAGTATATCCAAGATCAATGAGAGCTAGATATAGACTTTGATATTTTAATAGAATCTTTTATTTCCTTATGTATTATTGAGACGGTCGGAGCAATTTTCCGTGAATATAAACCCTGAATTGTTCTTTTAATAACACAATGATCAAAGTCGTCCAAAATTTTAGCTCTTTCTTTGGGTCTACTTGACTTACAAGGCCTCTTACCATTCATAATACGGGGCACTGAAGTGTAAGACACACCCAAATCTGTATATGTCCTTTGATATACCCAATCAAATGAGACAATTGGCTTCTTCGTTGCCTTTTCCTTACTAAAAAAGGCAAACAACTTTTTTATAAACTTTTGGCATTCCGGAGATAAGTCAGACTTTTTACCCATTTTACAAAAAATGCAAAATATAACAATAATTTATGAGAGAAATACTTGTCAGTTTCGTCTAAAGTACACGTGGCTGCCCTCGGAGAGAAAGATTTAACAGGTAAGATACCTGACTTATGGATGGCTCTTCTATAAAGTACATCTACCCCCACCCGAAAAATGACAACAAAATAGGACCAAAATGCAATATTTCATCGTGCAGCCTCAGCCAAAACAATAAGAAGCATTACAATAACATTTTTAGTTAGCACTCCTAATTCTAAATAAAACTCTCGTTTGTTTTGCTGTTCAAAAATATATAGTTTAAAAGATATTTGGTTTTTCGTTCTCTAATAAAAAAAATTATTACTTTTTAACAATATGATGTCCAGTTAGTGTCAATTAAATCTGAAAGAAGAAAGTAGACTGTTGTTAACTTGTAGAACCCTTAATATCCATTATTCATTTACACTTTATTTTATTATTATTATCACCTTTTTTACTTTTATACTTTTAAAGGTTGCATACATCAGATAACGACCAAATTACTTATTTAAGTTTCACATACATGTATATTAAAAAAGAAATACCTACCCCTTTACTTTTTTTGTTATTTTGTTTCAGGTTGGAAAAAAAATCTTGATAATAAATTTCGGGATTTGCTGCAAAAGTAACGTCAGTTTTTTTTTCTCATTAGATTGAAGCTTCTCTATATATGCAAGGACTTGATGATTAAAGTTCTGAAAGTAAATTTCTATCAATAGCTATTTTATACTACTACCTTCTTCTATCAGTGTCCAAATTGAACAGAACGCTGTCAAATTTCAAATTGCACCACGTAAGCATGAATCCATCTTCAACTTTTTTTGGCCAATAACCAGAGGCCCCTAATAATTTGGTGTCCATGCCATTGAGCCACTGTCATGACTGCCTACTTTGTGACACACTCCAATAGGCTATCAACTCTATTATTATGTCTGGAATCGCTCCGGAACAGAACGCCCCAAAATTTAAAATTTAAAATTGCACCACATAAGCAAAATCCAATTTTTTGGCAGGAAGATGAGCGTAATGCTTTCGTAATGCGAATATATCAATGAGTATGATTTTCATGATTAGGGGAATATACGAATGGGTGTGTTTTTCAAACTATACAGCGGCACTACCGTACATAAATTTACTTTACAGCCACTGGAAAAATCGGGAGATAAAATTCTCACCAGATGTCTACCGACCGGAGGAAAAAATCAACCTATCAAGAAGGGTCCAAGGGGTTAATTAACACATACAACAAACCTCGGAACCAGGCCTGTACCACACACCAATAGATATTGCGGAAAAGGCTCCCGAACTTTGTTCTAAAATTAGTGTCAATCACCGGAAGTAACATGAAACACATGTAAACAGAAAAAGAAAGAGATGGTGTTTAACTTGTGACATGGCCTACAATAGGGTTTTAGTGAGTTTTCATAAACAGAAAATTAAAAAAGAGTTCATAGTATAAAATGGTTAACAACATGTTCAATTGCACCAGACCATGGGCATGAATGCATTGTCGCTTGTCCTTGTCCTTGACAATTCTGCTACTGTGCTGGTGAAGGTTCCCTTGGCCTCGATTCAAACCCACAGAGAGCTGCTCAGTGCATCCCCGGGTGGCGGATATGGGGAACTCTCTCTATTGTGGATTGTCAAGTTATAATACAGAAAATAGTGGGTAACTTGTTTGGAGAGTGACACGCTAAAAGCTATTTTGTAAATTTTGAAGAGCAGGGCCGGGTCGTTGTAACTTGTAGCTTCTACAAAAAGCTATTTTTTTTTATGTACATTCACAACTCTTCATACTTTTTTAGTGGGAGTTAAAATTCGTTTACCGATCCCTTCCCTCATTTCTGTATAATTTTCGTATCTTTTTTTACTTGTTCCTGAATATAGCTGAAATACCGGTGCATATAAATACCGAAATTACCAAAAAAGTTGCCGAAATTACCAATAATGTTACCGAAATTACCACTCATTTGGTAGAAAATGATGGTATTTATCAGAAAAAATTATTTTTTTCATAATGTTTTACTTTAAATGTCGTTATTTTCAGGTAAAAGGCATCCATCTCGTGTATTTCTGTAAATACACCGTCATTTACGTGCATGCGTTTAAATTATGAATATGTATAACATGTTCTCGATGTTGTGTAAACGATTTATGAGAAATAAATAATTTATCGAATTAATCCTAATTGGCAATAATCAGTGATCAAACATAATTAACAGTGAATAGAAATCAACAAATACATCGACACCCAATCCTACGCATGTGCATAAATGACGATATATTTACATAAATACACGAGATCGATGCCTTTTACCTGAAAATAACGACATTTAGAGTAAACATTATGATAAAAACCATCATTTTCTACCATATGAGTGGTAATTTCGGTAACATTATTGGTAATTTCGGCAACTTATTTGTTAATTTCGGCAAATAGTGGTAATTTCGGTATTTATATGCACCCCTGAAATACTGCTCGCTAGACATTAAGCAATAATCAATCATATCCATTGAGAATACTGTGGATTTGTATCATAGCAAAATTGGGTTGAACTATTCATGCTAACAGTGAAAGAAACTACCGCTCACCAACTCGCCAAAAGCGAGAAGAGAACAAATTCGGCGAGTACATTTGTGTAAGTACATTTGTACTCGACAATGTGGCGACGAATATCGTGAGGCGAGTTCTGATTATTTTGCACTCGCCCCTGTCAACCAGCCTAACAAAGTAGTTTCTCAGTCAATGATTCCGTAAAAGTTTTGATTCAACAATAAAAGATGTGAAGAAATCCTTCAAAATCGTTGATAGGAATAGCGAATGTTTCACGTCCGCCATATTGATTTCTTTTATTGATAGAAAATGCTAAAAGATGGCGTCCTTTTCCGAACCGGGATCAAATAAAATTAATATATACCTCCCAAAGTTCAATGCAAGCGATTCAGATATCTTAAATACCGATTCGGTGGAGTAAAACTTGATGGTAGCAAATCAAATTGGGTTTGGGTGGGCATGGTAAAAAGGTAAATGTTTTAAAAATCGTAATTTTCGAGTCAGGGTCGGATTTTGCAGCAATTAATTTCGATGTTCTAAACAGTTATTTCAGAGACATGATTGAATTAAATACGTACTGCAATCGAGTTCATGAGTTATGATGTTAATTGAAAAAGTAACTGATTTGTATGCAGAATGAATAAAGATGCTATAAATCTTTGTTATTATTTATCATGTAAAATATTTGCATTGGATCATTGGCGAGTAGAAATATCTACCCACTGGCCAAACTTCGCAAGTGCAATTCTAATTTGGCGAGTACAATTTTGAAGCAACTAGCCAAAATGGCGAGTGTTTGAAAAAAATGGTTTCCTACACTGTGCTAATACACTTGCCATAATATTTCAATTATCATAATAAAGTGAAAAAGCATAAAATACCACCCCATAAAAATGTCCACAAAAAATATTGTGGAAAATCATAGATACAGAGTTAAAATCAATACCCCCGGCCCCCTAACAGTACTGAGTAGCATACATTTACACATGACTGCTCACCTTCCTCTCTTGATACATGCACCTTCAGTAGAAAGTGAAGGGGCTAAACTAGTTATATAGGCCCAAACTTCATGTCTTGGTGAAATGCTGCAGTCATGCACATGTGTTTCATATATTTTTTGTATGTGAGTAAATTGTCAACCCTCACAAACCTCAAATAAACAGAAAGTTGTTACTAAAGATGTAGAGACAAATTTAATGATGCTGACCATGTTCACTAAATCTGCTTTGAGAAAGTCAAGGACATATTCATTCATTCAATTTGTTATGGGAAAATATAAAACATGGACCATTTACCCTGTAAACTAGAGTATAGGATGTTGTAATGTATTTTTCTGTATATTTTCAGCAATGGTCTGTTATGGCCAGGACATGGTGGTTATATGATGCAGAACATCAATGTGCCTTCAAATCAGCAGATAAACTAGTTAACTATTTACAAGGGAAACACAAGCCAATCTACCACCCCCTCAGTGAGTGTCCATTTAAATTGTCTGTTTTTAAAATGTATCATTCTTTTTCTCTTGTTCAACTATAAGAATTGTTTTACATCTTCTTTTTAGATCAATCGCATCAGTGGATAGTGTGCTCGCTTCGAGTGTGGTAGATCATGGATTCAAGCCCCGGACGGGTCAAACCAAAGACTGTAAAATTGGTATTTGTTGCTTCTCCGCTAAGCACGCAGCATTAAGGAGAAAGAGCAAAGACTGGTTGTCTCGGAAACAGGATAATGTGTCCGAGTGAAGCGACATGTCTACCCGCGGACTGTTATTTCAGTGAGCTAGCACTGTAAAAATCCAACTAGCCATGTTGGTCAAGTACAAAGCGACCTCATCATCAACTCATTGAAAATTAACTTGTTCTCGCCATGATATAGCTGAAAAATTGCTGAGTTGGCATTAGGCAACAATCACTCACTCATTCACTGAACTTAACATGTGATGTTGGTAATCATGACATTATTGTTTTATTTTTAACAGGTGATATTGGTGATAATGACATTATTGTTTTGTTTTTAACAGGTGATGTTGGTGATCATGACATTATTGTTTTGTTTTTAACAGGTGAT
Source organism: Gigantidas platifrons (assembly GCA_002080005.1). NCBI lineage: Eukaryota > Metazoa > Mollusca > Bivalvia > Mytilida > Modiolidae > Gigantidas > Gigantidas platifrons. The sequence goes on from MJUT01000749.1 coordinate 24,126, forward strand.
GTTGGTGACCATGTTGTAGTAATAAATACAGGATTAGTATCTATGAGGGATGATAGATGGAGAAAATACTCATACTCTCACCACACAGGGTTAGTACAAAGTTATAAAATATTCATACTCTCACCACACAGGGTTAGTACAAAGTTATAAAATACTCATGCTCTCACCACACAGCTGCAGGTTTTGTACAATGTTATAAAATTACCTGTGTATATAGTAGATTTGTGAAGGAAAAAACCCCAGGAATTTTGAGAATTTAGTTTTGTTAGTACAATATAACTTGAATGAATATAATCTGATTTAAAAATTGTTTTGCATAAAGGATAATTGATAAGATATAGAATATAAACAGGGTTTAGTCATGAGACCTGCTAATCTCACCCAATAGCAATTGTGATTCTTATACATCTATGCTCTTTGATTTCATCAAGAGATGATGACCTTCATTCTACCTACTAATATTTATCTGTGTGTAAAGTTGTGATACTATCAGTAAAATATGAAATGTGAAATCTGTTTGTCTTCAATAGACTTTTTGTTATAATTATACTTATAATTGTTTCAGGTATGGTGGTGGATTTTCTAGAACATCAGCGTGGCGAATGCATGAAATGGACCCTACAAGAGTAAGTGAAAGATGTTGTCTGAATTAAACATCCTCTCAGGGATCTCCCCAATGCATTTTAATGCTTATGTTAACTGATATAAGTAGCTACCTGATTATGCAATCATTTTTTAGCTCGCCAGTACGAAGTACAGAAGAGCTTATGTCGTCACCTGTGCGTCGTCGGTGTCGGCATCCAATGTTTGCGTTTAGGTCCAATGTAGACATACTTGGTCCAGGTTGATGAAACTTCACATGTGAGTTTGTTGTGGACAGTTAAAAACATCGCACACAAATATAGGTCCCCGTGACCTACTATTTCTGCCTGAATGACTTCAACATTTTTGTGTTAATGTTTGCGTTTAGGTCCAATGTAGACAAACTACTTGGTCCAATTTGATGAAACTTCACATGTGAGTTTGTCGTGAACAGTTAAAAACACCGCATGCAAATATAGGTCACCAGGACCTACTATTTCTGCCTGAATGACTTCAACATTTTTGTTAAGACCTGTTTTGCTATTACATTTATATGTCCATTTTGAATACCATTACATGGTTTTCTTTTGGCTAAACTGAAGTATTGTTCTTAACCAAATTAAACACTAATCATATGGTTATGACATTCACATGTAACTATTGATTGCACAGGCGAGCTGGATGGTCAGCCTTGCGACCAGCTATTTTTATCTATTATCAGTATAAAATATTTTTCAGCTCACTTTTGTGCTCTTTGTCGTATAACATCTTTTGACTGTAAAAAATAATTTAACCAAACTTAGCAAATATGGGTGGTTCTCAACAATTTGTATGATTTTTTTCCAACATGGCTGGTAGGGTCAATTTTACCATTATGATTGGCTTAAATTCAAATCTCTTCTCAGAAAATAACTGGACAAATTTTTACTATATATATGAATAACTATTTTTTCTCAGAATCTTTATAAAAAGTTTTTTTTTCTCTTAAGAATCAGTAATTAAAATGCATGTATAAATGACTTGAATCATTATTTTGAGACACAGATTCAAGCTTGTTCAGATGAAGTTTTATATAGGCTACATTAGAATAAATTTGAAAACAATTCTCAAAAACCAGGAATGGAAATGTAAATGTAATTGGTATGACATCCTTATGATAGGTAGATGTACATTTGATTTGCAAATACACAACTAAATTTTAAATAACATATACCTAACTATATGGTTTAAAGGGATATTAAAGCTCGTTTTAACATATATTTTTTCAACTCGTGATGAAGGTAGTTTCTTTTCAATTTAATTGTAAAAACAATCCAAAAATACCTTGCACGCCCATATAATCCCTAATGTCGTTAAAATATCACTTAAAAGGGTCGAAATGAATTTTTGTCCAGGAAGCAAAAATTCAATTCAAGGCAAAGACCGCAATTTATGACAGAATTATCAACGAATTATGTCACTTTTACAAAGTTTCATTGATAAAAACCGGGTTAATGTTTCATAAATATCATTTATTGAACCAATTGCAAATTTTCATGAGATACAAAAAATGACCAAAAGGATCTTTAATATCCCTTTAACTGTATTGTGGAATTAGAAACATATAGCAGATTTTTTTTGTACATGACTGGAATTAAATTTTTTCCTTAACTATTCTCTTATTGATTTTTTTTTTTTTAAATTGGTACCCATTTACATTTTTGTTGTTTTTTGCTCAGACAGGTAATATGATTTATATAAGTGTAAAATCATTACTGTGGATACAAATAATTTAAACAATAATTTTTACCAAATATCTTATAACCAATCAATAAATGTTTTAACTTTAAAGTGGTTTTTTTTAAGGTTGTATACAGAGCTGTAAAAGATAGAATTAAAGGTAATTTACTGAGACCAAACATGCTGAGACGATTACATCTCTACCCTGATGCTGTAAGTTTATCATCATTATATACCTCCACACTAACAGTTGGGGATGTACAATTGGTCTGTCCTGTCCATGTTCCTTCACAAATATTTTGATAATATTTTCTTCTGCTTCAAACCGTAATCTGCATATACTTGGAACTGGTCTAACACATGATACAATTTGAGACTTCTCCACATTTCTAACTTCTTTTCCCACACTATGGTCCAGATTAGATTAACCATTGATTTATTTATTCGATACACTGTGACATTATAATTACTATCCACAAACCTGAAATTGTCACTTGATTGTCAATGCAAATTCTAACACAACTGTTATGTTATATATGTTTTCATTGGCCAATGTCTACCATCAAATCTTCAATTTGTATCAAATATAAATATATAAATAGGTATGTTCTGACAGTGTTGATTTGATGTCATGTTCAGCTATGATGTTAATGTGTAAAATTCTTTGACAATATTTTGTGCCGTTTTATCTTATTCTGTTTTTATTGCATCTTCACTGATCAAAGGAAAACTTTTTTGTAATGCATTAGAATATGAATAATAGAATTGTATGTGAAGAGTTACTGATGTCAGATTTGACGTTGCAAATAATTGTTTAACAGTCTCTCGTCTGCATCACCAGTAAAACTTCATTTGCCACTGTTAAATCCCCAATTCATGACTGCAACTTGTAAAATTTCATTGTTATTTTTCAATTCTAGAGGACTATTCAGCTGGAATGTTTTACTTCCAGAAGTAGAAACTTTAAATAATTGCTATGAAAATTATTTTTTATTCTAATATGACGCCGTGTTATCGTCAGTTTATATAATACTCAACAACAACACTTGTAGCGCAGACGCGGTAAGGCGGCGTTTTGCAAGTAAATTACCGTATTTGTCCTATTAGAATCGAAATAATTCATGGCAGCCATTGTGTTATATTCATTTAACCATGGGCTGGGCCTTTATAATCGTTAATTTAACCCCTCGCTATCGCTCGGGATTAAATTTGATTATAAATGCCCAACCCATGGTTAAATGAATATAACACAATGGCTGCCATGGATTATTTCTTAATTTTTATTAGAAATTTTGTTGTTTATTATTGTTGAATTATTAATAACATGCTTACTAAATTAAATTTGGATTTTATTGCTAAATTTGATTTGAATATCAAATTAAACGTTAAGCCAAAGATGAAATTAAAAAACAAAACAATGCAAAAATATTTATTATGTTTATAGCTACATTACCATTATAAGTAAATCTGTTGTTGTTCAGTATGATAAAAAAACTGAATGACTAGGGAATGTGGTAAAATAGCAAGTTTGTTATCACCCTGAACACTGACTATTTACCTCGTACCAGTGTCTTGAGGGACAACAGTCTTGCTCTTTATCTTCATACCCAGTCAGTCACTATATATTATTTAATTAAACTGGAGATACCATCCGGAACTCCTCGCGCCTTTCCCCAAGTGAAAAACAAGCTCGGACATGAATGTATTGATATGCATTAAAATGCTGGTTATTCGGCAAGGGTTGTGAATAGAGGAAGAGAAAATAATCCTTTCCCCAAAAAAATAAAAAAAAGTATTTTATAAAATAATTTCATATCAAATGTTATCTATATTATTGCCAAGTAAGCATTAAAAATATAAAATCGATAAATAAAACTAATAATTATCTAAAATTTGACATTGACCTTGTCCTCTTATATGTAAACAAACAAGCATGGAGTCCTCGTTAACAGCAGCATTGATGAAATATGAAAGTGATATCCAGTTAAAGGAGAAGCAGAAAGAAATCTTAGAGTATGTTTATCAAGGCAATGACTGGATAGCAATTTTGAATCCTTGATGACTGAATCCCACGTTTCTTGGATGATGATGGTTCTCCATTGTTATATCATGTGATTTCATTAGTCATGCGGTACAAAGAATACTATTCATATCCGAGCTTGTTTTTTCAGTTGGGGAAAGGCGCGAGGAGTTCCGGATGCTGGAGATACAGCCATGTCCAATTATGTCATAAAATTTATTTTCATCAAAAAGTGCAAATTGCAAAAATGGTTGTATTTGGTATTATAATTTCCCAGTACTCCTAATAAAAGTTTTAATTTTTCAGAATGTTCCAGATGAAATCATGGCTAATATAAGTGACCAGATACAACAGATACAAATAGTACCTAAACGTTTGGAGGACTATTCTCAAACAGAGAGAGATAACTTTCCTAATATATTTGACTGGTATGTATAACTTAATTCTGTTGTTTGCTCATCTGACCCAAAGGATCATGTGAGGTCATGTCATCACTTTTTGTCTGTCGTTATTGGTAAACTTTTACATTTTAATCTTCTTCTTTGAAACCACTTGATCAGTTGGAACCTTGATAATTGACAGTGAGGGCCGGTTCAGAGAGGATTTCAATGTTCACATTGTTAACTTTCCATTTATATGAAGCAACATTCCATCGGCACCTGCATATGGAGTGCATATCTGTCAGTTAATCTGCTATTCCAGAGCTTGTGGTTTCTATCATGATTTCGTTGATAGAGGGTTGCTACTAACCAGGAAGTTACATAACCAAGAGTTCCTAGTGGTTTATATCATGATTTCCTTGATAGAGGGTTGCTACTAACAAGGAAGCTACATAACCAAGGGTTCCTAGTGGTTTATATCATGATTTCCTTGATAGAGGGTTGCTACTAACAAGGAAGCTACATAACCAAGGGTTCCTAGTGATTATTTTGAAGGAATAACTTCGAAAGTTTTACTGTCGTGTTCCTCTTGTTAAATTCCTGGTGATAAGTCATGATTGGGGAAAGGACCGGATTGTGATTACGACATATGGAACATATCCATGGCCATTTGATAAGACAGATACTCTGATGTTCCATATGTTGTAATCACAATTTAGTCCTTTCCTCATTCATGACATATCACCAGGATTTTAACAAGATTAACACGATTGGTGCCACCAGTGGAGCAGGAACTGCTACCCTTCCGGAGCACCTGAGTTCACCCAAGGTTTTAGTGGGGTTCATGTTACTCGATCTTTAGTTTTTGGTGTAGTGTTTTGTACTGGTATATCATTGTTTGTCCTTTTATCCTTTTTCTTTTTCTATTGTATTGTCTGTCCTTCTTCAAATTTATGGCTTCTGATTTATATATACTCCTTTGTTATCTTCTGATTTATATATACTCCTTTGTTATCTTCTGATTTATATGTACTCCTTTGTTATCTTCTGATTTATATATACTCCTTTGTTATCTTCTGATTTATATATAC
>MJUT01000749.1:35627-48067 GCA_002080005.1 Gigantidas platifrons
CATTGTTGACAAGAATTTCTGGATTCTGATTCCTTAGGCCAAAGAAAAATGATTGTCGGTTTCCCCTAACCCGACCGGGTCAAATGTTTACTGCCAGGTCGTTATATTTTATTACTAATAAATGAAATAAAATAAAATAAACACAGGCCGTGTATCATCTAACTCAGTGATATGGAGATTTTTGTTATCGTAAACAATTACAGTCATGCTTTTTCAATGTTTTTTCTACATGTCAAGGTCATTGATCTAGATTGCCAAAGTGCTTACGATGTCAGTAAAATTACCATGATCTAAAACGTGTACATGACGTACTGTATGTATAAAATGGCCACCTCCGGTGTGCCCAGTTGAACCATTCTGGCTGTTCATTTACAGAAATGTTCGCATTTATCAAACGAAATAAGAGTGATGCAAACTTTTTTGCATCGCAAAACCTTTATGATATATTTTCTTACCTTCACAGGAAAGATAAGATAGCAAAACCCTGATTTGGAATATCTCTTGAGAAAAAAAAAAGAAAAAACCCTGCCTGCCGACCCTTAAAAATTTCCCTATGTTAGGGGAAACCAACAATCAATTTTACTTGGCCTTATGAAAGTTATGATATTAATTAAAACAGTGAAATTGGTGAAAAATTGCACCATGTTTTAATAGTTTATAGGCTAATAGATATGGATGTGAGCCTACTTATATTGCTCCATTACCAATTTTCAGAAATATTACTATATACATTATTAATACATAAAGAGAAATCTTGTAAACCAGACACTACATTTCAATAGATTTTCCTGTAATAAAATGAAAAACCAAGAATACCACATTCTCGGAACAGTTAGAAAATATAATAGAAAGAGGCAAAATGGACATTCCTAACACACATATACATGGCCGCTCACTGTCTTGGTTTGGTACAGACACTTCTATAAAAATTGATGTGGTTAATTTAGTTTTATCTCTTAGTGAAATGATGCAGTCATGTAAGTGTTTTCACAGGTGACTAAAATGTCAACCTTGACATATAACAAGGCGAATAAATTTATGCTTTTTTATTCCACTAGTCAAATTAGGGGTAAAAATAAATTATATAATTCTACATGTTAAATCAAGAGTCCTTCATATAATACAATGTACTGTTGGCTTTATTCTAAACAATGTAAGACTTTGGTGGAAGTCTACACAATTTGAACACAGAAACTTGTGGTGGTAATAATTAAAATACAATAATTAGGCTCGTGATATACTATTACATATTCAAAATTTATTTATAGTCGGAATGAAAAATCATGTGTGGGCATAGTATAGTCTTAAGTCAATCTAATCTCTAAAATATGACTATCCTCTGACCAACAAGGTATATATTCTGGTCCAATTCACCTCACTTACAACATAAGCCCATAAGCAAAACAAATTATTTTAAAACTTCAGATTAAATATATCAAATTATATATTTACAGAAAGCTTGTTTAATGTGTAACTTAATAATACAATAGTTACACGATTTTGATGACGTCACCCTCATTTGAATGCACATGCATATTGAAATCTTTCTGCCACTTTTTTGTCAATTTTCAGAAATTGTTGTATAGTCATTTGTTTGTGCAGTTTGTTCTTACAAGAGTATGAAGAACTTCAGAGAGACTTGTATATGAAGACAAAATGTTTTTCCAGATTTAAATGTCCAATATGAAAAAATCATTTCTCCCCTTCAACGAAGAAATGAAGGGAGACATATATATTTAGTAGGACTTTTCTTCTTCTAATTCTATTTGTACTCAAACAACCTTGTTCAGCCTGTAACTCTTTTTATCCTGCAATGACAGCATTTACCGACCAATATATCCTGCCCAATATTTTTTTTGATATTTGTCAGTTATAAATAGAATAAAATTTGATATTTGGCAAACTCATCGGGGCACATCGGGGGATATTGTTTTCAAATACGTACACAAAATTATTTCGAATACTTTTATCATCGTCCAGTAAACGTTTATATACGATTTAAAATTGCAGGATAAATACAATACATGTGCACTGTTGAAGCATATAGGTAAATATGTGTATTCTGCGCGAAATGTAGGAAAAGGCTCGGCAAAGCCTCGCCTTTTCCCCCGTTTCTAAGCCTCATACACATATTACCTGTATGCTTCGACAGTGCACAAGTACATGTATTGTATATATCCTTTGATATAGACTTATGATATTTGGTATGTAGGTGTATTATCATAAGATGCTATATCATGGATCATCACGACCTTCACATGACCTTGACCTCAGATCTCAAGGTCAAATAATTGAACTTAGGGAATTATCTTATCCAATTTGAATTTGAATTTTTGGTGTTTAATGCTACTTTCAACAATATTTCAGCTATATCATAGCGACCAGTTTTAGTGGTGGAGGAAGCCCGAGTACCCGGAGATAACCACCGACCATGGGCAAGCAACTGGTAAACTTTATCACTTGCGGCTGCGAGTCGAGTGCACCCTTTTTTTTATAATTTACAAAGCCGGGCGTGAACCTACGTCGTATTGGTGATAGGCTTGTATGAGTTGTTAGATGCAATGACCTAATTCATTGAGCCACCCGGGACCCTTATTTTATCCAGGCTGTAACTTTTTTTTTTAAATGGACTAATGATATTTGGTATGTAGGTGTATTATCATAAAATAGCATGTCATGTATCATCATGACCTTCATATGACCTTGACCTTAGATATCAAGGTCAAATAATTGATTTTAGGGGAATTTTCGTATCATGGCTGTAACTTTTTATCTTTTGTCATAGACTTATGATATTTGGTGTGTAGCTGTATTATCACAAGATGGTGTTTCATGTATCATCACGACCTTCATATGACATTGACCTTAGATTTCAAGGTCAAACAATTGATTTTAGGGGAATTTTCGTATCGTGGCTATTCGCTCTGACCTACATTGGTATTGCCCCCCTTGTGAGGAAAAAGCAATGAAGAATCTAAAAATTGAGAAGGAAGTAGAGGAGAGATGCAACCAATACTTCAGTAAGTACGAAAAACGGCTAGATGAAATGGAGAGTAAACTAGATAAAAAGGTGGACCGAGATGAAGTTATAGCTATGATCGAGGAAAACAGAGAGCGCTGCCACAGGCGGAAACGACCAGGACAGGACACTAACAAGCCAGTTGGAAGAATTCAAAGAAAGTATGGCTCGAATATGTAATATTATAATAATTAGAGCCGAACAGTCAAAGAAAATTAGTCCAGAACAGAGAAAAGCAGAAGATATTGCAATAGTAAATGAACATAGTGGCAACAAGCCAGCATCCACTGTAGTTCCTATAGTATCCTATGGTATGGCTGTAACTTTTTTATCTTATGATATTTGGTGTGTAGCTGTATTATCATAAGATGTTGTCATGTATCATCACGACCTTCATGTGACCTTGCAATATCATTTATTATGTTGGTTTTTTAGCTCACCTGACCCAAAGGGTTATGTGAGCTATTGCCATCACTTTTCGTTCGTCGTCCGTCCGTCAACATTTCACATTTTAATCTTCTCCTCAGAAACTACTGGGCCAATTGCAGCCAAACTTTGGTGGAATGGTCCTTGGATGGCCCCCTTCCAAAATTGCGTCTGGTGATCCCAACTTCAAACCAAGATGGCCACCAAGCTAAAAATAGAAAAAAGGGATGAAATTTCAATTGTCTATTGCTGCTTTAGTATAAGTCAAAATGAGCTCAAATTTTACCTGCAGCTACATGGCAACGAGTAGTTTAACATATATTACGGGTTTTTCTGTGAAATTTTTCTTTCAGCAGATTTATACCGATTATGCAAATTAGGCATATTTTGTACTCTTGATTTAAACATATTTTATTGATGAATTACATATTACATTTTTTTCCACAATACAATATAACATAGGAATCAGAAACAAGCGTAACGCTTATATTAATCCGTTTCCTAAAAAACACATGATAAATTGCAAATAGTCATTAAAACATACTCAATTAATTTAACATTGTTTAAATAACAGAAAGTTAAAGGAAGAAGGAGAAAAAAAAGAAAAGAAAAGGAAATTGTAAGTTGCACTCTAGATAGAAAAACACATGATATATCTGAGTTTTATGAATTTATAAAAATCGTTTACTTTGTGAAATATATTTATGCAGTGTCGTAAAAACAATGGTATTTGAATTGTTATCAAGGTCTGGACTGCCAAATAATAGTAAATTTCCCGAAGGTCGAATGTTCAGTAGCTGCAATAGCTTTCGAAAAAGACTATTTCGTTGAAGAGTATATTTCGGACATTTAAATAAATAACGATGTGTAGATTCAATCTCTCCACAGACACAATTAGGACTATCAATAATTTTTTTTATATACAAATGTTCGTTTAGAGAACTACTTCTCATACGAAGACGAGCGTGTAATATTTGTGTCAGTCTTGGACCGTAATAATAATATTTAGGTACATTATCATGATCAACTCTAGAAGTAAGTCTAGATTTGAGAATGCTAAGGGATGGACAATCTTTTATTTCTGGCGGTAGAGAATTCCATAATTTTAAAGTAGATGGTAGAAAATAACTAGCATAGAGTGATGTTCGGGTTCTTGGCAACGGAAAGGCATTGTTATGTCTGGTGTTGTATGTGTGCACATCCTGAAAGCGGTTAGGAATCAAAGTCGATAAAGATGTCGGAGTTAAGTCATTTTGCATTTTAAATAGTTGAACGAGCTTATGGTTTTCCCTTCTATCTTTTAGTTTTGTTAATCCGGTTTCTTTGTATAATTCCCTTAAAGGAGTTAATTTTGTTCCACCCGATATGATCCTCATCGCTTCAATTTGAACCTTTTCCAAAATATTAATTAATTAAGTACATATTATGAGGGTCCCACACTACATCCCCATATTCTAATAGTGGTCTGATGAAAGATAAATACAACTTTTCAAGTGATAATCTATCTAGTCTAAATTTTAACATACGAAGAATATTTAACCTTGAATATGCTTTGTCAATAACAAGTTCAATGTTTGTTCCATGAGCCATCATCGGAGATTGTTACACCTAGATGTTTATGATATTTCACATCTTCGAGTTGCTGGTTATTCATAACTAGAGATGGATGATGTGGTTTGTTGACTTTCCGTGAGATAACCATCGTTTCGGTTTTCTGAGGATTAAAACTAACCAACCATTTGTTAGACCAAGATGTGATAGTATTCAAGTCCCTGTTGGGAATGTCTGCTGATTCAATTGCATTATCGACTATAAGAAATATACTGGTATCATCAGCAAACAATCTCACTTGGGACTGAATATTATCGACAATATCATTTATGTATAATAAAAATAGAAGAGGTCCTAATATAGACCCTTGTGGGATACCGGCATTTATATACTGCCAGGATGAATAACACCCATTAATAGCAACACGTTGTAGTCGATCTTGCAAATAATGTTCTAACCAAATGATAATATTTCCACCAAACCCATAATTTTTCAATTCATTCAAAAGTCCACGATGCCAAACTTTATCGAATGCCTTGCTAACATCGCAGAAAACAATTCGAAATTCCTTTCCGTCATCCAAAGCCTTTTCCGATATTGTTAGTAATATCCACCAGTTGGTTGATAGCTGAATCGCCTTTGGTAAAGCCAGACTGACAATGCGTTATAATATTATGATTTAGCAAATAATTATTGATATGTTTAAACACACATCGTTCCATGACTTTACCAACGATACTAATCAGCGATATCCGACGATAATTTTGTAACAATGCGGGGCTGTCTTTTTTGAAAACTGGACAGACGTTAGCTTTCTTCCAATCGGAAGGAAAGACACCGCTTCGTAGGGAAATATTAAATATCTTACATAAGGGGTATTTTAAAAATGACGCTCCTTCCTTAAGAACACGGGGGCTAATATCGTCGGGTCCAATAGCTTTAGATATATCAAGAATATTTAGCAAATCAACAACGTCTGATTCGGTAATATTAATATTATTTAGCACATATTCCGATTCAGATAAAATATTTGGAAGGTCAACGTTCGCATCATCCAACTCAGTTTGTGCAACAAAAAAATTATTAAATAATTCACACTTTATTTTATTATCATAAATAAGCTCATCATTAACTTTGATGGGGGAATGATCTCAGGCGGCTTTTTTATTTTTAAAATTTGATATTTTGTTTAGCTATTTTCCACCAGTTTTTTGTTGACGTACTGTCGACATGCAGTTTTTCGGAAAGTTTGTCAAAATAAGCTAATTTTGCATTCCTAACTTTAGATGTGCACTCATTTCTAATATGACGGAAACGTTCCCAGTCTAGTACTGACTTTGAACGTTTCGCTCTCGTATGATGGCGATTTTTCTTTCTAATGGTACGTTTTACGTCATTTGTGATCCAAGGGCAGTCATTGGTCCTAATAGAAATGGTTTTGTTTGGAACATTAGACAGGGCTATCTGTAGTATCGTACTTGTGACGTTAGTTACACTCTGATTGACATCGTTTTCATTGATAAGTGTATCCCATTGTACAGACTGTAAGTCTCGCCTTAAATCATCATAGTTACCCTTTTCATAAAGCCAAATGTTACGCTTATAACAACTAGAAGTGTGTTTTTTACAATTAAAGATACCATATGTAGGACAATGAAAACGAGTAAGGTCCGTAAGAGCAGGACCAACCTCTGTATATGTTATAAATGAGGGATTATTTGTTAATACTAGGTCAATAAGAGATTGACTATGTTCTGTGAAGTTAGTCGCTTCATTTATCAGTTGATGAAGATTATACAATCTCATGATGTCTTTAACTTTACGACATTGGGGGTTTAACTGATTGTCGTTAAAGTCACCTACTAGAATAACAGCATCTGCATTGCAGTTCAAAGACAGTTCTATAGAATATTCCTAACTAAGCCATACCGCGCCCGGACTGCTCGGAGGGACATAAAAAGTACCATACAGAACTTTTTGGTTTTTTATTTTGAGCTCCACCCAAACACACTCTAAGCCGTTGATTTCAAGATCGGTTTTCCTTTCATAATGGACAGTTTCTTTAATATAAACGGCAACCCCTCCGTATGAACTTCCAACACGCTCTTTCCTAAGAGGAATGCTAAATGAGTTTAGTTTTATATCACGGTCTGGCGTTGAATTTTTAAGCCAAGTTTCAGTAAATGATAATACAAATGTATATCAAAATCACCATATTCCGCCGATATTAGATCAAGTTTGGGTTTCAAACTTTGAACATTCAAGTGTAGGAAGGAAACTTTATTGTTCATGTACTTGTGTATGTTTGATACGCTAGAAATAGACGAATCGGAAAAAGTCCTATCTTCAAATGGACCTGGATTTAGTTCAATACCAGATATAATCAAGAGAATAGCAATCACTGAGAGCATGTAGTACATGTTTAACAAAACATTACGAGTATAATTTACATTCGTGCCATGATGATTGTCCATCATAAATTTTGTCATTTCTTGTTCTAAATCGTTACGTAGAAAGTGCAATATAATTATACAAGGTAGGAACTTCACGCCTCCAAATATCAACATATTTATCAACTGATACTCAAATAATGACATAATATGACGTGCACGGATCGCGACAGAGTAAAATTGACCATTGCTAGCTCTGTACTGATCTAATGATATGGGCATTAGGTTATACCAGGCTCCCTTATCATGAACAGACAGAGCGAGCAATTGGTCAAATCTATGTCAGTATTACTACAAACGATCTCCATAGGGTAAACTATCAAATACAACAAGTGTTCTTGTACAAAAGTAGTCATAGTAAGATGTGCAACACTGGATGGATAAGAAAAACATCTAAAAAAAATATTTCTAACAAAATAAACATTAATATTTACAAAAAAGGTAATAAACACAATGAGAACAATAGGAACTTTTGACATTTCCCCCTTAATCTATACATGTACAGATAATGGATCTAGAAATACAGTTCTGTTAAAAAAAAATAAAAATAATAATGAATATAATATATTCGGAATACCTCGGTCAATATATTTATTATACATGTATATCGACATGCATGAGTAAGCACAAATCCAAACAGTTTACCAATCGGTCTGTTCGAAATGTAATTAATATTACCGTCAATATAAATCATATAAAATCTCTCATAGTGTGTTAATAGTAAAAATAATTACTATCTACTGTATGTTTGCAAAGGGGGCGAAGTAAAATGAATTACATTTAAAATGCTATTAGTATAACAACAACAACAAATTTCAGAACAAAATTTGCATAGTTAATTAAGGTTTAGTCAGAATGGGCAGTTGTATTCAAACCAATAGGCATTCGGAATGCCTCTGTAAATGTAACAAATACACCTCTCCAAATATCGGGATATTTTATTAGCCGGTACTCCAATAATGACGGGATTTGAGTGTACGGATAGTGACAAAATAAGCAATTGACCACTGCTAGCTCTGTACTTCTAATATGGGCATTACCTTATACAAGGTTCTCTTATCATGAACAGTCAGAGCCAGCAAATGGTCAAAACTATGTCAGTATTACTACAAACGAATGTAATATCATGATAAACTATCAAATACAAACAAGCGTTCTTGTATAAAAGTAGGCATAGTAAGATGTGCAACAGAATGGATACGAAAAACATCAAAAGAAATAATACAGCAATATTTATAATAAGATCAAAATAAACATCTATATTTACAAAACAAAGGAATAAACACAATGAGAACAATATGAACTGGAGGCATCATGTATATGATCGTGAAATATGAATTATAGTTTGATATTTCACAATGGTAAACCTTTGGATTTTTACCCCACGATCATTTATGTACATATCTAGTAAATAATTATTAATTCCAGTACACTTGTTAGCTACGGGGAAAGAAATTAATTTAAATAGATTTTGTTACAATATATTTAACAATGCCTTAGATTTTTTACCATAACAAGATTTGCATAGCAAATAGTACAACTGTAATTGAACAAATATGTATTCGGAATGTCTCAGTTGTGTAAAATTTTCAATAACCACTAAGTTTAGGGTAATGATCAATCTGATAAGGAGAAAAAAAATGAAAAAATGAAGAAAATGATTGAAGACGTCATTGGATTGATAAATTATATTTTATTTTGGGCATGACGTATAAATGAACAATACAGATAATTTAATATCGGGCATTTACCCCTGAATCTACACAGTTAAAGGATTTAGAAATACGGTTATGTCCAGGAGAAAAACAAATATGAATGAATATAATATATTCGGAATGCCTCGGTCAACATATTTACTATGTATAAACATGCATGAGTAAACACAAAGCTAAACAGTCTACCAAATCGGTCTGTTCGAAATGTAATTTATTTAACACCGTCAGTATCAATCAATAAAATATCTCATAGTGTGTTAATAGTAAAAAATAATTGTGAATAGACAACAATTTTAACTCGCAAACATGGTCAATGAAATATATGAGTAACAAATACTAAGCTAATTTTCAAAACAAATTCATTGTTACTCTTTTTATTATTGTTAATGTCGTTAATAAGCTGAAAGAAAAACCGGTGACTGTCATTTGCGGCGTTTACTTTCAACAACTGGCACAGTAATGTTTAATTTATTCATCATGTCGTTGAATTCAGTTTCGGAATTTGCTCTATGTATAGCATCGGTTCTGTCCTTTATAAATATTTTCCCATCAATTGTCCATGTTTGCTTGATGTCTCTACTTTTAACTAATTTGCGGCAAATAAATGCTAGCTTACTTCTCGTGGCGGTAAGGTCTTCGTTAAGACGAACATGACTGTAAGATGGGAGATCCTTAAGATTTTTAGCAGTTTTGAGGATTCGGTGTTTGATGCCAGGACTTTTAAGTCGAACTATTATTTGCCGAGAATATTGGTTTAAAGGCTTTCCGATTCGATGTGCACGCTCAACTTCGTGTATCTGAAACTCGTTGTCGATTTTTTTAGGACATTGACAACTTTTGCAACTGTGTCCTCGCTTTGAGGTGGATCGGTTTCACTCTAATAAGCGGACGTCTACCATATTGTTCGAGTCCGTCAATACTATCACGTAGCTTTTCGTTTTCTGCTTTTAAGGAGACGATCTCATGTTCGAGCGGGGCAGTGGCGGCTGAGATGAGTTTACGTATGTCGGGCATGAGGGCTGCTTTTACGGCTTCAGCTATGTTTTGCAGGTCACATGATTTAAGAACACCAGACTGTTCCGATAGGATGTGTTCAATGTTTGATTCCATGTCTAAACTATCTGTCGACATTTGCAGTCTTGATTTTTTGCTTAATAGTCTGTCGGGTGGGGTAGGTTTGCTATCTCGACGGAGTCTTGGAGTTGAAATTGGAGTTAAAATTGAAGTATCTAATGTACAGCTATCATGGGCGGGTGGTGTAGAAACATTCATTTGTGACATGAGTGAAAAAATAATCGGATGTAATTGTTTGTTGTTATTTAATACGAGTATGTCATAAATACATGTATGACCAACTCTGTTTGTTTACCTTTACTCCATTGTTTACATTCATAGGTATAACGAATGCTCACTGATTATCGAATACACTATTTTCAGTTTTTTATCGTAACATTTAAATGTCATATGTGCTCAAATATAAAAACCACATTCCAAGAATTACAAATTCCACATCATATTATCCCAATGTTCCTTGAAAACCAAAAAACTTACATTTTTTCTGAGCAAAATTTAACACGACATTTTACTTGAGCATGCTGGGTAGATTTTGTACTCTTCGTCCTTTATTTCAAAAACTATAAGAGATAGATGTTAAGTTCAAATTGCATACATGTTCAGCATGTTAAGATCTACCTACCCTGCAATTTTGAAATAAATCTGATTACCCATCTTGGAGTTATTGCCCTTTTTTCATCAAATTTTTAAATTTTTAATACTTTTCGTCTTATATTTCAAACACTATTAGAGATAAAGGTTAAGTTTAATTGCAAAAATGTGCAGCATGTCAAGATCTACTTACCCTGCAATTTTGAAGTAAATCCCATTACCCATTTTGGAGTTATTTCCATTTTTTAATCAAATTTTCAAAATTTTAATACTTTTCGTCCTTTATTTCAAAAACTATAAGAGACAGACGTTAAGTTGAAACTGCAAACATGTTCAGCGTGTCAAGATCTATCTACCCTGCTATTTTTAAGTACATCTGATTACCCATCTTGGAGTTATTGCCCTTTTTTCATCAAATATTTTTTTTTAATTTTAATACTTTTCATCTTATTTTTCAAAAACGTTAAGCTTAAATTGCAAAAATGTGCAGCATGTCAAGATTTATCTACCCTGAAATTTTGAAGTAAATCCCATTACCCAATTTTGGAGTTATTGCCCTTTTTAGCTGACCTGGCCAAAGGCCATGTGAGCTTTTGCCATCAGGTTTCGTCCGTCGTCGTCGTCTGTCGTAAACTTTTAACATTTTAATCTTCTCCTCAGAAACCACTAAGCCAATTTAGATGAAACTTTGGTGGAATGTTCCTTGGATGGCCCATTTCCAAAATTGTGTCAGGTGATCCCGACTTCCAACCAAGATGGCCGCCAAGCTAAAAATAGAAAAATGGGGGGATGAAATTTTAATTGTCCATTGCTGCTTTAGTATAAGTCAAAATGAGCTCAAATTTTATCTGCAGCTACATGGCAAGGAGTAGTTTAACATATATTCCGGGTTTTTCTGTGAAATTTTTCATTCAGCCGATTTATACCGATTATGCAAATTAGGCATATTTTGATAAAAGATCACATTTAAATCTTCTCATCTGAAACCTCTGAACCAAATTAAACCAAACCTGGCAGGGATGGTCCCTGGGTGGGTTCCTTTCAAAATTATGTCCGACAGTCCCGCCTTCCATTCAGGGTGGCTGCTGTTACTAAAAATAGAAATTTCTTCAATTGTCCATTGCTGCTTTAGTATAAGTCAAACTGAGATCAAATTTTAACTGCAGCTACATGGCAAGGAGTAGTTTAACATATATTCCGTTTTTAGCTCACCTGGCCTTTAGACCATGTGAGCTATTGCCATCACTTTTCGTCCGTTTTCTGTCCGTCAACATTACACATTTTAATCTTCTCAGAAACCACTGGGCCAATTGCAACCAAACTTTGCTGAAATGATCCCTTCCAAAATTGTGCCCGGCATTTCAGACCTCCGACCAAGATGGCCGCCACAGCCGAACTTAATTTATCATTGGGTCCTATGGGAAATTCCCATAAAAATCTTCTTGTCTGAAACCATTTGCTCAATAAGAACTAAATTTTGATGAAATAGTCATTGGATGGTTCTCTTCCAAAAATGTGTCCGGCGGCTCGGCCCTTCGACCAAGATGGCCCTCACAGACGAACTTGGCTTAAAATAGAACCCTGTGGGAAATTCACATAAAAATCTTCTCTTCA
>MJUT01000749.1:55031-68035 GCA_002080005.1 Gigantidas platifrons
TGGTCAGCATCCTGTCCTTCAACCCACCCTAGAGGTGACCCTTGGTATCCTGATTAACACTAATTTTGGAGGTTTTCCCAGTTTAGATGCAGTCCAGGGTCCTTTAAGATAAAACGGGGAGGAGTGTAGTAGATCGTAGGGTGATGGGTGCTGAGGCGTTCCGAACAGCACCCATGATACACTACGATACCAGAAGCCATTGAAGATAGACGCCTGAAATATATAAACTGAAAACAACCTACATTGTAGACTAGCAGCATTACTAACAGATTGGTAAGTAGTGCCAATTTGTTACAATATTTTTGAGCCACAGACACTTCGGACCACTGACCATTCAGACTATCGACCATTCGGACTAATGAACCTTCGGACCAATGCCCTGGAATATTTTAACCTAATAGATATTATGTCATATATTGGTCCAAAATTGAAGTTTCATATCACAATGCGGGGTCGTTCATCGCCGTGATCGTATGGTAGTTGGATTTAACAACCACCTATGCAATCAGTGCCTATCACCACTGATGTTGTGAGTTCGAATCTCGTTCAGGGCGAAGTGTACAACATTATGTGATAAAGTTTGTCAATGACTTGCGACATGTCGGTGGTTTTCTGCGGGTCCGCCGCTTTCCTCCACCAATAAAACTGCCCGCCACGATGTAACTGAAATATTGTTGAAAGTGGCTTAAAACACCATAAAACCAATCAACCACATAATAAACTTTTGCCATTTTGAGGTTGATAGCTTTTATTTAACATATTTATTTGATACTTAAGACACATGAGGATAATGGAAGCTTATAATTGATAGACACTATCAGTTTTTTGTTGTTGCATACTATAGTTAATGCTGAATTAAAACTTTGACACTCTATATACTGCCAAAGATTCAAATACTAGATAGTACTACGGGTAGCAATTGATTTCCCTCCAAAAAATGTCCATATTTTCATGACCCTTATAACTTATATGATAATCCCGGATATAGATCGAGTTTCCATTCACCTTTTTTGCCTGGATAATTATTTTGTCCTCTTATAAAGACTATATTTACATTCAATACATTCATATTTTCAACGTAGAGAAACCAGTTGGGCCATTTTTTGGTAGTTAGTAGACAGGATCCATTTGGGTATTTGACTAGTTTCCATTCTCCATTAGTGCCAGGTTTGAATGGAAGACCTCTACATGTACCTGCATCATCGTCGTTCATGACGACATACCAGGTAGGCCACTTCTTGCTCCTTATATAAAATGTATTGTCTTCTGCAGATATTACATCTAAGTAAAATAGTCCTTGGGCTCCAGCGCTATTTGCAGGCATTATCTGTATTGTACCATCGTGGTCCGCTGCCATACCCATCGTAGACTTCAAATCATGTGCAATTGTGTGTGGTCCGTTGTCAAGATATTTGAATTGTTCAAAGTTAAATCCCTTTTCTCTAGCAAACTTTGATATTGTTAGCCACTCTGAAGGATAGAATATGGAGTAAAATATCGCTCGTGAGAATTGCCGATCCACCACAATTTTGATGAATTTTTTATCAAGTTCACCTTGTTTCATCATCGTTCTATAAATAGAAGCTGCAGTCCAATTACTGTGCAGACTATTTCTAACTACAGAGTACAATTTCAACAGGAGAGCATGTCTAAGAACAGCAAGTGTTACGTACAATTTTGCATATTCAATTGCTCGTTTGACTTGAACCTTATCTGAACTTTTTGCATTGTCGTACACTTTACTAGAAAGCATACCAAGCATTTCCACACCGGTATATACAGGAACATTAGCAGCCAATGCTGCTATTTCATGTTTTTGTATTGGGGTTGTATCATCTTTGTTGTTCAAATATGCTTGCGAATTACTGAATAAGAGCATTGTGGAATATGCGTCACCTCTCAGCTGTGAATCATCATAGTTATTTAAAGCTTTTTCTATCTGGGTCTTAACGACAGACCCAATATCAGTAGAACTACCTCCAATGCCACCAATAATTGTTGATATTACTGACAATAGTGCGCTTATAACAGGTCCGACTACTGGTACTAAAGCTACACCTGCAGCTACGATGTTCATTGCTCCAACCACGATCTCTTTTGTATCTGAACTTGTAACGGAAGACACAGAGTCAGCTACCGTGTTCAACGATGATTCGACTTTCTCTAAGTTAGATTGACCATCATCAGATTCAAGGTAATTTTTTAGTTTGTCGACAGGGGAATCAGCATTTTTGCCAACCGCTTTCATGGCCGTCTTAATTTTTGAAAGGGATTTATGACTTGCAATGCTTAGTTTTGCATCTATATAAATTGTCGTTGATATGAAATAAAGGAAAAGGAAACCTGTCCACCATCTTTTCCCATTGGCAGCCATCTGAAAAAATAGTAATAAATATATGTGGCTGGAAGAAAATAATCTAATTTATCAATATCATATATACATGTTATAAATTATATATACATTATCAGAAAATATATAATTCATTTGCACTCGCTGTGAAACAGCACAGAATAGCTCACTAAAAGCTCATTTTTCTACCTGTTTCCAAAGTTCGTAAAAATAAATTTGATATTTTCCGACAATATGCATATATTATCTATATATGATTATGTGCGATAATTTTGTAGGATTTTTTATTATATGTAAAGTAGTATCAGTCATGATACTGAATACTGTCCAGGACTTATTAAATTTGTGAGAGAATTAGTCAGAAAAACTCATACAGAATTACATTATTTAAATATTATATATTATCAGCCTTAAAATGGGAAACATAGACATCTTAAATGTCAATGTCTCCGATTTTAAGGCTGATAATATTTTTGTACGAACTTATTGCATAAAATTGTATTGTTTTGTGTGCTAAACCCAATGCGTTGACCGATATAAGTTGTTCTGTGTGTTTATCAAAAAAAAATTGTTTAACTGCTTGGAGGCGTGGCTAATTACTATAAACTTCATTCATAATGTAGCCATAAATAAAATAATTTGTACAACTTGATTGCATAAAATTGAATTGTTTTGTGTGCTAAACCCAATGCGTTGACCGATATAAGTTGATCTGTGTGTTTATTGATTTTTTTGTGTACCTATAAATAAACTTCATTCATAACCACGGCTTACAACAGACGGCTTACAACATATTTTCTCATGACTATAGCCAATGAAAAGATCTCATTTGAGGTCAGTGTAGCTACAAATAAACCATTCATAATTCCCATCCTATAACAGATTTTCTGTATACACATCGGCTGATAAAATGCCGACTATAGCCAATGGAAAGTTCGTACAAATTTTATTGTCAAGCAATTATACAGACAATGGATCAGACACAAGTTATAAACTTACGAGGTCTTCTCTTTTACATATAGATCAATAAAAAGACAATATATTACTTTAAAAAAAAGATCAAAGGAAAATAATGCATTCATGTTACAATTACACCAATCGTAACTACTCGGTCATTCTCGCTACCCTGCAAATAACAGAATAGCGAGAATGGCCGAGTAGTTACGATTGACAATTACACATAATGTCTGATTTTTATGCTTAGCTGCATTAAAGTGGTCAGAAAAATTCAAGTCTGAAGTCCTCGGGACAGGTTTGCTGTAGCATTAACAGTCTGAAGTCATCGGGACAGGTAGTCTGAGGTCCTCGGGACAGGTTTGTTGTAGCATTAACAGTCTGAAGTCCTCGGGACAGGTTTGCTGTAGCATTAGCAGTCTGAAGTCCTCGGGACAGGTAGTCTGAGGTCCTCGGGACAGTTTGCTGTAGCATTAACAGTCTGAAGTCATCGGGACAGGTTTGCTGTATCATTAACAGTCTGAAGTCCTCGGGACAGGTAGTCTGAGGACCTCGGGACAGGTTTGCTGTAGCATTAACAGTCTGAAGTCCTCGGGACAGGTTTGCTGTAGCATTAACAGTCTGAAGTCCTCGGGACATGTTTTCTGTAGCATTAACAGTCTGAAGTCCTCGGGACAGGTTTGCTGTAGCATTAACAGTCTAAAGTCCTCGGGACAGGTTTGCTGTAGCATTAACAGTTTTCGGTAAATGAGACCAGCACCCAAAATGTTCAATATTATTTTAAGTCTGATGTTAAAGATTTGATCTCGCCTCACGCAAAGGGTCCGGTGAGCCTGTCATCACTTCGGGTTCGTCATCACTGTCTGTCGCCAATAATTTTTGTTACATTTTAATCTCCTCTGATACCACTGGAACAATTAGAACCTAACTTGCACGAGATGTTCATTCGACAGTCCTTTACAAAGTTCTTGTTCCCCGATTGGAAATCCACAACAGAAACAAGATGCATCAAGGTGCCAAAAATGGTGTTTACTATTTAGTGTATGGAGCCAGCTACAGACTTGCTATTTTCAAGATATAAGGATGGCCAAAATAGGACCAACACCCAATTTAAAAAAATAATTTATTCTTATTTGTGTCCCATCTGTGATGAAATTGATGAAGATGTGATACATGTACTGCCTTTTCTGTAGTGGCAGCGACGACAGCGTTAACCATGTGATTTGTTTGTAATTAGGTCAGTTTGTTCATGGAACTCAATCGAAAGGGGTCTAAACGTGCAACATTTGTGATTTTAATGCTTTTTCCTCTCTCTCTCTCCTTATGAAATTATGTAATGCACTTTTAAAACAGATTCTACGTAGTGATGGCATTTGCTTGACAATAGTCTTTATAGGGGCTGTCACCACTGAAGTTGTGAGTTCGAACCCTGTTCATGTCGAAGTGTACTCGATACTATATTATATGATAAAGTTTTTCAGTGACTTTCAACAGGTCGGAGCGTCACGATAACTGAAATATTGTTAAAAGAGGCGTTAAACACCATAAACCAAAACCAAACCTATAATAATTGTAGTAAAACTTAATACAGGAGGAAGCCATTGTTGACTTGCTGCATTGTACCATGCTGTGCCTGGCGTAGCTCTTTATTGTTAACTGGTTCATGTCATGGATCCAGCTGAAAAACTGTTTCCTTGACATTCTGTAGTTAATTCATATTGCACAACCAGAGAACCCTCCTTTTTGGGAGGGAGACGGAGATTGTACACCCCAGTAGAGGTAATAGGTCACATTTATACACCCGGCGTTCTTTTAGGGGATTTTACAAATTCCACATTATTTTATTTTCAAACAAAATATTTTGTAAATGTGATATGAAGAGCAGTAACAAAAGTGCATTTGTTAAATACATGTACTTAAATCAATTTTGAAAAAAAAACCATGAGAACTCCATGCTTCTTGTAAAAATAAAATCTATTTAATGACATTTCAATCATTAAGGCTTATCTGCACGTAGCTAAAAATATGTAAGAATACTATACATGTACTTACCTCTAGTATTCCTCTAAATTCAACACGAGGTACAAAGCAGGATGAACTCAGCTTGATTGGTGTAACCCTGACGAATGTGGTGTTAGAAGAGAGCTCTCTCTATGTGTATTTATTTATTTATTTATATAAGAGACTGATCCTGTTCTTAATCCTGATTTAGTACTGGTACTTGATAGTATGAATATTTGTCCCTGATTTTTAAAAGCAAATCTTTTTGTATAATCTTTAAAGACTTTCATTATCATCTTAGTATTACAGGATTGTGACAGAGGCCAAATGTATCCTTTATCTAATCCTACTATTGTACCAGAAACTCATGTGGCCCCACTAAGATATAACGGCCATACGGTCATAATATAACTAGGCCCAAAGGACCTAGTTACATCAGTTGTCCAGTCTTCAAGATGAGCACCGGTCCGCCAGCACAAAACAATTAAAACTTTGTTCGGACCAGTAATTTTGTTCAGTTATTATCTAGATATGTACATGTATATATAAAAAAAATAAATGCAAGAATTTGATTCGGACCAGTAAATTCAAATTTTCATTTCGTGGACGGCAAAGTTCTTTCCCAGTTGGGGTTTAAATAAAATGTATTGCCCGGGCCTTTAACTGACTTAAGTGCCTGGGTGGGATTTTGCACCTCAAGCCTACAGCAGGGTGTCAAATATCAACTTTGATATTTGGAATTTTTTTAAGGGGTGACCCTATGAATATCCCATGAAAAATTACCAAAGGACGGCAAAGTTCTTTCCCACTTGGGGTTTAAATCAAAGGTATTGCCAAGGCCTTTAACTGACTTAAGTGCGTATGTTGGATTCTGCACCTCAAGCCCACAGGTGGGTGTCAAATATCAACTTTGATATTTGATTTCTTTTGGGGGGACCCTATAAATATCCCATGAAAAATTACCAAAGGACGACAAAGTTCTTTCCCACTTGGGTTTTAAATCAAAGGTATTGCCCGGGCCTTAATTGACTTGATGTTAAAGTCTTACTCTGGGACATTCGGTGCTCTAAAAATTGCAACGTCATTCCCGGAATTTCAGTGTGTATAGGTCATGCATCAAAATCTCCATAAAAGATTCAAATACAACTAAATGCAACCAAATTTGGTAAATACATGTATTTATTATTGGTCGCTGAAAATCTTTAAAAGTACATTTTGCTCATATTTATTTTTTGGGTTTTGAGGCATATCGCCTTATTGGTCGCTAGCTTAGTGGTCGCTAGCTTGAGCCTGGTTGTATTCATTGGCGGATCAAGGGGGGAACCCGAGAGGGCCCGGGACCCCCTTATGAAACCACACACAAAAAGTGCATATATTTTGATCCCGTTCTTTCTGAGAACAAGATACTTCTATTCTAATGAACAACATTTTCTGATATTCATTTTAATTTGTACAAACAAATCCAAAAATGTCAATACCATTACCTACATATATGTAGATTACGGATCCGTTTCGTTGGTCCGGTACTGTATCGGATGCTGCAACCAGCGTGATATATTTTAACCTTCATCACTTCATATATTCAATCATGTTGGAATTTAACTATCCCAGTATCTGCAATACTAGAAGATACTGGTCATTGCCAAAATATGAGCATTGCAGATACCGGAAGATTCTGGGAAATACTGGTTATACCAGTATTGCAGATACTTGAAGATTCTGGTACAATACTGGTAATACCAGTATTGCAGAAACTGGAAGATTCTGGTACAATACTGGTAATACCAGTATTGCAGATACTGGAAAATACTGGTTGTACCAGTATTGCAGATACTTGAAGATTCTGGTACAATACTGGTAATACCAAAGGTGTAAACGGTGCTACTGCTTGCTGCTTCTTGTTCCTTTTGAAGTTCTACCCGAACTATATTATTTAGCCGGATTCTGTCACCGATCGTCACCACACCCAGTCTTTGTAGCTATGGATCACTCAAACTTGTAAAGCAGTGAATATCTACATTTTCGTTTTCGAAAGTTTCGATTAAAGCATGCAATTATAACTCTTCCATGACGAGTTTCATTTTTCCGCCATTTTCAGATCAGGGGTAGAAAATATTGGGGGAAGGAAACGCCGAAACGAAATTTAAGTTGTAACAAAAAGTATCACCATGATAAAGATAAAGCATCACCACGATAAAGATACAGTATCACCATGATAAAGATAAAGCATCACCATGATAAAGATAAAGTATCACCATGATAAAGATAAAGTATCACCATGATAAAGATACAGTATCACCATGATAAAGATAAAGCATCACCATGATAAAGATAAAGTATCACCATGATAAAGATATGTGCATGCATATAATGAACAAGTATGTGCATATAATGACAAAGTATGTGCATATAATGACAAAGTATGTGCATATAAAGAAGAAGTATGTGCATATAATATATTTATTGAACATAAGGCAGCTACGGCGTTCCATAGATTTGAATGGATGAATTTCATTTGAGTTGTCGTGATATAGATAACGGCATCTCATCTTTCTGGCTAATTCATCAAAGTCTTTTAATACTTCTGCCTTAGCCCCTTTAACGAAAGGCGTAGGTATACATTTCAAACCTCTAGATAACAACAGATATTCATTATCCAATAGTTGCATTTGCGAGATATTGATAACATGTTTTTTAGCTTGAGCTATTTTAAATTTGTGCTTACATAGTTGCATTGCAACTTTGTTCTTAAGCCTCCTTTTGTGTTTATTAATTTTCTTATGTTTGTTGAAGTGCCTAGCCATATCTTTGATTCATAGAATATGTAACCGACTTTGCAAAATTGTCGTTTTTACATTGCAAGCTCGAAATTCCAGATTAAAGGAGGTGTGGTCTACGATAAGATTTCTGAATTCTGATTGGCAAAAGGTTTCTGAGTGGCAGTAATTCGGGAAGTATTGGAGTTAAAAAGTACATATTTTTTTAATTGAATTTTTTTCCAACACTATTGTAATCACATTTAACAATAAAATATTTATTGTTTGTTTAAAGTTAGTTAGTGTCGCACATTCGTTGCAAGTGCAAATCTAATTGTGACAATCGTCGTTGTTCCTGTCGAAAACATGGTCTCCAATGTACTACAGCTTGTACTGACTGCAGGGGACGTAGTTGCTCAAATGCCGAACACGTTGAAGCTGAAGAGGACCAAAATAATAAATAAAGTTGCAGTTTAAACCCAAATGACATTGTATAGATACAATCATGTATAATTCTCTTATTCCCTTTGCTAATATTGGGAGCAGCCAATATTCAATCTTAAAATTAATAGCTATACACAATCTGGCATGCTCATACGTCATTTCTGCTGTACATAACATAAGAGGCAAAAGTCAAAATATTTTGTATGGTCACTTTTTAAGTTTTGATTTATATTGGTAAGATAATTTGACATGACTGTGTAGTACCTGGTGGACTTCCGGCGGAGCGAAGACCGTGCTCCGTCAGATGGAGGCGTTTCTGGGAAGCAGCGATCCCAGGAAACCTCAGCCTCTCTCTGATTTCAGCAAGCCGAAGAAGACGACACACTTTCGGGACTGTCAGTAATCTGAGGCAACCAAGAGGTCACCGTTCAGTAATCGGTAAGTCGTAGCTACCATAATTGGGCGGTAAATACAATGTTAAAGCTGTGATTTACCTTTAGAATTAGGCTCTGCCCACTCATGTCAAATTGCCAGAGCAATACATAAAAATGTCATTAGCTTCATGTTATTTTTGGTGGGGAATTAGGCGGGAGGGAGTCAATTCGGCACCTACCTGATAAGTCAATTCGGCACCTGGTAAAATCAGCACTTGGTCAGTTGGACACCAACCAACCATTGGTTAATTCGGCACAACTTTTCATGCTTTTTATTCCAATGGGTGGATGCCCCAGACACGTCGTGCATGCCAAAGGCACTTGTTTCATTCAAAAAATATATGCCCCCTCCTCTTCCTTACTTCAAGGTAAACATCTGCCCTTTTCCCCTTCCCCACATCGCTTCAATATTTTTCGCTTATTTGTGATTCTTTCGCTGACCCAATTATATCGTTACACTCCCGAGATATTTCTCTTTTTGACTGCCACATTTAGACATACCTACCGGGCCCCCCTCAGACGAATTGGACAAGAATATTCAGCGAAGGTAGCTTGTTTTATTTTTAAGTCATTGAAACGGATACAGCCACTTCCGGTTTGCGATGGATTTTTCATATGAATTCAGAATTCTCTAGACCGGCCATGTGTAACAATGCCATCATGATCATCTCCTCTCAAATGTAAAGTAAGCCTTTAAAATACAGATAATTGTTCCAATGCAGATTATAAAAATATGTTCAACTCCAAATTACTGACATTTGATTTTTAAAGCACCTCTTTTCTATTTTCAAAATCAATCTAAACCGGACCGGAAGTGGCTGTATCCGTTTCAATGACTTAAAAATAAAACAAGCTAGCTTCGCTGAATATTCTTGTCCAATTCGTCTGAGGGGGACCCGGTAGATATATTTAGATGTGGCAGTCGAAAAGATAAATTTCTCGGGAGTGTAACGATATAATTGGGTCAGCGAAAGGATCACAAATAAGTGAAAACTATTGAGGCGAAGTGAATGAAACAAGTGCCTTTGGTGCATGCACACTAACTGGTTCAATCCAGTGTATCATAGTATGTGCCTGTTCCAAGCTTTCGTAATACGCCAACAATACTGATAATACTAGTATTGTCAAGTTTACCAGTTATTTGCCCAAGGTCGGGAGTTTTACTGGTGAATTCAGGATACTAGAATTTCCAGTATCGTGTGTTTTACAATACTAGTATTACCAGTATTGCTGGATGAAGAATACTGGAGCTTCCAGTATCGTGTGTTTTACAATACTAGTATTACCAGTATCGCTGGATGAAGAATACTGGAGCTTCCGGTATTGTGTATAGATCAACGATTCTGGTATTCCAGTATTGTAAATGCACGATACTGGTACATCCAGTATTGTATAGACGATACTGGATATTTCCGGTATTGTAATATTTACAATACTGGTATTTCCAGTATTGTAAATATTACAATACTGGTAATACCAGTATTGTAAATATTACAATATTGTTATTACCGGTATCGCGGCCGGCTGCTTCATATTATCCGGATGATATATGTGTGGTCTTTCCAAAGTGTGAATATCAAACTGTATGCAATCTTGGGGTTTTTAATGTCTGTAATTTAGCTTAAAATGTCTCAGAATACAGGATTTTACACCAAAATTTCAACAATTTTATAGGGGGGGGGGCTTACCAAAACTTCTCGATCCACTACTGGTATGTAGTAACTGTTATGTGTCTATCCTTGAAGCATACATTTATACTATTTTCAAGAAACATTTAACACGTTTTTCTTATTTTAGATTAGAGAGATTTGATAATTTTTGCAGAAGTTGATAATTTGATATTATTCACACTTTTTAGAATTTTCAAGAATATAAATCTGCATGTACCTATATAATTATGAGGATCAGCTGGGTTATTATAAAAATTTAACGATAATAGTTGTTCATCACTAAACGAAATAAATAATCCACTTGAAGTATAAATGGCCTTCCTGAAGATTAATTTTTGTTAAAGATATGATAAAATCCAGGATATAAATGGGGATCAAACTTTTAAGTAACGCAATGGTCGGAAAATTACCCTAAGTGAGACGTTTGCTAGATGTGCAGGGCGAATCCATTTCGATCTGTGTTTTTTTTTCTTTACGAAATTTGATGATGGTTTTTGTCGTGCAAATTAACAAAAGAAAAAAAATGTTCTCCTTAGAAACTACTAGACAGTTTCAATTGAATCTTTGCAGGAATAATATATGGATGGTCCTAAAGAATGATTGCTTATTTCATTTCAGATCACACAGTCATAGTTTCTTATTAGTTTGAGGGGCCCGGGGTGGCTCAATGAGTTAGGTCGTTGGATCTAACAACTCATACAAGCCTATCACCAATACGGCGTGGGTTTGCGCCCGGCTTTATAAATTACAAAAAGGGTGCACTCGACTCGCAGCCGCATGTGATAAAGTTTATCAGTTGCTTGCCCATGGTCGGTGGTTCTCTCCGGGTACTCCGGCTTCCTCCACCACTAAAACTGGTCGCCATGATATAGCTGACATATTGTTGAAAGTGGCGTTAAAACACCAAAAATCAAAGCAAATCAATCTTATTAGTTTGAAGAAACATTGAAGAAGTCTTCTCCTTAGAAACCACTGGTCCATTTGAAATGAAACTTTGAGGGACCTCTTTATGAATGCATGATGCATCAACTTGTCAATAATTAATTCGTTTTGATTAATACTGACTATGACTATGTTCAAATCATTATATGATAGGTTTGTATTATCTGCAGCCACGGTTTATGTTCAAATCATTATATGATAGGTTTGTATTATCTGCAGCCACGGTTTATGTTCAAGTCATTATATGATAGGTTTGTATTAT
Organism: Gigantidas platifrons; assembly: GCA_002080005.1. Classification (NCBI taxonomy): domain Eukaryota; kingdom Metazoa; phylum Mollusca; class Bivalvia; order Mytilida; family Modiolidae; genus Gigantidas; species Gigantidas platifrons. The sequence continues at coordinate 66,845 of MJUT01000749.1, forward strand.
CTGCAGCCACGGTTGATGTTCAAGTTATTATATGATAGATTTGTATTATCTGCAGCCACGGTTGATGTTCAAGTCATTATATGATAAGTTTGTATTATCTGCAGCCACGGTTGATGTTCAAGTTATTATATGATAGGTTTGTATTATCTGCAGCCACGGTTGATGTTCAAGTCATTATATGATAGATTTGTATTATCTGCAGCCACGGTTTATGTTCAAGTCATTATGAATCACTTATGTTATTAGTGGCAATGGTTTATGTTCAAGTAATAAATGATTTGCTGGCATGGAAATATCTACCATCAGTAAAAAAAATCGTGGTAAAACTCGACGGTGGCAGGAAAATAGAAGACAAAAGTAAAAATAAAATCGCTGGAAAAGTAAACGGTGGCAGGAAGACCTCTGGACAACATGGGAAAACATTACAACAAGAGTCAACGATGACAGTAGTGAGTGAGTGATTGTTGTTTAACGCCAATTCAGCAATTTTTCAGCTATATCATGGCGAGAACAAGTTAATTTTCAATGAGACGATGATGAGGTCCGCTTTGTACTAGACAAACACACTGAGTTGGATTTCTATAGTGCTAGCTCAATGAAACAACAGATCACGGTTTGACATGTCGTCCTACTCGGACACATTATCCTGATTCCGAGTCAACCAGTCTTTGCTCTTTCTGATCTGCTGCGTGCTTAATGGAGAAGCAACAAATACCAATTTTATAGTCTTTGGTTTTACCAGACCGGGGCTCGAACCCACGATCTAACGCACTCGAGGCGAGCACGCTAACCATTACGCCACCGATGCGGTTGTCGATGCATGAAAATAAGATATCCACCAAGAGTAAAAGAAATTGTGGCAAAACTAAATCATGGAAAGTAAATTTCTGCTAACATTCCACAAAAAAATTGCTGCAAAATTCAATGGTGGCGGGAAATTTCTGCTAACAGTCCACAAAAATTGCAAACGATGGCAGGAATTTCTCCACCAACAGTCCACGAAATTGTGGCAAAACTCAACAGTGGCAGGAAAATATCCACCAACAGTAAAAAACCACAGCAAAAGTAAACGATGGCAGGAAGATCTCCAACAACAGTAAACAATGTCACTTCAAAACTAAACGGCGACAGGAAGATCTTCACCAACAGTAAACAATGTCACTTCAAAACTAAACGGTGACAGGAAGATCT
>MJUT01000749.1:68045-116340 GCA_002080005.1 Gigantidas platifrons
GCACTCGAGGCGAGCACGCTAACCATTACGCCACCGATGCGGTTGTCGATGCATGAAAATAAGATATCCACCAAGAGTAAAAGAAATTGTGGCAAAACTAAATCATGGAAAGTAAATTTCTGCTAACATTCCACAAAAAAATTGCTGCAAAATTCAATGGTGGCGGGAAATTTCTGCTAACAGTCCACAAAAATTGCAAACGATGGCAGGAATTTCTCCACCAACAGTCCACGAAATTGTGGCAAAACTCAACAGTGGCAGGAAAATATCCACCAACAGTAAAAAACCACAGCAAAAGTAAACGATGGCAGGAAGATCTCCAACAACAGTAAACAATGTCACTTCAAAACTAAACGGCGACAGGAAGATCTTCACCAACAGTAAACAATGTCACTTCAAAACTAAACGGTGACAGGAAGATCTCCACCAACAATAAACAATGTCACTTAAAAATTAAACGGTGACAGGAAGATCTTCGCCAACAGTAAACAATGTCACTTCAAAACTGAAGGATGACAGGAAGATCTCCATCAACAGTAAACAATGTCACTTAAAAACTAAACGGTAACAGGAAGATCTTCACCACCAGTAAACAATGTCATTTCAAAACTGAACGATGACAGGAAGATCTTCGCCAACAGTAAGCAATGTCACTTCAAAACTAAACGGTGACAGGAAGATCTTCGCCCACAGTAAATAATGTCACTTCAATATTGAACGGTGACAGGAAGATCTCCGTCACGAGATTCAATCGGAGATGACCAAGCGATGTAAGGAAGCTGGATGTTGAACATTTTCGGGAAAATCCACACATAGCTCTTGAAAGATAAGACTTTTACTCATAATATTTGGAACATATATACAGCTAAATTAAGTTTACATGTGCCCTTTTGTCTGCATTTTAAATATTTTTGAGCCACGAACACTTCGGACCATTGACCCTTCGGTCTGTTGATTGATTGATGATGCTTGGTGTTCAACGCCACTTTCAGCTATATTTCAGCTATATCATGGCGACCAGTTTTGGTGGTGGAAGAAGCCGGAGTACCAGGAGAGAACCATCGACCATGGGCAGGCAACTGGTAAACTTTACCATTTGCGGCTGCGAGTTTCGGACTATCGACCTTTCGAGCCAATGACCCTTCGGACTAATGAACCTTCTGACCAAGGACCCTTCGGACTAATGAACCTTCGGACCAATGCCCTGGAACCACACAACCGGAAACCAACTCTCAATTATTTGGTTTGCGCTTCGATGCGCTAAGTGTTTAAGTGTCATGTTTGGTATCACTGGAAAGCTGAGATTTTGAATTTATTACATTCTGACTTCTTTTAACTTCTATGCAGAAATACAGGAAATAAATAGGACGGCAGGCTATAGAAGTTTTTCATGAGCAAAAATCGCCGGGACAAAGTAGGAAAATTGTTGAAAAATACTTACGATCGTTTCCATAGATCTCCTGCTTATTGAAAAATGCCAATTGGTTACGCAATTCTTTCTATCCAATGAAAACAACCGTTTATTCACACCATACGCAATTGGAAATTACAACTGATAAAAAATCTAAACGTTCCCGACTACGTCATTTTTAGCTGATCATGTCATTTTAAACTGCTTATTTCTTAGTACTTACTGTGCTTTTTAATTAAATGAAAACACCACGAAATAAAAAAAAAAGGTTTGAAAAACATTTGGATTAAAAATCATAAAAAAAATAACTTTTTAAAGTGGAATTTCTAGGGTTTTGAAAAGGGCTAAATTACAATGATGTCAGTTATGACAGATAGGAGAATATATCGACGACGTTACGTTCACGCTACTGATAAGGGATAAAGGTGACCATCAACTTGAGGACTTTCAGTACTTTCTCTGGGAGATTTGGCTTTCTCTTAAATTGACTTTGGTAGTCATGTTATAGTTGAAAATTACTGACATTTCAGTTAATTAAAAATGCATTATGAGACCAAATTGTGGTCCTGTCCTTGTTGATGTTTACCTTTACTCCTACGAGGCAGAATTTACATAAAAACCTTTCAAATACAAAAGAATTACAGAAGCTAAAGACATTAAACTTACATTCAGGTATATTGATGAATTGATGTTCTGTCAAAATTAATCCAAACTGCTTAATGGATTCCATTAAGAAAAGTTTTAAGATACCAAAGTTTTACTAAGTCATTGTGGCGTCCCTAAATCGTTCGTAGTGACCATATTCTGTCAATTAATATTCCAAACTAACTGGACTAAAGTTTGAAGACACCAAAGGTAGTAATCTGAAGTCATAAATCAATGAAGAAAAGACAATACAATATTACAGGACAAACAATTAAGAATTGAATGCGTGCTAGCGCTTCATACAAAAATTGTGCCTCGGTCCACGCTTTTACAAGCCTATAAAACTACGAAAAATGCATTCAATTCTTATACAGTCAAACATCTATTGAGAGGTCACTCCTGGAACCAAAAAAAAGTGACCTTATAAGACAGGTGACCTCTTATAACATTTTCTATGAAAGGACAAGAAAATGGTGACCTTTTAATACAGGTGACTGCTTAATAGAGGTGACCATATGGGCAGGTTTGACTGTAATTACATTTAAATCTCACCAAAATTTAATATTTAATATTCGTTTTTCGTTGTGAATTTTATTTGTATTAGATTATTTGCTGTTACTATTTGCTGAAATTATTACGCCATTGATAGTTTACATCTGACGTCGTCATGGAGACACGTGCAAGTTCGGGTTTGAGTTTTATTGGGATGTTAAACATCTCTTTTATAATCATGTGACCACTTCATAGCCAATCACATTGTAACATTTCAATGAAAAACGGAAGTAATGTAATTATTGATCTATAAATTGATATGACAGATGTTTAGCAAAGATTGATGTTGTAAGAATGTTCATTGACCCATGGAGTTTTTCAATTTTTTTATTATTAATATGTATTAACGACCTCAGTCTTAAGGCATGCGGAAAGAGCATTTATGTCTTCTTTTCACGTTTTGCTCATTGTCTAGGACAATTCTCAGCGGAATCCATAATAATTTTATGTTTCCAATTTATGGATTTAGCTCACCATATTTCATAGAGCAGTGTTATTGATAATGTTAAGATCATCAGTAATAACGTGCTAGCCAGATTATATATGAACGAAGAACTTGTAACATGTACAACTATTCCTTATTCGAAGCTGAATGACAAATTAAGAGAGTTGGTCCAACTGTGTTTCATAAAATAAAATGGCCAATGTAGATACAAATACCTTGTGCTAGGAAGGGACAGATCTTATTTTGTAAAACACTACTCTGATCCTACCAAAAAGTTCTCTGAGACTGATATCTTCAACATGCTCGAGTTTTTGATGATTGACAACATATTTGTTATCTTTGGTGGACGTGTTTTCAACAGACAATCGGCATACCTATAGGTACAAACTGATTTCTTCTCGCCGACCTGTTAATTTATTCGTATGAGGCAGACTTCATACAGGAGCTTCTCAAGAAAAACAAAAAGAAGCTATCCCGATCCTTCAATTTCACGTTCCGCTATATAGATTGTGGCCTTTCACTAAATAATTCTAGGTTTGGTGATTTCATTGATCACATCTATCCCATTGAGCTTTATATAAAGGATACCACATATACATATAGATCTACTGCATACCTTGACCTACACCTCGAAATTGACAGTGAGGAGCGGGTAAGAACGAAACTGTACGACAAAAGAGATTATTTCAATTTTCCCATTGTGAACTTTCAATTTATATGTAGCAACATTCCAGCAGCACCTGCATATGGAGTATATATCTCTCAGTTGATCAGGATTTCTGCTAACAAGGAAGCTACTGATCCAAGGGTTCCTATTAGTTAAGTTGAAATCATCACTTCGAATGTTTTACTGTCGCCATCACGACTTGGTTGACCGTTATGGAATATCTATGTCACAAATGACCACAGATATGTTCCACTTGTCGTAAACACTTCTTGGTCCTTTCCTCATTTATGACTTATCACCGGGTTTGTAATTAGATTAACACGAGTGGAGCAGGAACTGATTACCCTTCCGCGGTTTATAGTGGGGTTCGTGTTACTCGATCTTTAGTTTTATGTGTATGTTTTGTAGATCGTTGTTTGTCCTTTTGTACTTTTTCTTTTGCCCATTATGTTGTCTGTTCTTATTTGATATATGGATTATGATTACCCATTTGGTATCTTCGAACTCTTCGCACAATCAGGATGATTGTGCAACACGTTCATACAGTTAAATAGTTTGATTAATTTGTTATATTTAGCTATGGCTAATCTCCTATGATTTAAATCTTCTTTTGACCATTGTGTTGTCTGTCCTTCTTCAATTTACGGATTCTGTTTACCCCTTTGGTATATTCAAACTCTTCTTGTAGGCAAGTTTTTCCTTGTGTGAGTAAAATGCCAACCCTCGCATATAACCGGACGAACACCGTTGTTTTAGAAAACGCTCTAGTCTTGCACATTATGCATACTATATTTTATCCTCGTGACACAGAAGTTTCTATATGCACGAATTTATTTAAATTAATTCCGTCCTTTCCTCATTCATGACTTACAACCAAATTTTTAACAAAAGTAACACAATGGGTGCCACCAATGGAACAGGTACGGTTTACACCTTCTATCGTATTTAGTAAGGTTCGTAGTACTCCATCTTTCCTTTTCTGTGTAGTATTTGGTCGACCATTGATTGTCCTTTCGTTCTTTTTCATTAGAACATATTGTATTGTCTGTCCTTCTGAATACCCATTGGTAACTTCAAACGTTTCTTATCATTCAATAAGTTAAGACAATAGTACTACATGTTACTGATATTAATTCCTTAATGATGATTGGCATGAATGCTATATAAACGTTAGAGAAAACCGGAGGGGCAACCAATAATGGACAATCCAGAGAAACTAGCAACACAGGGTACACAAGACAAACAAAGACAAAACCACAACACAGTAAACTTAAAAGATGAACAACATGAACCCCACCAAACAACACAACACAGTAAACTTAAAAGATGAACAACACGAACCCCACCAAACAACACAACACAGAAAACTAAAACAATGAACAACACGGACCCCACCAAACAACACAACACATAAAACTAAAACGATGAACAACACGAACCCCACCAAATAACAAAACACAGAAAACTAAAACGATGAACAACATGAATCCCACCAACCAACACAACACAGAAAACTAAAAAGATGAACAACACGAACCCCACCAAACAACACAACACAGAAAACTAAAAAGATGAACAGCACGGACCTCGACAAATAACACAACACAGAAAACTAAAAAGTTGAACAACACGAACCCCACCAAACAACACAACACAGAAAGCTAAAAATATGAACAACACGAGCCTCACAAAAAAAACACAACACAGAAAACTAAAACGATGAACATCACGAACCCCACCAAACAACACAACACAGAAAACTAAAAAGATGAACAACACGAACCTCACAAAAAAACACAACACAGAAAACTAAAAAGATGAACAACACGAACCCCACCAAACAACACAACACAGAAAACTAAAAATATGAACAGCACGGACCTCGACAAACAACACAACACAGAAAACTAAAAAGATGAACAACACGAACCTCGACAAACAACACAACACAGAAAACTAAAAAGATGAACAACACGAACCTCGCCAAACAACACAACACAGAAAACTAAAAAGATGAACAACACGAACCCCACCAAACAACACAACACAGAAAACTAAAACGATGAACAACACGAACCACACCAAACAACACAACACAGAAAACTAAAAAGATGAACAACACGAGCCTCACAAAAAAACATAACTCAGAAAACTAATAAGATGAACAACACGAACCCCACCAAACAACACAACACAGAAAATTAAAAAGATGAACAACACGAACCACACCAAACAACACAACACAGAAAACTAAAAAGATGAACAACACGAACCACACCAAACAACACAACACAGAAAATTAAAAAGATGAACAACACGAGCCTCACAAAAAAACATAACTCAGAAAACTAAAAAGATGAACAACACGAATCCCACCAAACAACACAACACAGAAAACTAAAAAGATGAACAACACGAACCACACCAAACAACACAACTCAGAAAACTTAAAAGATGAACAACACGAGCCTCACAAAAAAACACAACACAGAAAACTAAAAAGATGAACAACACGAACCCCACCAAACAACACAACACAGAAAGCTAAAAATATGAACAACACGAGCCTCACAAAAAAAACACAACACAGAAAACTAAAACGATGAACAACACGAACCCCACCAAACAACACAACACAGAAAACTAAAAAGATTAACAACACGAACCACACCAAACAACACAACACAGAAAACTAAAAAGATGAACAACACGAGCCTCACAAAAAAACATAACTCAGAAAACTAAAAAGATGAACAACACGAACCCCACCAAACAACACAACACAGAAAACTAAAAAGATGAACAACACGAACCACACCAAGCAACACAACACAGAAAATTAAAAAGATGAACAACACGAACCCCACCAAACAACACAACACAGAAAACTAAAAAGATGAACAACACGAACCCCACCAAACAACACAACACAGAAAACTAAAAAGATGAACAACACGAGCCTCACAAAAAAACATAACTCAGAAAACTAAAAAGATGAACAACACGAACCCCACCAAACAACACAACATAGAAAACTAAAAAGATGAACAACACAAGCCTCACCAAAAAACAGGGGTGAGCCCAGGTACTTTCGAAGGATAGGCAGTTCCTGTCACTTAGAACTATGGTTGTACTACTTAACATAAGCACCAATAACCACAGCCAATTTTCGACAACCAGATATAGGCAAGTTGGTTTGCTGTCTCACATACAACTATTTTTAGGTTTCCAATCTTTGGACTTTGGGCGTGCCTGGTGAAGGTTAATCCGTGCCTGATGAAGATTAATCCGTGCCTGGTGAAGATGAACCCATCAACGTCTCGTGCACACTATGTTATAACTAATATAACGACCAATTAAAAAAATTGTAAGCATTTTATTGACAAAAGTAGCTCTGAAATACATTTTTATAGAAAACACATGGAAAAAAAATAGTAAATAATACAAAATATCCACTGGAGATCTATTGATACAAACACTAATAAACAAAAATCAAAAATGAAATTAAAAATTACTAAAGATCTCATTCTTTTAAACAGTGATATATTTAGCTGTGCTTTAAAATTAGACTGGACTATTTATCAAAATAGCTGATAATTGTATCATTCTTACCATGTTAGTACATCATTTTTACAAACACCCTACTATAACAAATATATTAGAAAATACATATGAAAAAGCAATTATTCTCATCTATATGTACAACAAATTAACAATTATAACAAAATATAACTATGTATTATTTCTCTGTGAATATATAATTCATATAAATGTACATGTATGGAAACGAAAAAAAAAAACTTTTTCTTAATTAACTGGCGTAATATTAATTCACAAAAATATATCAAAAAGTAAAAAAAAATCTTTATTGTCACCATACTAAACACTAATATGTAGTAGTTAGTAAATATGAACTGACTACTTATTTGTTTGATTTTTATGAATCACAATAAACTATAAAGCAATTATCAATCTTAAGTTTTTTTTGTTTTTTTTTCGTAAACATTTTTCTGTCCACTACAGCAAAATAAATTGAGAAAAATAAATATTGAAACAAATAAATCACGTATTCTTAAATAATCATACTAGTTATGATATACAAAATGTTAAAAACAAACATCAGGTATGATCAGACATGCGCAAATTAGACATGATGAAATATGAAACCATCCATTTACATTGAGTGTCTTTATTTGATTGGTGATTAGATTATGGTGTGTCTGTGATACCCTTAGAGCCCTCAAGAACAGTAGAACCAATTCCCTGTAGCGTGCCATGCGAAAAGGTCATACTCTACATATACATGTATTACAAGAAAATTGAAATTCTCAATATTTTGAAACCTTTAACTGATACTGCTAGTATCAATAAAAAGTTTAAAATTTCAATATTCCTTACTCTAAAGTACTATGGCATGCTGGGGATGATTTATCCAACTCCCTGAGATTTTTATGTATGCATTCATGCTTTTCATGTTCAAAATACTGGCCTATTAGCAGAAGTCATGCAATAACATTTAGGTTTTAATATGAAAGACTACTTCATATCTAGCACAAACCCTCGTAAAAGATTAAAATATATAAAAGAAGACCAAACTAAACAAAATCAGAAAAAAATCAGCAAAACAATCTGGTTCAAAACATGCAAATTGTTCCCCACACCCAAGAGTCATACATATTTTATTTTGAAATTTGGAACAATTATGGGAGGTGTTAAATAGGGAATTAAGCCATATATAAAATGTCATTAGGACATGCACATACAAACATACTGGAAAATAATAGCATTTAAATTCATCAGTAAATAAATCATTTTACATTCACAAAAAAAAACAAATTTGCATTTGAGAAAGCGTTAAAAATACAAGCAGATGAAGCTTACAGCGTGAAATTTAGTTTGTACATGCGTTACTGGAAGACAGTAGCGTTACTGAAAGACAATAGCGTTACTGGAAGACAGTAGCGAAAGGATGGCTTGATGACAATGCTACAGGTGATATCACACATTGGAACAATGGATTCATAATGTTTTTAAGGTCTCTTGATATTATTTCGTCCAAGTTGAATGTATTCTGGCGCTGCTCCACCGGTATGTCCCGGGGCAATGTTACAGAATTCACAATATCCCGGCGGGCCTGATGGACCAATATGTCCTCTTCTGCCCGGGACGCCATGCACACCTGGTGCCCCCCGTTCTCCTGGTCTACCCTGGATACCTTCACCGGGTGGTCCAGTTGGGCCTGAAAAATTGAAATCTAAGTTAACACCATGACTTACTATTTTAAGAGATAATATTATTGAATTTGAAGAGTTCCAAGCATTAATTGGGTATTTGACCATGACAAATGCCGTTTTCCTTGCGACAAGGAGCGGAGGCACATTTTTTGTTGTTGCCACTGTCAAATCCCTTATTCACACAGACAACTCTTCAAATACAAATTCATATTTTAATACATTACAAAACAAATATTTAATTTGATCCGTAAAAGGTTCTAAAAGAGATTAAAATAAAAAGCTGGGAACTATTGTTGATGAATTTAACACATTAATATAATAACAAGAGATGGCCTCATATCAAATTTCAGAGCATAACTTAAGCAATGGATGTCTTTGTTAATTGTTATTTGTACACCTAAGATTGGAATTGATACCTCATAAAATCTGGATTTGACTTTAGATAGTGAGTTTTATTCAATTACATTGTTATCATTATGACAGTGGTGGAGTTGACCGTACATAGTAGACAATGTAAACAGTATAAAAGTATGTCTTAGTATATGTAAGAACATGATAACCCCTGTCTTCATGAATAAGTACGAGCGAAGGCGAGTACTTATCATGAAGACAGGGATTATCATGTTCTTACAAACTTAGAACATTGTAAAGTAATCAAGACAATAGAATTTTGCCTTGGGGAACAATGGGGAAAATCCATGGTCTTAATGATTAAGTAAGGCAAAATTCTATTGTCGAGAGTACTTTACTATGTTCTAAAATGGTTGTAGAACGACATCTACAACTGTATGATAGTTATTGAAGCAGAACGACCTCTACAACTGTATGATAGTTATTGAAGCAGAACGACATCTACAACTGTATAATAGTTATTGAAGCAGAACGATATATACAACTGTATGATAGTTATTGAAGCAGAACGATATCTACAACTGTATGATAGTTATTGAAGCAGAACGACATTTACAACTGTATGATAGTTATTGAAGCAGAACGACATCTACAACTGTATGATAGTTATTGAAGCAAAATGTTGTATTTTATACACCAAAGAATAAAAATAGCCAAAATAAACTAACCAGCGGGTCCGGGGTCACCAATTCTTCCATCACGTCCGACACCTGGTTCTCCGCGTTTTCCTTGAGAACCTTGTTGGCCTGGGAGTCCACTTGGGCCTTGTGCACCCGGAGTTCCTGGTATGCCCATTTGACCTCTCTCACCTTGCATACCTGGTGGTCCCTTGTCGCCTGAAATTGAATATTGAATAATGAATCATAATTGAGCAGATGATATCTAAGGCTTTCAACGTATATGAAAGCTGTACCTTTGTTTATACAAGATATACTATAGCAAATACAAACTATGCCCACAACATCTTTTAAAATGGCATTTCATTCATTGCTATGATATACAAATTACACGAGAAACCATTTTGAAAGCGATATACACTTTGATAATAATCATCACTATGTAAAATAAATAATAAGGATATACCTAAATTGTTTTATATTGGAATCAAGAAAAACGAAAAGAAGTCAGCCTTCGAAAGTTGTATGATCGCCTACATGACTAATTGCTAAGGAATATCTGTGTCATAAATGACTACGGATATATTCCGTTTGTCGTAATCACAATCCGGTTCTTTCCTCATTGACGACTTATCAGCGGGTGGTTTGTCACAAGAGTGGCACGACAGGTGCCATGGAGATGGAACCAGTTGCCCTTCCGGAACACCCGAGTTCACTTCCAGTTTTTAGTGGGATTCGTGGTGCTGATTTTCTATGTAGTATTTTGTATGTCATTTTCTTGTCCTAATGTCATATTCTTTCGGCCATTGTACTGTCTCTATTTCTTCAATTTACTCGTTTGGTATCTTCAAACTTTTCTTGCAGACATTAACATAAATGTACATGACAGTATATGCTATAATTTGTTAGCTACGAGAAACATCGTTGATCAGGCATAATATGTTAAATCAAAGATTGCTCAAATCTGAATCCTTACATACCCATTTCTCCAACTCTACCAGTAGGACCCTGTTTTCCTGGTACTCCTATACCTGGAGGTCCTGGGGGACCGATCAATCCTGCCACTAACTCTTGGTAATTTTCTACAATAAAATAGTCTTGTTGAATACTAGTAATTCTTGAAGTTAACAAGTGGGCTTCATGCACTTACCATAAAACTAATCCAAAATGTCTGTCTTAAGTTTATTTTACTCTAACAACTGCCCTACAACTTATTTATTCTGATTTCCCCTTTGATATCCTCAGAGTATTGTTACCACTCAAGAGTTTATTGTCAATTTACCACAATTTATGACTGAAGAAAACCCTCTCCTTTATCTTGTATATATAAATTGTATAGTTTTAATTGATTTATTGATTGATTGACTGTTGGTTGACAACAAGTGAGTGGAAGTCAGTCTACATTTTCAGGTATAGTCATAGTATATGTATGAACATGATAATCCCTGTCTTCATGAATAAGTACGAGCGAAGCAGGGATTATCATGTTCTTACAAACTAAGAACATTGTAAAGTAATCAAGACAATAGAATTTTGCCTTGAGGAACAATGGGGAAAATCCATGGTCTTAATGATTAAGTAAGGCAATATTCTATTGTCGAGAGTACTTTACTATGTTCTAAAAATAAATAGGTAAAACGTGACGGGATATGTTGGTAAATGTTGATTGCTACAGGGAAAGAATAAGATATATAGGATAGGGACATTTTTGCCATGACTGTGTCACCAACCATCACTCATATTAATCTATAGTTCATTAGGAGCAAATGTAAGTTGTTGTTTTTTTTAAACATATTCCACACTTATATCCCGTCCTGACGGCCAGTTGTGCATATGATTCGTCTGTACAGCCATTGGAGATTCCTTTGTAGGGTGCTATACCCACAACAGAGGAACTATGTCTTACTTCTTTATTACAGGGTTCCAAGTTGTTTTATTCAATGTAGCATATTTGTGTATTAGGTTTAGTGATGTCACTGTTTTTCTTTTATTTTGTCATAATATTAATTTTCTAATTACCTCTTAATATTTGGTAGCACAGCTCTTTGACTTCATTTTGTGGTATACTTTTACCCTGTAATATGGAACATATGGTTATGGTTTTGGGGTTAAAAGCCACTTTCAACAATATTTCAGTTATATCGTGGTGGTCAGTTTTATTGAAGGAGGAAACCGGAGTAACAGGAGAAAACCACCGACTTGTCGCAATTCACTGACAAAGTGTACTACACATGGAACATATGATGGGCATTATTGATATTTATATGATATTTGAATATCACAGTGCTACGATTGAAATGTATATAGTTTTAAATTAAATACAATTATATGATTGATTTGATTTTTGGTGTTTTAAAGCCACTTTCAGCAATATTTCAGCTATATCATGGCGACCAGTTTTAGTGGTGGAGGAGCCCGGAGTACCCAGAGAGAACTGCCGATCATGGGCAAGCAACTGGTAAATACAATTATATCTATTATGGAATTCGTATTGATTAATTAAAAAAACCAGTTGTAAATGATGAAAATTAGCGATTTATATTTGTGGGTTGCACGATCTCTAGTTTTCTGTGTAGTGTTTTGTAGATCGTTGTTTATCCTTTTTCTTATCGGTGAAAGAAAACGCTGACCATCTATAAGTCATAGGCAAACGTGATCAAAACATGTTTATATTTCGCCACGTGTTACTGTCGAATTGACAAATCGTAGTCATTGAATATCAACAACTTAAAATATCAAAACATTACTGTCCAGTTTAACGTGCTGCAGTGACATGTAGAACGGCAATAGAAGCGTTTTTCCTTTGTATCTAAGTGTAACTGTAAAAGGGGAAGTTTTGATCCCTAAAATGAGTTTAACCTGGCCCCATTTTTAAATTGAAATGTCTGTATGTGTGGTAGGGATATCGATGTTGGCTCTTTCCACCAGTTATCTATTGGATTTTGGAATTATTCCGACAGTGTGGTATTTTAGAACTGTTCCGACAGTGTGATATTTTATAACTGTTCCGACAGTGTGGTATTTTAGAACTGTTCCGATAGTGTGATATTTTGGAACTGTTCCGACAGTGTGATATTTTGGAACTGTTCCGACAGTGTGATATTTTGGAACTGTTCCGACAGTGTGGTAGTTTTTGTGTTTCATTTTATGTTCATTTTCATCCATATCACTGACCTCTTATTTATTGCTTAATCTTTTGAAAGACAATGAACGAATAGAATGTTAAAATTTTACATTAGAACTGATAGAATAAACATATAAATGAGTCAAAATGTAAATATAATAAATGTATGGAGAGTTTTAGATACATAATTCTTGTCTGCTTAAAATATACAACATGTGAATTGGAAGATCAAGCGAAATTGTGTGTTTCTCAGCAGTGACGTTTTTTGTTAAAAAAAAAAAAAAAAAAAAAAAAAAAAAAAAAAAAAAAACTTGACAACACCAAAATAACTGTAATTAGTAGTCAATGAATGCTATAATGTAATTAGTAGTCAATGAATGCAATAATGTAATTAATAGTCAATGAATGCTATAATGTAATTAGTAGTCAATGAATGCTATAATGTAATTTATAGACGTTAACATTTGGCTATGTAATCGACTTTAATAGATGGACTATTTAGATTTAAATATAAGCTATATTAACTTACTGGGTGACCTGGCATTCCTGGCATACCATTCTGTCCCCTAAGTCCTCTAGGTCCATTCTGTCCCGAGGGTCCCGAAAGACCTGGAACGCCTGGTGCCCCTTGACCTCCTTCTGGTCCCCGATCACCTGATGGTCCTCTTACTCCAGGCTATAAAACATAGTTATACAAGTGACAAGATTGTCTACTACCTCAGAGCTGGTATCTTGTTTTATATAATAATGATGATGTAGCATTGCACAGATAGATGTAGAATATGGTATCAGTAAGATACGATGCTAAATAATCTTAATCATCAGTTTTGTTGTTATAATAAGACAGCAGTTGAATCATTCTCCTTTGTAACCAAAGTTGCATGGTTAAAACAACGCACAATCCAATGACATGTAGTATTATCTGCTACTCTATATTCAAACCTTAGTAGTCAAATTTATAGACATAGAGTTGTCAAAAACTGATCAGAATTTATTGTCTGAAGAGAAAAAGGATGTACTTAGATGACAATTATGTACTTGACATTATAAAACATTAAGCATAAAATGATAACTTTTATATAAAAATTAATAAACTTACAACTCCTGAGGGTCCATTCTGTCCCGATGGTCCCTGAAAATATTTAGAAAAATAGTGTCATTCTAGTATAAATAGTCATTAATAATGTTGTCTTCTGTGTGAAAGACAAAGAGTTGTATTATAGAGTCATCCATTGAAAACGAACAGAGGTACATGTTATTTTAACATTCATGATCTTTGAAAACAAATAAATGTTCACAAGACGTTAAAATGTAACCGTTTGACTGTGACTGACCTGGAACTAGTTTAATCACAACTCCAAATGTATGTATTCATCATGTATAAATAAACCGTTTGTATATCCATGAATGACAACGAATATATGACCTTTAGGGAAATTATATTTGTAATTCCAGATTAATTAATACAAAAAGAAAATACCAACGAATGAAAGGTTTTTTTTTATAACAAACTGTCTTGTTTTGTTGTCTAATAGTGGACACAGAGAACAGAAGGTGTTAAAAATTGTTTCAACGTGTTTGCCTTGGTGGGAGCTTTTCAATTATCAACGTATTCAGATTTTAACTTGTGTAATGTGAATGTAAACAACGAACCTTAATGAATAGGATGGCAGTTTAATGACAATTAGAATGACAGACAACACCACAAGGTAAAGACACGTTTAACTTTACTTGTCACATCTTGATAGAGCCACTAGAATTCAGTGACATACATTGTGCTCATACTCATTCTGTGATGGTTAACGCCAATTTATCAATCTGATTCTAATGTCCACAAATTAAGTATTCGTTATAGTTATATATATTTGTACAATGAATGCAGAAGTTCATAGGAATTTTAGAATGTGAGTACTTACCGGAGGTCCTAGTGGTCCACGGAATCCAACGTCTTTATCTGCATGACTGATGAAAGCAGTCTGAGAAAAAAACATAAATCAAAAATAAACAAACTAGATATTTCAATGTTGCCATGTAATTCATGTATAATAGCTAAGCATATATCAGAGAGACCCCCATTATCCGTATCAGCATAATAGTTTAATTTATGTTTAGTTTCACCAAATCAAACGCTATCCAGATGAGTCCTTAAACTATGTATGTACACATTTTTCTTTGGGGGAATTGGGTGGTTGGGGAGTCGATGAGGACATTAATGTTGCCGTATTTTGAGTAGTAGTTACAAAACCATAATTGTCTTCATCATGATACAAATACTGCTTCACTAGACGAATACATAACGTGTACTCTCAGTACCCCACCAGATGAACACAAAATACATACTCTCTCAATAATTCTTATCTAGATACTTGCAGAATGTATATTCTCAATACTCATTCTTTAGATGAGCACATAACTTTTACCCTCAATTGCAAATTCAACAACATCCAATGTCAATATATTTAGAGAGTAGTTATATAATATGATAGCTGTGAGACAGGGTAATATAGTTATATAATATGATAGCTGTGAGACAGGGTAATAATTTGCTTCCTTATGCCTTTAATATTCATATACCTGAACATGCGATATTCTTCAATTCAAAATGGGATCGTAACAGACACGATCGTATGGTAGTTGAAATAAGATCTACTTGAACAATCGGTACATATTACTGTTAACGATTATGATTATTAGATTCCTGGCTGTGACCAGGTATACTAGATACAATTTTATGTCATAGTTGTTACTTGCATGTCGGCGGTTTTCTCAATTTTCCATAACATATTAAAACTAGCAAGCTTGATATTTATTTAACAGAAATATAGCTGCAAGTGGTATTAAGCACCCATGATAAAGGCACCAGTCTCGATCAACGTAACTTTACTACCAACACTAGTGTGGATAATAACGATACATTGATGAGACAAGTGCCCGTGACATAACCCTGATCATAATCATGTTAAACTTCTTTATAAACATGTGTGTATTACATGTACTTACCCAGTCAATTTTGTCCCCTGGCGGTCCTGGAGCTCCCTATAATAACACAAGGGGAAACATAGATTATTAAAACACCAGCATATATCGTTTTCCCTTGTATTTATGTAGACATTGGCGATTTTACATTATCCTACTATTGCTGATAGCAGCAAAATACATTACATTCTTGATGGAATAAACAAATAAACATCACTTCTTATAAACAATGAGGACGAGTGTTGCTCTGTGGCTATAGGGAAGTATTTAAGTGGCTATTACTTACTAAATTGAACATTATTATTTTTACTCTGTTTATATAGTTTGTGCATGAAACTTTTATTGTCACGATCGAATGATACTTGGATTGACAACTGGTTATGTGCTCAGAGCATATACAATTGAAGCCTATATTGTATCAAGTAACATTAATATCTACAGTATTATCCTCTACTAGATCTCTACACATTTCTTTGCAGTACTTACAGGAGGCCCTGCTGTACCAGACTGTCCAACTGGTCCCATCGGTCCTTGTGATCCTACTGGACCCATTGGTCCCTAAAATATATATAATTCAATTTTAATTGAATATTTTGATGAGCAATGTAGACAAATTAAAGAAATTGAATATATGCACTTACATATATTGTTCAATAAATAATTTCTATCCCATTTCATATTGGGCTGATTTCGTCTGCATACTTGTCTCATCCAATAAAAGTAATAACAGTTAAGATTTTCCCTTTTTAAGTACATATATTGCTGATAAAGAAATCTGTTAACAATGGGTAATGAATCAATATAGTATGTTTTTATTGTTACACCCTTCACTACTATTACAGCCGGTGCATATAACTACATTACCTGATTATATAAAACTAGAGGCTCACATGAGCATGTATCAGTCACCTGGTACTGGTTTTATACTACGGCCAGTAATCGCAAGCTAATCATTATAATAGACAGCTCTCTCTCTCTCTCTCTCTGATATGAAATGCACAACAATCCATGAGAACACGCCGTCAGCAGTGATACGTATATATAATATATATATATATAATATATATAAAGTTTAATTAATTCTTCGTTGTTTTTATTGGTCCACTCGTATTGCCTGTTATCTTAATATATCCGTACAACTAGAAAATCATGCTATTAAAAAGATAATTTTCTTCTTTTCCAAATATTGCTTTTTAATACACTGATACATAAATAAGTACGTAAGTAATTTCTACTTACATATTTACATATTTATCAAACTTATAATAAACTTTTAATATTACTTCTACCTCTTGATCTCCTAATTTCTTCATAAATAAATAATCAATTCATTTGATGAATATGGAGATTTGTCAAACTTTAACGTTAAAGAAATGTTATATTTAACTTGAAATTGGAAAGTGAACTACAGATTACAAAATTGTGATTTGAAGAATAAGATAAACCTGTGTACAAAATATATAACACGATAGATGAAATAAAACAAAAGAGTTCAGACATATACTGTATTGTACTTATTTCTTACCGGTCTTCCATCAGTTCCTGAAGGTCCTCGTATGCCTGGTAAACCTGGAACGCCTTGGTCTCCCTGCATTGATAAAGATAATTCTGTATTTTTTAGTTCTTTTTCTAAACTTTTTTCTTCTAAAACTAACTTTTTCCCTAGACTCGTTTCTGTCCGTTTTAATGGTTCATCAGCTTGAAATGCTAGTCTTTCTTGCCTTGCCTTTTCTTTCTTAGCAAGGCGCTCTTTTCGTCGGTGAAAACAATCACCATAGTTAACACTTAGCACTATTATAACAAATACTAATAATAACCGATTAGCTATAGAAAGCTTCATGATTTTATATCTGTTTCACTATATACAGTTACTGATATCTTTACCCTATGAAGGTTATGTAAAGTATGACGAAACAAGACCAGAAACACAAATTATGTAAAAGTTACAACTGTAAAACACGCATGTGCGCAGTTACATTTATTAGGGAGTTTAAATTAAGCATTGAATTCCTCTCTTAATCAAAATCACAAAGAAACACCCAGACTTAGAAAGACAAATCTGTTTAATTAGCCTTTCTCTTCACGTGTCAGATATCAACCATAGAAATCCTCCATCTAAAAGACGAGGGTTCCTATCGTGAGAAATGTTTGATACGGAACAGATATAACAGTTTTAGGCTAATTCAATTGTGATGTCTGTCCAGATTTCCGCCTTTGTGTTACGATTACACCACCTTAATGCTAAGGAAAATAGCTCTTAAATAAAATTAGAATTTACATCAAAGCAAATAACATTGTTTCTGTATACACCTGTATAATGAAATAATGATTCTAGCTTATTCAAGCTCCTCGTCACTATACAATGTCCTCATAACTGACCTCGTAATACAGGTGTGAATGTAGTTTTATATATGTATAGTTACTTTTTGATAAGCAATGCTTATTAACTTTATAATTATTGTTAAAGGACTAAATCGAAGAAAATTAAATGATGAACCAGAATAATACACATGTTCATATCATATACTATTCATAAGTAAATGTCTCGAAGGTTTTCCCAATGATCATAAATTGACAAGAATAATAAGAAAAAGTTTGAAGAAAAAAAACTGGAGTTGAACTCATGTGATCCATAGGGTAAGTAGTTTCTGCTCCACTAGTGGCAACCGTCCTGCTTCTGGCAAACGACACGAACATCATGTGATTTGGAAATCATGTTGGACACCAGTAACGTAAATAAATACAAATAACATAAATACAACATGAACCCCCTACAAAACAAATGGGAGTAAAGACGGACCGAGCAAAGTTTCCATACGTTTTAGTACATCACAGCAAGAAAATAATAACATGAAAACATGCAATTGGCCGACATGAACAACACAAATTTAACCAAAAATGCGGATGAAAGTAGTCGCTCCGGTAGGGTAACCAGTTCCTAATCCACTAGTGACACCCGTCGTCTTACTGCTAAACAACACGAACAATATGTGATGTGGAAATCGTCTTACACAACAGTATGCGTAAATAAATACAAATAACATAAACGTAAATCTTCCAGGGAAGACATGTGTCGCCTGCGAACTTTTTCGATATCAAAAATATTCTAAGTTCCGTCAAACAGGAAGTGGACATGCGGCAGATTCGAAACTGTCTTACACGATACAGTTCTCCATATTGATGCTCTGTGCCAAATATCAAGAAGCTGGCCTGTGTGGTTCCTGAGAAAAATGTGACAGAAATTATTTTGTGACGCCGACGACGACGCAAGACGACGGATAGTGATCCCTATATGTCGCCTCTGCGTAACGCAGGCGACACAATAAAACATGATCCCCTACAAAACAAATGGGAGTGAAGATCGAACACCGTTTTAACTGGAAAATATTAGCGGACAACACAACACGTAACTGATTAAATGCAGAAAGAAGACATGTAGAAGAAAAAACATTCTGATGAATAATTGACAAAACTGATTAAATAATCAACCAAATTAAAAAAAAAACTTTTCGAAAGTGATTCAGATTTGTACTATATCAGTATTTTATATAGATCCCACTAAACAACATTTTCGTAGGATGTATTTGCGCACGGTTCTGTACAAGGTCGACATATCCACCAGCTCCCCTTTTCTTGTAGAAATCCAAACATCCGTCAGTGAACCCATTAAAGTGTGATGTAAGAAGAGTTTGAAGATACCAAAGGGGTAGTCAAACTCCTTATATTGAAGAAGAAAAAACAACACAATGACCAAAAGAAAAAGTACAAAAGGACAAACAACGATCTACAAAACATACAAATATAGTAAACTTGTTCTCATCATGGATATGATTGACAAAAACTGTTCAATTGACGCTAGTGTTAAGGTTGAAGTAAAACTGTTCAATTGACGCTAGTGTTTAGGTTGAAGTAAAACTGTTCAATTGACGCTAGTGTTTATGTTGAAGTAATTATTTCGAACGTTCTTAAGACAGTGTTGCTGGATGTTTAGTTTTATATATAGTGTTTTTATTGTTTGTCTTTTTGCATTGTTTCTTTTCGTCACCAGGACAGTGTCATCCGCTACGGATTAATTGTGTCACAAATGACGACATATATGTTCGGTTTGACGAAATTACAATATGGTCCTCTCCTAATTCATGACGTATGTTTTGTAACAGGAGTAACACGACGGTTGCCACATGTGAAGTAGGAACGGCTTATCCTTCTGGGGCACAGGAGTTCACCCCTGGTTTTAGTGGGGCTCGTGGGGCTCGATCTTCAGTTCTCTATATAGTGTTTTGTAGACTTGTTTGTCCTTTTGTCTTTTTTCTTTTGAGCAATGTATTGTCTGTCCTGCTTTGATTTACGGATTCTGATTACCCCTTGGTATCTTCAAAGCTTTCTTATACAGCAGTTATATTAATAAGTTTTTTATATGTAGAAAAAAGTTTTATTGTTAAATTCGAAAAATGAAACGGAAATGTTAAACCTTTTACACGTGTTTTATGTTGTTAGTTTTGTCGTTAATTATGTATAGTGATATCCTATACATAGGTTAATGTTAATAGCAAAAAAGGTAATTTACGATCTTTCTCTTTTCCGGTGGATGTACAAATGCACCGACAAGAAAGAATATTCAAACCTGTTGTGGTAAATGATTAAATTAAAGAGTTATTAAAGATATTCTACCAAATCATCAGCAGCTTTATTGTTTTATTAACTGTTAAGGCGTATAGCATGGTATTATTATTACATAAAACAAACTCCTTCTCGATTTACAGCTAATTGTAATCGTTATGGTATCTTCAAGCTTTTCTCCCTACTAAGAATGCGACATTTTCAAATATAATCCGATCCATCTATTCGAACATCAAGAAAAAAATGAAAACAACTAATTATCATAATTGTATAATGGAACGCCGTCCACAATCAGAATTAGTCAAAAACTTTATTTTGAATAGATAAGATTAAATCAGATTAAAAATAATAATTAAAAAAAAACCCACAAAAATACGCAAATGCCCTGAAATAATCCAGATATGACAATACAAACTCCGACAAAACACTCCAAATTCTCCAATTTCATGCACGAATTCCGATGTTGTTCATCGCAGGACGATATGACCATAGCTTTGACACAGAATTCTTGTTAGGCACCCGTATTAATAAATGAATACAATAAGCATTGACCATGAACTCCTCGAAATCAAATAGCACTAAAAGACATCAGGAACTTTATCTGACCGTCTTAAATAACAAACTAAGCATAATTTGTTCTAAATATAGAGTATGACATTCATATATTTCATTTAGAATTGATGTTTTCCGTAGTACATACATTATATTTCGCGAAATGTTACTGTAATGAAAATGGCGAAATTTCCAGTAGCATTTAATGATCTTTATCAAGGATTATATTATCAGAAAAAGATCCCAATAATACCCTTATACGTTGATTTAAGTTTACTCCTGGTACAATTCGATACGTGTAATAACTATGAAGTAACACAACATTTTTCGATAATGAATTACTGACCTTGAGTCCTTCCATTCCCGGCATGCCTGGTTCTCCGGACTCTCCAACGGCTCCCTAAATAAAAATAATGATAGAGAATGAACTACAATCTACCATCAACCATCTGGCGGGAATCTACAATATGATGTGACTTGCTTCTGGTACTATGGGCATACATAGAAGGTATTGCTATTTTTGTAACATATTGACCCTTAGATGTTGAAATTACAGTTGTATTATTCATGATTGTACACTATTGTTCTTTTTCGTGGCTTTAATAAGGGCAATTTTTTATATAACATATTTCTTTCATTTGTTAACATCATGACATACGTATTGTAAAATTATTTTCCTTGGATTCCCGTAGTAACCTATTGACAGGTAACAATTCCCGTAGTAACCTATTGACGGGGTAACAATTCCCGTAGTAACCTATTGACATGTAACAATTCCCGTAGTAACCTATTGACAGGTAACAATGTAATATAGTTAATTATTGATCATTACTCTTAGGAAAGAAGCAAATATGACATTCTAGGACAAAATATATGTGTGCTAATTTTGTGCTAGAAACCAAGGCCTGATCCTCATCAATACTTTGTACAACACAAGATGTAGGTACTATATATACCTCAAAAGACGAATAGAGAACTGTACAAGCACAAACGTACAACAATACTTATAAATGCAATAATACTTATAAATGTTACGGTAAAGTACAACATGTTTAATAATAAAGGGAGAATGATTTGGCCTTTGTAAGCAGGAATGGTATTATTTAATAAACCATCAAAGTAGTATAGAGTATCAGAAAATTAGTTTCATGTACCATTGCTAGTTATATGAAACCAAACATAATGAAAACGACATTTTGAAGTTTGTAGATTACAGAATGTACTATTAAAATGACATATATTTATAAATGCACGAGAGAATTCCTGTCATAAAAGGATCATGTAAGGGTAAATGGCGGTGAACTCTGAACTATTAAAGATAATATGTTCAAGGACTAAGCAGATATTCTGTCATTTTAAGAGGGTTTTTTAATTTTTAATTTTGCTTCTTTATTTTTGTTCTTTCTACTATATACCTGTATCTGTATTATACTGGAAGTTAACTCAGTCACTGAGCAAAAGTATGATCCAGGATAACTATATTCATGATACTGCTATATAGCAAACACGTGTGGTTAATGTATAATTAGCAAGTACAGGGAAAATCAAAATCAAGAATTTAAAAGAAACTGGTAAAGAATTTGTATACAGATAAGTAAATCTTCCACAACTTCTTCACCTTGTTAACATGTCGACTTATCAGATCAGTTCATCGATAAAACGAGGAAGTCACGGTTAATTTATCTGTTTAAATACGTGTATAGTCCAGAGATCTTCGAGCATGCTTGCAATTGACTTTGAAGATATGCAAGATCAGATCAAGCATGTTATTTCGATGCAACCAGCAAAGGAACTTATCAAACACGAATGCATTTGTTAATTACAAGAACTATTACAACAAATTAAGTGGAATTTACGGCTTGTCTGGATTTATATTTAGCAAATTCAAGAATGTGGGAGGTGTTAGATAAACGATTAAATACTTTTGTTTTGTATAAAAATTATATACTCTGAAAGTATTAAAATACAATGGCTCGTTAATATGTAAGTATATGTATGAAGAAGACAAACATTTTTGCTAATGTTTAGGTATCTGGAATCTAAAACGTTTAGCAGATATACTTTAGTTACTCTATTGGTTTGTAACACATGATTTATATGATATTAGATGGCGATAACTGGTTTGATAGCCATTTAGATTTTATTGCATGGGTCAAATATATTTTACATGATGCACAGAAAACATTCTGAAGGATAATGGAATGTTATGGATACTACCCCCACGTTTCCATGACAATATAAATATATCTAAACTCACTAAAATGTAACAGTGTTTTGCTCAATTTAGTGTATATTTTGAACAAAGGATAAACATGTTGCAGGTTTTAAACGCATTTTTTCTTAATACATCTTCGGTTGCCGCTTCATATTTAGGTAACAATAGGGAATGTTTCAGCCACATCTCTATGCATATACCAAGTCTAAACATAGATTGGCATATGATGTTGTCTTTTAACGTTTTTGAATAGCAGATATGTGGAGTGGTGCTAGTTGTGCAGTTCTTAGTAAATCAACTGTGTGTTTCATCATCGCAACATATTTGACCAATACAGTGAAAGTCACCCAAAAAAGTGCCCAAGTAGCACAGCTTTTAAACAGCCTACTTCGAGGAATAAAATTGAAAATGTTCTCTTTTTCTCATTGTTCATTAGCTCAAGGAACATGACGATTCAAAAAGCAAATACTTATCATACCAGAGCAAGGATACATTCGTCTGTTATCAATACTATCATTGTTTATTCGTTTGGAGCCATTTAGACTTGTGTTTAAATGATGTAAGTAAATGTTACTAAAGGGATCAAAGAATAATTCAACACTCTATCTTATTTCAATTGGTACATGTATACCGACAGTTTGGTGTATAGGTCACATAATGAGAAAGATCAAAGTATCGCTAAGAGATGTTTTTATTTCTTATCTTGTTTTACCTACATGTACGAACGAAAATAGAACAAAGATGATATACTTACAGGTAAGCCAAGTTCTCCTGGATCACCAATGGGTCCACGTTCTCCTTCAGGTCCCTGTATTCAAAACAAAACAAAAAATAACTTAATTTGACATTCAGGAAAAATTGACAAAACTTTCAAACACATACGAATGTACCTTGAATTCCTGAACATTTAAATGGAGTTAATTCAAATATATGTACTTATATATCAATTTCTAATAAATGTAAATTAATTATTGGGTGAGAGAGTGAGTTATTGTTGTTTAACGTCAAATGATTTTTTTTTAGCAATATCATGGCGAGAACAAGTTACATTCGATGAGATGATGGTGATGTCCACTTTGTATTAGATCAACATGCTAAGTTGGATCTCTATATTATTAGCTCACTGGAACAAACAAAGTCCACGTGTAGACATATCACTTCACTCGGATACCGAACCAACTAGTCTTTGCTCGTACTCTTTAATGTTGTGTGCTTATCACAGAAACAGCAGATATAAATGTTATAGTCGTTTGTTTGACCTGACAGGGGCGTGATCACATGGCCACAATCTATCGCACTCGAGGCGATCATGCTAACCTTTACACCATCAATGCCTTGGTTTATAGATCTCGACTCACCGTTCTAACGTATTCTTGTGATTTATCACACTATCATTCAATGTAGCATCCTATTGACAATTCAAACTTACCGATGCTCCTTCTCGTCCGGCTTCACCATTAGCTCCTGGTCGACCAGGCTCTCCTGGTCTACCATCAGCTCCAGCTGGACCTGATTGACCCGTTAACCCCTACAAATTAATAAATACAGATATAACATCAATGTTAAAATGCTTATTAGATTGTCATAGATAATCTTAAAAACACGCAAATTTATATGTATAGCTACTCTTAAGGTGAGTTGGAAGATACCAAAGGGTAATCAGAATTCGTAAATCGAAGAAGAACATACTTTACAATGGCCAAATGACAAAGAAAAAAAGACAAACAGAGATCTACAAAACTTACACACAAAACTAAAGATCGAGTAACACGAACCCTGCTAAAAACCGGGGGTGAACTCAGGTGTTCCGGAAGGGTAAGCAGTTCCTGCTTAACATTAGAATAACAACAGCAGAAATCAAAACAATGCTGACACGTTAATCTATCATAGATATATTGGCATTTGTATATAGCTCACATAATTAATTAAATGAGAATATCTGAAACAGAGTAGTGAACATGTTTATATCGTATACCATTCTATATATGATATACTTACATTTTCTCCCTTCAATCCTGGCGGCCCTGTTGGTCCTTTAGGTCCAGGTGCTCCCTATTAAAACACACACACTTTTAATATTCAAGTCATAATTTTCAGACAATAATTTGAAATTGAAATAAATTGAGAAAATGTTTTCCATTTATTGTGTGATATGTAAATTGGCCTCATTAATAGAACTACTGTGAAATTAAAGCTGGTTTATCGTTGGATCTCGAATGTGACTTTGTTTTTCTTGTTTTGTCCTTTCTGTTTACAGAATATTGTTTTAAGATTGTTTATATGTTATTCTAATATTTTAATGATATAGTAAATATGCCATGGTTTCTACTAAGTAATGGTATACACCTACGGAAGAATCTCTCTGTGCTCTGTAAAATGACATGGCTGGTCCTGGGGGGCCTGCTGGGCCCTGAAAAACAATCAAATATGTATAATACCCAAGCAATGAATGTGTGGGCAAATGTATTGTCTCTATTTAGTAAGTAAGAAATTCCATATACATGTTAAGTAATTCACACTAAATTAGTTATCTATGTTTTTTCAGATTCCTATTTGTTTGGCGGAGTATGATTTTTTTCTGAGGTTTTCTCTAGATCAAATCCATTGTACTGGCTACCTTCAACTTATTGGATCTCACTGTTTTCCAGTTTTCACGAAAGCTAGCTATCATTATTGTAATTGACTAGTATGTAATGAGATTCTTCTAAAGAACTTTCTGTCACTAAATCTAACAATGGTCATGTCAATTAGACCATAAATTAATAGTTTCGGATATCTCAATTAATGGTGAGTTCCGTGTTGCTCATCTTTTTAGTTTTCTGTGTTGTGTTTTTGTGCTTTGTGTGACTTCCTCTTGTCTTGTGTGTCCTTTGTTGCCAGTGTCTCTGGATTGTTTATTCCTGATTTTCCCTTCGACTTTCTCTAACGTTTATTTATATATTAGGAGTTCAAACGAAGCCAACAATAATCATATGATCTCACCACAAGCATATGTTTTATTTACAACAACAACAACAACAAATGCGTTAATGTCAATCAAGACGCCCACATTGAGCAGAATAATCAATAGAAATCACCGTATACAATTGATTCATATAATAATTTTTTCATTGGATAGGACAATACAAACAAAATTAACATGAACATCAATAGTCTGTATATATTGGCTTATCACATATTTGTACGTTATCCGTACCGTTTTGCATGTGTGATAAACGAAGACGTTCCCGATCCATATCAGTGCCCGGGGCAAATAACCGGTTAGTGTGCCCTGCGTCGATGACGTCATTCTGATAAGTAAGCAAACATCATACAAAAAAACGATAAAACGGAGATGAAAAATATCAATGCAAAACGTAAAACTGAGAGCAGCACAAGGATATTCAAGGATTGGTTATCAACAGTGGGAGAACACCGTAATCCTGAATATACTGGAGTCGAGGAAATGTACATCATGCACCTTGCAAGAATTTTTTTTTCAGCGCGCACGAAATTCAAACAGGATTACGAACCCGATTCATTGAAATGTATCCAAGTTTCCATCAGTAGATATCTTAGTGATGGCGAATGTAGATATTTACGCCATCGTATCGACTATTGAGAACTATGAAAATAAAACAGTTACTCTAATTTTCATCAGTAATAACTCTGTCCAGTCAACGGTTAATTAATAATAATAATAATAACTCTAATGAGCAAACCGCTATCGTTTTGGCTCCCATTTTGCCCAACTGTCCAAAATAACACAATTCCCATACTCAATTATCCAGGGAAATGTGACAATAATTTTTTATGACACAAATGATATGAATTGGAAGTCTGATTTATAATTATTGAAAAGTTATGTTCAATACCTGTGATAAATACGATGAATTATTTTGTTGATTTGTATACGTTATTTATTTTGTTGTTATGTTGATGAATAAACATAAATTCATTTATTCATTTACAATTTATTTATTTCAGTCATGGTTAAATATGTGATAAACAAATTATAACATAGCCTTTTCCATATAGGTCCTGGTATCATCCCTCGACCCATATCAATCCGCGGCTCTCGCCTTGTTCTGATATGAAAGTCTCGGGGTGATACCGGTGTCGTATAGTAAACCTTCCGCATAGCAAACCTTTCCCCGGAATGTTTACTATATAGTAAACATTCCCCTCGGAATATTTGCTATATAGTAAACCTTCCCCCCGGATATTTTACTATATAGTAAATATTCCCCGGGCGAAAATTTACACTAGCAAACATTCCCCCATCCATAGGCAATCATCCCCCTGGATATTTTGCTATATAGTAAATGTTCCCCCTTAATCCGGATAATGACTATTGATTCGGAAGTTAGCACATTAATTGTGTTAATTTTAATTGTTATATACCATTAATTATATCCGTTATGATTAAAAGGTAAAAAAAATGTACGGAGCCATTTTGCAGTATTTGAGTAGATAGGAAGGTTTACTATGCGGAATAAATACTATATAGTAAATCTTCCGGGGGGGGGGTTAATCTACTATGGGGGAGGTTTACTGTATGACACCGGGACCGATATGGAAATGGCCATGTTATAATCTATATCTATCGTGTTTAACATCAATAAAAAATATATTAAATCCAAATTAAGTAAAACTGGAAAGTTTGTCTGTTTCTCCTATACATTCTCCTAGCAATATAAAACCCACTGCATTGTCCAGCAGTTATGTGAAATGAATTGATGCATGACAAAACATGATTAAAATGACATACGGTCGCTCCTGTATCTCCTTTCTTGCCTGGTAAACCATCATTCCCAGGTAATCCCTAAAATATAATATGTTTTATATTGTAACAAAGTTGACAACTATTATCGTCTTAATGATATTCATTTATTATTTACAATTTATCAGCAGCATTTAATATAATAAATCATTGATGAAATACAACGAAATGGAAATTGATATTTTATATACAATTAATTACGTTTATATTTTAATTTATAGAAAACATAGTTCCTGCTGTTACTGGCAATTTCATTTTTCTTTACAAAATGTATTCCATAGTGAACCAAAACAAAACACGATTGTTCCCCTTTGCATGAAGCCGTGGTTCTCGGTTGTACGTACATAGCCTGTTGTAATCTCAATTTACACTGAGTGAATGCATTTGTCAATTCAGATTGTTCCCTATATGTTTCACTTAAAACCACATTTTTTCAAAAATTACCTGGAGATCAATTCTTGCTAATATTTGAACATACAAACACAAATTGTAATATTTTATTTTGATAATTTTCACATAATTTTGTAATCTAAGAATATCTATCTGATATTAGCATCTAACATTTGAATTTCATATTGAATTTTGATTTGGATATATTGCATTATTTTTATCCGCTCTATTGATAAAGAATAGCATTTCGTTAATAAATTATCCATGTAAAATATCTCACCGAATCTCCGGGTTCGCCAGGTTCTCCATCCAAACCAGGATTTCCTTGCTGTCCCTAGAAATTAAAACACAGACATTTATATTATTGTCTTTTGATAGCATATAAAGTTTGTAATAGATTGATTGATGTTTAACGCCAGCTTCAGCAGTATTGCAGCTATATCGTGGCGTAGACAAATTGTACACTCACACAATTTAATGGAAAAAAGGAGGAAGATGGAAAGGCGTTATGAAAAATCGAAAATCAATATCGGAAGACACAAACATGGCCAAAATGAAGAAAACAAGACCCCATAAAAACCGGGGTTAAACCTGGAAGGATAAGCAGTTCCTCCTCCACATGTGAACCCACCGTGTTGCCCAAGTACTTGTGGTATACAAAGTAAAAGGGACAAAAAATACTATGACAGTGCAAGCAGATTATATGTCATCCAGAGACGGACACTGTGTAGCACTCAACCAATACATAACAGCGACCTTGATATCTCCGGAGTGAAGTGTAAGCTATCTCTCCCTCAGCAGTTATCATATATCAGGTAAATCCAAGTAGGATAAACAGATGAATTATATTTTTTTTAGATATGCCGGTGCTGTTGGTATTTTGCTGTAAAAATAAATGGGAACTTTTACAATTGGCAAGTTGAAGTCATCTAGTTTTGTCGACCAATTAAATGCCAGTTGTTCGTCATCGCCGAATTCCATGAACTATTATGCCTTCAATTTGGCCAGGTATCAGACCTACATTTTAACGAAAGACCAACAACCCCATATTTACATACCTCATCTATATAGTGCACAAGTCCTAATATAAGCAGCTATAGGCAATAAGCTCGAAACAACATAGAGTCTCTTCCCAGAGTTTCGACGTATCCAGAGTACAGAAATGATGATATTCAAGCTTTATAGTGATATATTGGTCAGATATTTATCTTAAAACATTAATTCGACTATGAGTAAGTATAATGACATACTAACCGGTTCACCTTTAGCTCCTGTCAATCCTACTAGTCCTGGCTCGCCCTGCAATGATTTAATATCTTACGTATTGACTTATTATTATTACATTTGTTTGAATCAATCAGAATTTAACACATATTTACAGCGGTGTTGACTTAACTTTGTTTTATAATCGGTACAAAGTTATCATTGCATTCATTATTTTTTAATGCTAAGAAACATAATATATTTATTTGAGAAATTCTATATTTTTGACATGCAATGTTATCAACAAACATGTTCTTATCTTATGAAAGGTAGGCATCAAAAACAGAATGCACTATTCAATCAAACTCGTATCTCATTATGTTCGTTAATAAATGAAATACACGTAGATAATAAAATATGTTTCTGTAACCTGTAAGAATATATTTATATATTTGCATGATAGAACAAAAATTAGGTTTTACTTTGTACACAATTAAAAGTGATATTCCAATTGATTTGTAAATAATCATATTTGTCTCTTCTTATTTTTATATGTATAGTAAAGCCACATGTTCTTCAGTATCAAATACAAAACAGGGTTGTTTCTCTTTGTATGATAAAACTCACCCGCATTCCAGGAGTTCCTGATGTGCCAGCAATACCTTGTGAGCCTAGATCACCCTGAAAAACAGATTGAAGTTTTAGACTGTTCTCTAAAATGATGGAGCTATGAAGTTTTAGACTGTTCTCTAACATGATGGAGCTATGAAGTTTTAGACTGTTCTCTAACATGATGGAGCTATGAAGTTTTAGACTGTTCTCTAACATGATGGAGCTACAGATATTATAATGAAATTATAGAGACTACATTCTAAACATTTACAGAAATTGACATAATTACAAAAGTATACTGCTTTAATAAAGAATTCAAGAATTTTTATCAGATAAAGACAAATCAACACAACATTCTAATATAAGCTTATGTAAGTATGTACGTATTGACATAGTATATATAATACCTTTGGTCCTTGTTCGCCTTGTGGCCCTTGGTCACCTTGTAGTCCCTGTTATGAAAAGTAAATTAATTGATACAAACATAGATATTAAATTTAGTGCCTCGTTTCTGGAATAACCTTCATCAGGTACACTCTAAATCAGAAGATTAGAATCTTTATTTCCTCTTTACAGAGATTGATAACATGAATATATTAGAATATTACAATTAATACAAATATATATATATATAAGTAGGTAATACAATATACAAGTTATATTGAATAATGCGAAAAAGGAAATAATTTGGCAATATGTATGTATCAAGATATAGTTAATTCATATAAATTTTAAACTGTGTTATATACAGCTCTCTTTGTCGATCAGTCATGTATAAACCCATCACACTATAATAGATCGTGTGGTTCTGATATATATATTCTGCTATTCAATGTATACATTTTATCATATATTTACAAATTATATTAAAAAAAAAAAAAATTAAACTGGTATAAATTAAGTTGAAGTATGTAAACTCATACACACCTGTTTACCAGGAGATCCCTGAGGTCCATTCAAACCTGGGACGCCTACTGGTCCCTGTGTGGTACACATAAAGTTAAAATTATACATTTAGTATGGTACATTATATAACGTGCTCTATATTGTAACTTTCGCAACATTAGCATTAATACAAAATAAAGATATTGGTGACATTCATGTTATATCTTACATATATGTTATTTTATAGCGAGCTGCATTTGATCAATTATAACACAGCAATATATGCTTATTAATACTCTCGTTATTGTTTTCTTGTTCATATACTAGTACATGATACGTATTTAAGTATGTTGCATTTCAGCTATGGAACAAAGCTTGATAAATTTTACGATAGAATGTTCAACCGTTGTCTAGATAACTCTATTCAAAATTCATCAGATATTCGAAAGTATATAGATGTATAACAAAGTTAAGAGATATTTTAAATGAATTTTGATTTCTGATTCAGATTGTCATTAATGAAACTTCATTGTTTGAAATGAATCTGTATCCACATGCTAAAATGACAACACTCTCAGGATCACCCTTATTAAATATAGTCACATATATACCTGTACTTGTTGAATGCTGTTTGAAAGTTCTCCCTGTACAACTGTACCCTATTGGATATAAATAAATATATATAAAAAAGGGATTATTTCTTAGTGTTTCAACCATTCTATAACAGTAGTTCTAGGTGAAAGGTTGCCAAACCTTGCATCTGTTAATATTTTATTAATTATCGTTTGATCAATTTTAACAAAAGTAATGGATTTTCAAAAAATCATATTATATTATAAAGGTGTCCTCTATAGATTATACTAACTACGCCATATACAGTTAATCTTAAGATCTTCAAAAATGTGTCACACAAAAATAAAAGGTTTACTAGGTGTATAACACGTCCCGTCATTTCCTTTACACAGAATGCACATAAACATAAAATATTGACATGTGTTAAAAAGAATCACTGAATTTTGTTATAAGGTCGATAGGACATATTAACAATACGTGTATGTCATATTAGTATTGATTGATCTGATCTTGATATTGCACAGCATTTTGCACGTCTGTAATATTTTATTTTATTATACCTCATATATGAATTACCGTAAGTAGATTAATTTGATTGGACAATGGGTAAAAATCAGAACACGTGATCACACAGGACAAAAATCATATTCCATGAAATAAATATCCTATTCCACCACTTCGGAAGCCTCGAGGGTTTTCTCGCCAAAATTATCGTTCTTTGACAGGAAAACGTCAGAGGCACTCGGAACGCATCATTTGTAGGCAACCGTTACAATGTGGTTTTTAAATATCTGAGAAAACGTTCCAATGGACTTAGAATATGTTTGCCAGCAGTATTTACATATACATGTATATGTGTTTTCTTGGTTTCATTCGGTATAATAAAACATTTATAGCATGCGGGTACAGGAAATATGAAAATTTATTCACCCACGAGTATCATATTTCCCTCGGGCGATGCCCTCGGGGAATATGATACTCTTGGGTGAATAAATTTTCATATTTCCCTCACCTGCATGCAATAAATGTATAGTATCATATGCAACTCATTTCAGTCAGAACACCTTGTATTATCTAGGAGGTAAAATCGTGGGTCATCTTTTATCGTTCCATGTAATAAGTCCTACTAAGTCTTTGTCATTCTGTTGTAGGTGGTCTTTCAGTAGCTACACATATTTTATATTTAAATCTAATGATCAAAACCTTGTTTGATACAATCAATATACATATTTCAGGATTTTTGTGATAATTCAGATCAACAGCAAATGGAATTCGTCTAACAATAGTTATCATCAAAATAAATGCTTGCCTTGTATCTGTCCTATTATTAAACTGTGTGACACGTTCAATTGGTGATAATATATTAGTTCCCATAGTTTGTCTGATTCATTATCATTAAGTCTTAAAAACGGTCGTAAATACATCACTGATATTTAAGATATGATCTATTACAGATGTTGTATAGCTATGTAAAATGTTTTGTATGTGTAAAAATGTTAAATACAATATTAACGTTGAAACAATCTGCGAAATGGTAAATGTCCTTAACTTATGACGACCAGATGACACATCTCGTGTATAAATGGTAAATGTCCTGAACTTATGACGACCAGAGGACACATCTCGTGTATAAATGGTAAATGTCCTTAACTTATGACGACCAGAGGACACACTTCGTGTATAAATGGTAAATGTCCTTAACTTATGACGACCAGAGGACACACCTCGTGTATAAATGGTAAATGTCCTTAACTTATGACGACCAGAGGACACACCTCGTGTATAAATGGTAAATGTCCTTCACTTATGACGACCAGAGGACACACCTCGTGTATAAATGGTAAATGTCCTTAACTTATGACGACCAGAGGACACACCTCGTGTATAGATGGTAAATGTCCTTAGCTTATGACGACCAGAGGACACACCTCGTGTATAAATGGTAAATGTCCTTAACTTATGACGACCAGAGGACACACCTCGTGAATAAATGATAAATATGGCTGGTCTATGACAACCCCATGAAACTCCTCGTGTATAAATTGTAAATGTTCCTAGTGCTAGTATATTATGGCTTGATGGTACACCTCTGGGTAAATATCGCTGGTTTCAGCTTAGACGAATTTGGATGAAATTTGTTCAGCTCCATTTCATCAAATATACAAAAACAAACATGTATATACTCACCGATGGTCCTGGTGGGCCTGCGGGACCTTGTAATCCCTGTGTTCCTTCAGGACCCTACAACAACAACAACAAAACAGAATTAGATTAACCTTTACCAACAGTTAATTCAGTTGCCAGTAGAGTACTAATTGTATATTTGAATATATAATAAGATATATCAAATTTACATAATAATATAATAAAACATACCGTTAATCCTCTTGGTCCGGTGGATCCTGTGTCTCCCTTTTCTCCTACATCACCCTGTAACATAAGATATTAAAAATAAAACCATTTGAAAAGGTAGGAAACAAATACACTACTACTATATAAACATGCTAAAATATCAAATAAATCAATTAGACAGCAAGTCTAAATTTATTTCCAAAAAGCCCACTAAGATTGCTGTTTTAAAAGTTTTCTTGCTTTTGATTTTAAAGGTACTCTGAATTGAAGAGAATCTGTACTTTTTTTCTTTTTTTTTCCATTTATTTTGCGTCACACTTGAATTGTGTGAAATGTATAGGTTTGTTTTAAATCTAGTTATCTAGATTTGACTTGGTGCTACCATCAACTCTTCTACTTCTATTTGTTTCTAGAAAGTCATGTTCTAGATTTCAATAGAGTTTCTATTGTTTTATCTATATGGAGTATGAGTTTTGACTGAAGAGCGTATTGTGTTATTTAGATTGTTATTATTGTCACCATTAACATCTACCGTCCTGTCACAAATCTATTAATAAGAAGTGATCTGTATGTAAATGGAAATAAGATATATTACAATGTCACACCTAGAAAATTGATTAAAATCACGGAACGTTTTCTCTTTGTTTTTATAGATATATGTCTACTGTTCTCGTATTCCTTGTATTCGGATAATTTCTTTACTTCAAAAATCGTTTTAGACATTGTGTACTCTACCGTTTCGGTGTCAAGTCTGAACTGTAATAAAAAAAAATTATATACGTTCCTCTTATATTCATATCATTAACTAGTAAGATATTTCAGTATGCTAAGTATCACTATCGAAATATCTAAAAGGTCATTCTTCAATTATAATTTGATGTATATTCTTGAAACATACATAACACAGAAATGTAGAATTAAGATTGAATTCTGAATTAAAATGTAGATTATTGACAAGTTTTCTAAAAATGAAATCAGTAGGGTATTGTATATAAAAATAAAACCTGACAAATACAACGGATTTATCGTTTCTCAAATTAGATCAGATCAGTGAAACCAATCTGTAATTTGAAAGTTAACAAAATTTAAATCACTTAGAAGTCTAAACGTTTAACATACACGCGTAAAGGCCGTTTGTCACAATTTTTCAAATGATATCATCTTTTAGCACAATCTACATTTTTTACAACATAATAAATTGTCGTCATAAAAAATCGTTGAAAACGATCAAAAAGTAGGATTTCTAACAGAAAATTGAATTACGAAACAATTAAATTATATATTTCATTTTTTAATGTCTTTGGTACGTTATGACTAATGAATGACTAATAATGACCGTAACAGTTACGTTACAGATAGAGATATCGTGCCAGTGAATTTCGTCTTTAAACATTAACATATATCTGCAATTGCGTGCTGTACATAATTTTTCAATGCACTTATAGCCATGAGTTCGATCAAAGAGCCAAACGTGCTGACAGAACTAAACCAACCGTGATTATATTTGATCTTTATGTCTGGTTAGTTTGCATGATAATGTTAAATGGATTCACCTAACCATATATGTGTTTAATGAACAAACTTTTGACAGGTTACTAATATCTCTAGGTTCATCTTGCCGCCAAGAATTTGAAATGATTGTTAATAATCAGCATGATAAGTTTGAGGGACAATCACGTATACAAACAGCCAAAAAATAAAATAAACTGATGAATTGATTGTTGCTATAATCCATGCTAATGTTATCGATATATTCCATCTGACAACGGTATGTCATAATTTCTCAAAAACATCAAAGAAATATGCATCAAATTAATTTGAAGGTAGGGTAATTAGCGCGACCCGTTGACAATCTGATTTTTCAAATTGCTTCTTAGATAAAAATGTCACGAAATGTAATTTCGTCCAGAAGAACGCTAAAAACTTAAATGTGATCCTCACATAATACATCATAATATTTGTACATGCTTTGAAAATGAGGTATACATGTATTTAAAGCTTATTTTCAAAATACAAAATGGTGAATCTTCTCAAAAAAGTAACTGTAAGTTCTACATGATAATAATTACATAATATGTAAATTATTGAGACATTAAAATAGTCAGTTTGGACACATCTGAAATTTACAGTTCCTAAATACAGTAATTATTAACAAAACTAAGGTTCTCCTTCCCCGGATATAGGTGACCATGGCCGATTTTTGGCTGTTCTGTTTAGACCATTAGGTTTTATTGCTACCAAACACTTTAAATTATTCGGTTTTCCAATTATTCGATTTTGAGCTTACCTGATGAAGGTTATTCCAGAAACGTGTCGTGCGCACTAAATTTGATATCTCCGTTTTTATTGACCGAAATATTTGTATAGTTGGACATAGCTATTTGTTCAGATATTTCTGCTATTAATTAAAATGTTGCGTTCTGAAATATATCAATTTAAGCCAAAACAAACATATATCACGAAATATGTTTACATAAGAACATCTGTTTTAACTTTACAGGTGTTTAAACAAAGCTGTGTTAATTATGTTAACTTTTTATTTTATCATTGAAACATGTATCAATTTAACATCTAATAACGGTATAATCTTATTATAAATCACCCTACACTGCTGCACATCTGTAGGTATTATTAACTAACAACTTTTATATTAAGTAAATTATAAGGATCTGTGGAAATGCCAATTTACTTCACAGATGTAAAGTCTGTTTTATTAAACGATTGCATTGACAGTTGGTAAAGGACAGGGACGGTGTTAACATTCGTTAAACACGCGATCTTTATCAACACCTAATTGTCAAACTTTCAATGAGCACAGATTTGACACAGAATAGGACATAAACATAGGTTTTGTCTTAAAGATGATAGATATAACTAGACGTTTTGCACAGGTGTGTTGACTATATGAAACCTAAATCTATCTAAAAATTCACAGGTATGAATTACATATTGTAGATTTGATACGAAGAACAAGATTGTTTGAAATAATACACCGACCTTTCCAACATGATTAATGGATTTGTATTCAATTAGTTCCAGTGAACGAACCGACCGGAATCATTTCGTAATGATGAAACATAGCAAAATCATATATATTTTCATGGTATAAATTCAAATGACAAGTTATACAGGTGAATACAATATCCTTTGATCAACCATAAATAGTGATATCAAAATTTCTGAAATTACCTCCCAATGCGAATACAATAGCTTTGTAATTTAATGATATCAAAACGATGGCAAATCTTATTCCAAGCATTAATTATGTTTTACCTTTTCGCCTTGATTTCCTCTCACGCCAGGGGCACCAGGTAAGCCCTGAAAAGTCAAAAAAATATCTTTATTTCAAAACATACATATTTTAAAAAGGTTTTGAAGATACCACAACAGACAACACAATGACAAAAAGAAAAAAGTACAAAAGGACAAACAACGATCTACAAAACATACATATAAAACTAAAGATCGAGTAACACGAACCCCACTGAAAACCGGAGGTGGACTCAGGTGCTCCGGAAGGGTAGGCAGTTCCTGCTCCACTAGTGCCACTCGTCGTATTAATCTAGTTACAAACCCGGTGATAAGTCATGAATGAGGAAAGGACCGGGAAGTGTTTACGACAAGTGGAACATATCCGAGGTCATTTGTGACACAGATATTCCATGGCGGTCAACCAAGTCATGGTGACGACCGCAAAACTTTCGAAGTGATGACTTTTATGAATATTGCGAATACATTGACCTAACTAGCAATTGCATAAGTGATACAGTAATATCACATATGATATATTGATATAAAAAAAGAGTTATACTTACATCAAGTCCTGGAACTCCATCTATACCGTCAGGTCCTGGAGGTCCCTGGGTACCAATGATCTATAATAAACGTGTAATATTTGATTACTAAGAGTAAATAACGAGTCACTCTCTAATAAATGAAGTACTAGATCTGTGGTCTGTCAATAACAAAACAAACTCAGATATTTTATAGAAATATCCAAACAATTTGAACAGACTGTTGGTATATGACAAATACCTGTTAGATGAATACTTTGATGTTAACTTCGAGTCAGTTTAAATAAATCATATTTGATATAGAACGAAATATGTATTAACACTTTTGTCTATTTAAGGAATGCAATTTAATGTTTAGTCACAAAATATGAACACATTTGAATAACAAATTTCTGGTTAAAAGTAAGATATCCCTTTTTCAGTCAAAAAGTAAATATTTTTAAACTGTCTTGAGATAATATGATATTACAAAATCATTCCTTTTATCTTCAACTTATATTGGCTTTTCTTTGATTTTGTATCTATTTTTAATAAGTAATATAATGTATCTTACACTTTGACCTGGCTGTCCATGTTTCCCTGCCTTTCCTGGAATTCCATTTATACCTCTCTGACCTGGTGCTCCCTGAGCAAAAGCAAAATATTTTTATGTAAGAATAAATGAAATATTTTACATTAAACTCTGAATAATATAAATTGAAGTGACTCTTTATAATGGTTAAACATGATCTTTGTAGGATATTGTCAAAAAAAGAAATTTACTTAATATCTCTGCAACATATTGTCTATGGTCTATCAAAATTAATGTATTAATATCTTTTACATTACGGTGCCAATGACAAGAAAGACGAAAGAATTATATAAATGTCCTACCTGTTCACCTTTACCTCCTCGGGGACCAACGGGTCCTGGTCTACCACTCATACCCTGTAAAATAAGATAGGATTCCAGTAGTTATTTCATAAAATTGAAAAATAGCTTTTATGTTATTGTTTCTGTCTGTCCCTTGGTAAACCGTGAGAATTAAAAGGTACTAGCCTATCTCATACAATAAAAGGTCCTAACCTATCTCATACAAAAAGTATATACATAGTTTACGTGTTGTGTAAGACTTATACAAACTAAATTATTAAGTTTGTAGCAAACAAGATATGTATATAAAATTCAACATTTTAATGAACAGAAATACATAAAATTCATGTCTTTTAAGACATTTTATGTTGATGTTTGACGTACTTCAAGCCCTTTCTTATTAAGTCATGTATTTGACAACTTGGTACTATGGCTTTTGTGTTGCTCAATCTTTAAATGTCTTTGTCATGCTCAGTAGAGATGCTTTTTTATTGTCTACCCTTCTTCTTCGCTTCTTGATACCCCTTTGGTATCTTCAAACGTTTTTGTTTAATAAGAAAGTGACTTGTGGCAAGTCTATGTTGGTTCCAATAATGTATAGGTGTGTCTATGTCTATCTATCTATCTATCACAACACATTACTGATTTAAGTTTCATGCTTTCATACTTGTAAAGATAATACAAGATATAACTGTTAACATTGTGTATTATCATCACATGTATATATCAGCACTAGTATCAAATATAAGTATACTTACATCTTCTCCTGGTAAACCATTTGTCCCTGGTTCACCGTCTTTACCAGGTTCCCCAGGACCTCCATTAATACCATCTCTTCCTGGAATACCTTGTGCTCCGGGTTTACCCTGTATAATATATATAATCTAGCTGAATCATCATAAACGTGGTTTACATATCATTTTATTCATTTTATGTAGACCTATATTTTTATATTGAGAGAAATGAAATATAGTAAAATTAAGTTTGATCATAATTTAGGTAAGCGTAAACTTTAAAGCTTTCTCAATATTCAAAAATTCATGAAAATGCTTAGCTGTCATATCCATTAATGTAACTGACTATACAGTGCCAGTATAAGTTCATAAATAGTAAATAATGTTATGCATCAAAGCAAAATATAAGTATTTATTAAGTTAAAACTAATTATACATTTCACTTATGTATACTAACATCAGATCCATCTTGGCCACGTGGTCCACGTTGACCATCAAACCCAGCTTCTCCTGGCAAACCTTGAATGCCTGGTGGTCCTCTAGATCCTGTAGCTCCCTACAATATATGATCAATTGGATATTATGTTTCTGATTAAACGGTTGTAAAAGAAAGGTTAGAGATACCAAAGGGGGTAGTCAGAAGCCATATATTGACAAGGAACAGATAATACAATGACCAAAAGAAAAAAGTCAAAAGGACAAACCACTATCCATAAAACACTGCACAGAAAACTAAAGATTGAACAACACAAACTCTACCAAAAACCGGGGTGAATGCAAATCATACAGAAGGGTAAGCTCCACATACGTCACACATCGTGTTATAACATTTTTGAATTAAGATATTCACTCTATTAAGTCGAATTGCTTTAAGTATTTGTAGTAAACAAATTATCTGAATTTCATATTGGTTCGTTTTTGTAATCTCTTCATTTAATGAACTTAAATTACAATTTTAATAATTAATGTGTATTGCTAAAGCGCATTTTCATGGGGAAAATATATGTGCCTTCATTTTGTCACTTTCTTAATTTATCTACCCCATCTTATTGATAACTTACATCTATTCCATTCTTCCCAGGTGGTCCAGCAGGGCAAACAACCTCACATCCTGGATCTGTATCCCCTCTCTGGATAAATGCAATAGGACTAGATGTTAAAAGAAATACAGCACCTTGTTAAAGTGTGTTAGTCGTGAGTACCGTTACCAAGGAATTAACTCTAGCATAGTGTAGTTAGTATAGTGAATCACTCATAACACAATAAATAAGCTGTATTTGGTTTTAAAATTACACTATAATTGGTATTAAATCAAATGGTGTGATATATTTCTATATACTGCCTTTATTTTTCCGGTCATATTACATTTCATTTCCAAAAGATCATTAGCTTAATCAACTTGACATTGATTATTCCTTAAGTAATATACATTTTTTTGTATTTTGTAATTAACATGTAATGTAATTTTATATTGTGCATCTAAGCCTATATGAAATCTACGTAAAGCGTACTAACAATAATAAAAACAAAAAAGTAGGCCTTTCTATAATTTACAAAATTGAAATAAATTTAACATTGGCTTTAAAATTACACAAGAATAATTAAGAAAACAATCATATTTATACTTTAATATTTAAATACTAATGTTTATGTTTATATATGAGGATCTAATTGTTCTATACAAATTAGTTCTACTTAATTATCCAACAAAATTAAATTAATTTCAACTACATTTTTGCTAAAGGGAATATTCTTATTTAAATTTAAGAGTAATTTTACAGAGGATTTTGACAAATGAATAATAGATATTCAACAACCAGATATATTAACACTCCACAAATCCTCACAACCGACCATATTTTGTGAAGACGTCTTAACAATATCATAATTATCTCATGTATAGAAATAAAATGTTCAGCCAAAAACACTTAAATTGGAAATTTCGCAAATATTTTTTTCATATATGTTTGAAACACAAAAATGACATTGCCAAATAAAAGAGTACCTACAAATTGGTTTCCA
Source organism: Gigantidas platifrons (assembly GCA_002080005.1). Classification (NCBI taxonomy): domain Eukaryota; kingdom Metazoa; phylum Mollusca; class Bivalvia; order Mytilida; family Modiolidae; genus Gigantidas; species Gigantidas platifrons. Next base: position 109,694 of record MJUT01000749.1, read on the forward strand.
TTATATTATTGATTTCTTCTAAAAAATCTTGTTTATTATATATGACAAAATGAAGAAGCAAAAGATGTGATCTATAGTATAAGTAACAGGAGTAGTGGATCTATGTATAATATACTAGTAGTTTAGTCATTGATTTTTCTTTCTAAAATATCTAAACATTTGGTTTTGTAGCTTCTTCCCAAACTAATGCCGTACGGGGACATGCTTTACTATTGATCGACCACTCCTGTTTAGAGATGTGTGGTACCTGCCAGTTGCTTGGCTTTGCAGTGGTAGTTTCCGGTGCATTATACAAAAGACAAAAATAATACAAGGATTAGTGTATATAATTACTGTACCTTATCGGCTTGGTATCCGCTCCAATAGCTCTGAAGGAGATAAAGTCAATATATTCTACAATTAAGTTCACATAAATCTAAAATGATATAACTCACTCGGCTGTGAAATGAGACAAAACTATAATACTGTCTTGACAATTATGACACAACAACGTAGTATGCAAGTACAAAATATATTTTAAAGCAAATACATTGAAATGAATTAGAATAATTTGCTTTGCATGCATGGAAAAATCTTATTATTTATATTATCATGTCGATATCAGAAAAAAAAGTATCAAGTTGTTGATTTTCAATACAATTAATGATAAAGATTTGCATACATATCTGTTGACTTGTTTGGTAGGAGTAGAGAACTTCTATCATGGTCTTATATGATTAACTAATTTGTTTTGTTTTCTATTTTAAATTCTTACCACTGGTTTAATTTCAGCACAGTTTGGTCTTGAAGCCTTCGATGGATCACAGTGAATTACCATCCATTGTAAATCAAACTGAAATAACACACAATTAATGCTTTAGATTATCTAACTCGAAACAACCGTCTTATGATCTACTGATACTATAAAACCAGCTCATTGTTTTTACTATTAATAATGTAAAACCAACTCATTTTCATTAATTATTAGAATTTAGAGAATTCTACAGAAATCAGTTATATTCTTGATTAACTGGAGACCACTTCATAAGATTACAACTTGAGTCTTATCCATTTGTCCTGTTTTGTATGACAATAAAATATGTATAAAGTAAACAATTATAAGGTCCAATATCATAATTCCATGCTGGATATTGTTTTTAAAACTTACCATGACTGTACGTTCTTTCTGTGACTGTCCTATAACCATTTGTCCTGTACTTCCAATAGTTGCCATATTTGATAATGGCACGTTGTAGGTATTTTCACAGTCAATAACAAGTGTTGCTTGTTTGTCAGCAAAACTAATGAAAATCTTGTGCCACTGCTTCAGAAATGCCTGTGAAAAATGAATTAAAAGATTAATTACTATACAACACAAAGGGGTAACGGATGAACAGCATTAATACATGTGAGATATCAAACTAGAAAACAGTACAACACTTTAATCACATTAAAGTCACACCAGATTCAAAATGACTAAAGATATTGATGAGGTTAAGAAATGGTAAAGCACACTTATATAGATCATAGCCAGATGTTTTATAACTGCAGGACTTTGTGAAAATTCCTGTTGTCCATAATTACAGCATATATGGATGTTTGCCACTGATCAATCACCATAGAGTAAATATTTTTTGCTACCATATAGGTGGATTAGTGCTATCAATCCATATCAGGTGCATTTATCTGATAGTAGAAATCTTATTGAAATGGATTACTTTAAAAATACATGTACAAAGAGTTATCCACAATTATTATTATCTGCTTTTCAAACATATTTTTACTTACATTTCGAACTTCCTTCTTGTTGAATTTAGCAATAGAAATTTCTCCATAATTATTTAAATACAACACATGAATTTCTCTCTGTTTTCCGTCGAATCGAACTGAAAATTGTGTTTCACCCCTATCATCTTGAACATCTAGAAGATCCCAGTGTTCACTTCGTGTTTTACTAGCCATCTTATAAGTTGCAATAAAGGTAAATTGTTTAGGAAATCCATCGGGAAACACTTGACTGAAACAAGAAAAGTAAACATAACATCCACTGAAACACAACAATATGCATCATCTTAAGGAAGAATTGTATACTAGTATATGTATTTTCTCTAGGAAGAATGACACACTGAAAAACAGCAATGTAGTATCTTTAGAAAGAGTGACATACACAGAAATATATGTACACCAATGTATCATCTTTAGGATTTTGTTTGTCATCGTCTTGTGTACCCAATGTTGCCAATTTCTCTGGGTTGTTTTTTTTTATTGTCCCTTCGGTATTCGTTAACGTTTATTTAAGATGCATTTTACCATCTAAAGTAAAGGCAATACTGGGACGGGGCATGTGCATTCTTTAGGAATATATGATCTTATTCCTGGTTAATAAGCAAGTTTGTTCTTTTATTTATTTCAGCCATCTGCCAGGAATACTTAGTCAGTGTTTATATTGCATGTCTTTTATTATTAATATAGAATGTCGATTATTGATACATAATTCAATAAAATAAAGGTACCTGGTAGGGAAGGACAGATATTTGGTCTGTGTACGTCGTGTGATTCTATAAGCTCTCTGACTTGCTATTGATCCAGATTCTGGTCTAAGTCCTGGTATTTGTTTGTAGTCATCAAAATTGAAAGCTGATATTAAGTCAAAAGCTGAAATTTATAGATTAATAATCAGATTTTTCTTCGAATATATGGCCTAAAGAGAAATAGATATGAAATATATAACGGTCCATTCGGCAAACAGTGTCTACTCCAGGTACACCAAATCATATACACACTAAGATAAGAATATTTGGAGATAAGTTTAATATTTTAATGGTAAATTTCATAAAACGCAATCAAAATGATAAACCACGCCTTTTGATATCAGTATAGTAAATGTGTATATCGAGGGCCGTCGTAACCACGAGCTTAAATCTACCTATGTATTCAGTGCATATCACTACTAAAGTCATAAGTTCGATTCACGCTTGTGTCAAGATCTATACCTCTGTTGGTGGATTATTAGTCCCCAGGTGTATCATTCGTCCAGTAGTCAGTGATATGCCGTGTTATAGCAATGCTGATCTACTGCAAACAGATATCAAGTATAATCACCTGACAATATATCGCTAACAAACTGTCCTCCGTGTTAAACAAAAGTCACCGGTTCAGCCACAAGTTAAACCTCTCCGCATCAAGTTAACAAATACATGTCACAGGCTATAAAAGTATTTATTCAACATTTTGCTTGCATTGATAAAAGACAACATGCACAACTTTTTGTGTTTAATTCTATATGGCACAACTCGTAAACTCTTGCATATATTTATCATGTCATCTCCAGGAGGGAATCCTATAATTCGAAGAGAATTTGTTATTACAGTAAAACAATATATATTATATATATAATTACCTGGTGCATCTTCGTTTCCGATTTGTGTGTTATCACATGTTCTTGCCGAAGTGTAGAAAATGTCTGGATAAAAAGAAACAAAAATGTTTAGTATTCATAAGGAAACTATAGTTTTGTATGTGATAAACTGTCATCGTAGATGTAGTCAATTACAACAATTGAGCAAAGTTTAATTATGACATGTCATTTTCAAAGAGTGAATATATGACTATGAAGAAGAAAGCTAAATCTTTAAGACCCTATCCATTGCCCTTCAATGTGACTCATTCAAACATACATAATGTATTGTTCAATATAACTGACATATTGTTCACTTTATGATGAACAACACTCACTCACCCAGTTAATCAGTTAATACATAAACATAAGAAAGCTAAATCTTTAAGACCCTATCCATTGCCCTTCAATGTGACTCATTCAAACATACATAATGTATTGTTCAATATAACTGACATATTGTCCACTTTATGATGAACAACACTCACTCACCCAGTTAATCAGTTAATACATAAACATACTGTAATAGGAACACAGAATACTGACAATATATCTATATAAAGAAGCTATATGTACACAATACAGTAACGGTTGTTTTATCTTTGGCAGCTGATGGATGTTCTTACTTTTTTGTCTTATTCAATCATATTTAATATTTGTGATCTTTTTCACACTGTCGAATGTGTTTCTTAAAGTCCAGGGATTGTCCTGATGGTTCTGTTCGTAATTTTATTTTGATGTTGGTCACATGTTTGACAGTCCAGTAATTACATGATTTAGTATTTCATTATTATTCTAATTTAGTTGGTTTTCGTTTACTACTTGGTATATATAAAAGGTAAAATGTCTGACAACATGAACTTCCGTCAAAACTAAACATAATATTGTGAGGACCAAAAAAGCTACTGACAATGCAGCGCGAAGACTACCGATTATTCATTCAAATTTATAATAGTATGTCTTTAGATAACATGGTAGTGTTAGAATTGTCGATAATCATGGCTTAAACTTTCTTTTCATAATCAGATAGTAACTGCTTTGAATTATTGAGTATCATAACGTTAAGGTGGTATTATGTATTTGCTAAAGTTGTGTTTCGTTGTTCGTCACACAATTGTTATCTCGTGTATTATCGATAGATTACGGATGACTGGTGTGATTATGGCCAAATGTCTCGATTTACAATAAAGATTAGCACATTTTTGTTTCTTCGTCATTGCAACATGTTCATTATTTAGAGTGCATTGACTTTGAACTGTGAGTGGAAACCTCTGATGAGAAATATACAATATATCGGATCATATCGTAATATAGATAACATGATGTGTAAGATGGTTTTAGGATTAGATTAAGTAGTACATTATAAATTTATTGTTCTATGTCTGTTGTGAATATCTTTACATTTGTATTATAATAATCATATCTAGTAATATTACTAACTGTCATATTACCCATCAATGCTCTACTGAAATAATGTTTTGATTGTCAGTCAGTGCTATGCTATTGGGCAGGTGTAACAGTTATTTAAGAGAACAGGTGTTTTGGTACATTATTTCTTTATGTCTGAAGTACTCCTGATGTTACTGATATATCTATGAAAAGGTGAAGGATATCTATGTCAGACTACACATAAATGTGTTTACTTTCTCATGCCTTCCTTGTTCTAATATAAACAATGTGATTGACTACTGCAGTTGATAACGATGGTCAACAATCTGAATAGTCACACTAAAGCGCACACCCCAGGTCAACGTCCAAAAACAAAGAAATATCAAGTAATTAACAGGATGAAAGTCTGACTGGCTATATGAAAAACGTATGTTTTGAGGTTAAAGTTCTAACTTAATGATCAATTCTCGTCTCTTGATATTTATGTTTCTAACGCTAGACTGATATAATCAAATCAAATGAATATCACACCATGAATTAAAATAAACCTCAGCAGAATTGTTTCAACTCAAAAGACCGCATATTATTACAGAAATGGCGATAACATAAACATGCACGTTTCAATTACATAGACATTAAATGTACTTATTAAACTGAATACTCGTTAAGAAAGGGACAGTTTTTATATTATGTAATAATTTGGTATATAATACATCATAATACAAAGCTAACATTGGTGATGATTTCAGTTTCAACAATCTGTCAATTATATCATTGGTGTCCGTTTTATTTATCTTTACATAAAGGCGTAATAGGCACTCCTTGCCAGTGGTGGACATTGAATCGAGCATACCCTGCATGGGGCAGGAATTGATATCACAACCTTAAGGGTGATAGTTATTGATTGTATAGGTAGATGTACATCAAACTATCAAGATTACGGCAACGGTGGTCACCAGAGCATTGAAACATTTCACGTGAAGCAACATCATTTCTACATCAAGTATATTGTGTACATCGCATCACTTCACATAAAATAACACCATAAAATGATAAAACATAGATGTAATCAGACAACTAATATATCCAGTATGTTGAAATGTCATGATGTAAAAGATATAAAATTGCATTCTCAGCAAAATTAAAAGTGATAATGTTATCATAACTTAATCAGACAGGTTGCCACCTCTCCCTGATATGCACTGTATATAAATTTTGTCAAATGGTTTGCATTTTTACAATATTTCGCAACTTAAGTATTCCTCATTCAAATAAATATTTCTGTTTTGTTGTATGTAAAATGTATTACTCACGTATGTGCATTGAATCATGTGTTTAATTTTTTACCATTATTTAAATTGCAATGTTTGCTAAATCCATCGTGAAAATCAGTGTTATTATAATAAGAATGTGATTATGGACACTTTTTCCCTTATATTATTACCATTATTGGTATTAATGAGAAAAAACAAGGCTGGTTGATTCGCAATAAAGATAAATGTGTCCGAGTGGAGTGATATGTCTATCCGCAGATGTTTATTTCAGTGATCCAGCACTATGCATATCAAACAAACAACGCACATTGGTGAAGCATAAAGTGGACAGCATCATTATCTCATCGATTGGTGTGGTATAAAGTGGACACCATCATTATATCATCGATTGGTGTGGTATAAAGTGGACAGCATCATTATATCATCAATTGGTGTGGTATAAAGTGGACAGCATCATGATATCATCGATTGGTGTGGTATAAAGTGGACAGCATCATGATATCATTGATTGGTGTGGTATAAAGTGGACAGCATCATTATCTCATCGATTGATGTGGTATAAAGTGGACAGCATCATTATCTCATCGATTGGTGTGGTATAAAATGGA
>MJUT01000749.1:132403-177286 GCA_002080005.1 Gigantidas platifrons
AAAAAAAAATTATGGTGTGTGGAAATTCCTCTCAAATATTTAATCAATTATCGGAAGTTCGGATTACCCGTAAGTCACGATGATGTATGAAATTCCCGGGAGATTGTAATAATAGCATGAAGCAATATTCTTAAATTGCCAAAAGGATTATGAAATAATATGTCCTTTGATGTATATATACTTACATGCTTGTCAATAAGTGACAAAAAGTTTAGTTTCTAGTTAATTGAAAAGAGAATATTTCAGGAAACGAAAACAGAATTTGGCAGTTACTAGTGCTATATATATGAATAAAGAATGATATAAAAGGGGAAAATATGCTACCCACTTGATATTTTTGAAAGAGAAAGGGATCGTATCACTTCTGGACAGAACACTTGTATTTTTATTTTGCCTGAATATTTAAAAATATTTTTTAAATCGTGTAGATTTTCTAGGATGCTGCCATTGTTTGTACTACATTTTCCTATTTGCGTGTCACGTGATACACATTCCACAAATTGATGACGCGTTTTCGATCAATGCAGGAAGCTTAGCAATTGTATGTAGGTTAATTTTGCATTTAGAGAATTCTAGAAATTGTTTGAATTCTAACATTGTGCTTGGCAGAGTCAAACACATTCAATGATGTTTGCATAAAAAATATGTATGAAGTAATTTGAATTGGATACAGAACATTTACGAAAACCAGACTGAATTGATTGAGACACTAATAACGTTAACAGTATTACATAATGATAATATGTATCATATTCATTGAATGCTGGCATAACTGATCATTATAGATAGTTTGTTCTGTTCTAATTAAGTTTGACACACATTTTATTTGTTCAAACAGTGATTCAAACCAATTGTTTGCTTTTGAACAGAAATTATGTCAATCAAGATTAAGCCCAGGGTTTGAGGTGAGTGAAGACCTTACTGAACTGTGGAGAATATGAATCTAACAAGGGTGAACTTATTAATGATTTTCATAATAACGTTCCCAAAGTTGTCCGACCTATGTTATCTCATTAACTTTAAAAATGACATGCATTTGTTATCAAGAACCCACATCAAAACTCTTTTTTCTTCACATTTACACATAATTAGGTTTCTGACAATATCTGTCATAAGATACAAAAAGACATATTTTTAGATCAAGATATTATTATGAATGTCATTGACTGGAAATGTCTTTTCAGATATTGTAGGTCGCCCATGTTGAAATAAAATAATAATGGTGTATGGACGGCTAGCATAACTCAAAATTGATTGTATTTGGTTATTCTTTTATTTTGCAAACTATTTGTTTCTTTGTTCATATACTTGTCTAGAACATGTATTCTTGCTGAATATGACTGATTTGTCGAAGGGAGGAAGTCAATCAAAGAAAAGTTAAATTCATTTCCTTTGCTGTTGTATTAATTAAAACAAAATATATGACATTTTCTGATAGATACTAATTAAAACAATTAAAACTCTTAGAAAATATAAAAAACCTCTTACATTGTATTGTCCATTGTACTGTATGTGTTTTTCAAAAAATATCGAAACTCTTGTATCGCTTTCACGTCTTATATGTGGTTCCACGCGCTCATGATTACATGAAAATTTGTTTATTTGTTAAGGCCATTATTTTGCTCAATTTATTTGATTTTAACACACATACACACACATATGTATAATCAGTTGAGATATCACATATACATTTTCAGTGGGACTAGCACAGGTACATTTCAGTTGAGATAGCACACGTGCATTTTCAGTGGGACTAGCACAGGTACATTTCAGTTGAGATAGCACACGTGCATTTTCAGTAGAACTAGCACAGATACATGTTCAGTAGGGACATCACAGATACAATCCAGTTACACTGTCACTTGAGTAAATTCAGATATGTTTCCACTAATTGGTTACTAATTATCATTACAATTAGAACATGTATGGTATCTAGTTTTTCACGACGACAATTCAATTATCAGCAAATTTATGAAATAAGTCATGGTTTGTATGAAATTCTAATATGGGTAATATTAAAATATAAAAATGTTTCCCCCAACGGTACCGAACAATAAAATGTAACGACAAAATTTTACCTATGTGAAAATGCGATATAATCTATGGCTGCCATGAATTATCTATCAAATAGTTTTACACATTTTCAATAGTCATATGCAACCCTTGACATAAACGTCAACTTGTTACGGATGGCCAGTATTTAGTAGAAGTAGAAGTAGAACGTATATAGAATATAATCGAAACAAATATCAGATAGTTTTTAAGGGGAAATCAGAATGGATTACTACTTTTTGTCATTTTTTTTGTTTGGCCATTGTATTAACCCTTTGGCATCTTCAGACCTTTCTTAGATATCTACATTTTTATTAATATCAATGGATCGATACCTCTGCTGGTGCACTAATATGCCGAAAGGTATCATCGACCAGTAGTTAGCGCTTCCTCAGTCATAGGTATCTTTGGCCGACTTTAAGATAAATCTCCCTCAGTCATAGGTAACTTTGGCCGACTTTAAGATAAATCTCCCTCAGTCATAGGTAACTTTGGCTGACTTTAAGATAAATCTACCTCAGTCATAGGTAACTTTGGCTGACTTTAAGATAAATCTCCCTCAGTCATAGGTAACTTTGGCTGACTTTAAGATAAATCTCCCTCAGTCATAGGTAACTTTGGCTGACTTTAAGATAAATCTCCCTCAGTCATAGGTAACTTTGGCCGACTTCGGAAATCCTGTTCAGAACCGTTGGCTTACTTCCCCCTAAAGGCTTTTAAATCATTTGACTTTCCAATCATTTGACCATGTGCGTACATACTAAAGATTATTCCAGAAATTATTCGTGCGCACGATATTAGATATCTTCGTTTTTATTAAGGATAACTTAACAAATCTTCCAGACGAGAAAATCAATGATAACTAAAGAACATCGCCCACACGAGACAATAATTCAATGGTAACTAAACAACATCGCCCAGACGAAACAATAATTCAATGGTAGTTAAACAACATCGAACAGATGAGACAATCAACTGTAGCTGAACAACATCACCCGAACCAGTCAATGGTAATTGGACAACACCTCCCAGACTAGTCAATCAATCAATACGGGACTTCGGAGTTAAAAAGTCTTTTGTAAAGGAGGTAAAAAAGGACTATTTTATTTCCCGCCGTTGGACGTTTTTTCATATGGCTGCCGTGGGCGTTGCCAACGACGCAGTATTTGAGTATTTCAGCTGTCAATCGATGCATTGATGCAGGAAAATATTTTAAAAAATAATACCCACAGCTATTTATGTATTTTTTCTAATATGACAAATAATAATTGGTTTGTCTGTATATTATGTTACTGTAAATCTAACATTGATACAGGGAAAATACCTTCGTAAAAAAAAGAAGTATGTTTCTTTTATTGCGACTACTAAATAATAAAATGTCAATCATTTTCATTAAATATAGTCTGCTCAATTTTTTTTCTCCATAAAGCAGGTAATTTTACACCTGAAATGTTCAGTGTCATCTACGGTAACTAAATTTGAACATTGTCATTACATCCGATGCGGCGATACTGCAAAATATAGCAAAGTTTCTTTATCTGCAGTTTCAGCTTCTGATGAATAATCCTAACCTAGCCAGGCAATGATCAGTGATAACATATAGAATATGAAATTAACACGCAACCACTACCCAGTAAGGTATATAAGGGAAAGTTTTTTTCTCTGCTGATAATGACAGCTATTTGTATCAAAGGGCGACAGCCATTTAAAAAGAGTGTCCAGAAATGAGACTCGGATGTACACCTTGTGTACTCTTAACGGGAAAAAGCTAGACACGGGACATAACTCTTCCACTAACTCCGAACTGTCGTATTTTAAGTGGACAACACCTCCCAGAGTTGTTTATCAATCAATGGTAACTGGACAACACTTCCCATATTTGTTAATCGATCAATGGAAACTGGACAACACCTCCCAGATTTGTTAATCAATCAATGGTAACTGAGGAACATCTACCAGATGAGTCAGTTTATTTGTAAATTGATGTATACATAGACAAAATATTGCACAGTGTCCTAATGACCAATATATTTTAAAGTTTTGGAAAAACTGGTAAATGACTATTGACTATTAAAACAAATAAGTATTCATATCTTGCCCTTCAAATAATCTGTTTCGCGTGTTAGACCGCACTTAACTACAAAAATTAAATGTAGTATTTATATCATTTACTCATTACATAGATGACTATTTGTTTTAAAGAGTATCTCTTAAAACAGATGTTTGACTTACAAGACATTAAAGTCAAACATGATATTGTATTTCATTGATTTGTACATTTATTAAGCATTGTTCTAGCAGACACGAGTATATAATCTTACATCGAATGATTGTGTAATAGCAAGCACGAATTAAAGGGGCGGTATAGTTATGTCTACAAACAAGGCCGTCGATAACATTATATCACTTCATAGAGACCGATGTTCTGTGTGTGTCTGGTCCATGGTACTGCCTTGTAAGGGTCTAGTAAGATTTGAGTGACAAGATATTGGTAATTAATCTTATTCTGTACTGTCTATTAATTGTCTTGTAATATTATTGTGATTACAACGATACGTCGACGTGATCTGGGTAATGGTACAAACTATAATAGCAGACGGGACGGACTGGCATAAGTAGGTAATTTCGGTAATATTTCATAAGGTGATTGCTTTTGATAAATTGTTGGACAATATCTTGTATTTCACGCTATTTGTTAACAATCAATTAAGCAAATTATCACCTTTTAAAGCTAATTTGTACATTGCGTTTTTGTGTTGTTGGTGATGGACGAGAAACCTGTTTGACCGGATGATAGGTGTATCAAATACGTATAATTATAGTAAGATACCATCTGATTTACCTCCTAATTATTTTAAACATCCGCTAGATATACAAAACCTTAAATTACACACAATTTAAAGACATAAAATATATCTAACTACCAAAATTATGTTAAATAAACGATAAATAGATCTAAATGTCATCCAATGTTGTCTGTCTGCATAATTTTGAATCTCTTTATGAATGCACTTTTAAATAAAACGTAGATATTTAATTTAGTGCGCATGACGCGTGCCTGGAATAACCTTCCTCAGATACACAAAATCGGCAATGGTCACCTATACCTGTCAGGGCCATTATGTTGTCTGTCCTTCGACTTACGGCTACTGATTACCCCTTAGTTTCTCCAAGCTTTCCTTGGGCATTGTAATGAAACATTTGAATTTTGAATACCACAATCAATGTAGTAATAAGTACAAAAAGTATACCATGCTGCACCGAGAAACAAATTAACAGGATTTTGATGGTTGATGACCAAATTAAAGGAACACTGCTTTAATAGCTGAGGAACAAATCAGTGGATAACTGCTTGAATTACTGGAAAACAAATTAAAAGGAAACTGCTTGAATAGCAGGTAACAAATTAAAGCTTTCATAGCAGCGATAAAATAAAAGAACACTGCTTGAATAGCCTAGAAACAAATTAAAAGAAACCAGCCTTTCTAGGTGTAACTGTAACTGTTACTTGACAACAATAAAGGTAAAAGATGTGCGTTATCCTGGAAGAAATATAATCATCTGCATTTGAAAACTCTACTACGACACTGAAAGGAAGAATATTCATTAAACCTCTCATGTTCATTAAAAAATATAATCATGCATCGCAGTGGCAATCACGGAGGGCAATATTATATGTGATTGAAACATTCAACATATAAGTGCAGAGGCACAATTAATTATCAGCACAATAAAAAAAAATCTTACTATAAAAAGATTGAAATTCATGATATCTTTATTAACACGTATGAACTAGAATTATTAATATGTACTGGAAAGGTAAGCTACGATACCAGATTAACGAAAAATGATAATCACGTCTTGCTATCCCTATTCGCAATGTTGATATTTACTAACAGTTATTCTCGGATGGCGACATTATTTAGCAGCAATAATTTTGCAACATATGGCGTTATCGGCATGATTGACTAATGTAAAAGAACTACATAAGAATAATTCAAATCAAATCAATTTAGATCGTTAAACTTTTCAGGTATCTTATAATTTCTAACTTGCTACATGATAAACTAATTGAGATGAAAGATATTGATGTTTTCGTCGACCTAAGCGTGTTGTGAAGCCAACCCTGATTATCTGATGTATTGAGGGATGAAAGTCCGTTCCGTAATTAATAACAATTTACAACATGAAGCTGATTTTTGTTTTGGAAACTCTTAAACACTTAAGGTGGGTATCAGAGATTAACCCAGCGGTTTCTTGTAAGATATCAACAATGGTAAAAAACATAACCGAACACACAGCTTTGTCGGTTATTGACAAGATCAAGTCTCATTCATTAAAATCTAATTTGGTGTAAAATGTTTACTACTAATAGCATGCTCTGATCAAGTTTTCATTATAGATATTATCACGACACATTGCAAATAAAGACTGCCCCTGCTCGTCTCCCTCTAATTTTATATATTCACAGTGACAGTAACAGTACCTTAAGTTACAAAGCAAAAACAATATACATATGCACTTGCTCTAAATCTAGCTTGCATTAAACATATCATTGCAACCTTTTTGAGAAGACTGCTTCTGCTCGATGTCCTTAATATTACAATTGCATAAAGACTTAACATGTACTTTTGTTCTTAAAACTATATAAGACTGATCCTGAACGTCTTTCATAGTTTAATATCAAACTTAAACTCAATGAAATATATATGTTTGCTCCTGTACATTATACTAAAACAAGATATAAAAGCCCATGATTCTTCATGCTTGACCTCTTGATTATTGTGTACTGAACTGACCCAAACCTCACACAAGTTATGGGTGTACATATTTAAGGAAAGCATCGAGAGACATCTATCAATATTGCACAATTGTGAATATGGACAACCTTGTTCAATGTGCCATGTACATGCTCCAATCCGAATGCTGTGCCTTTTGCATAATGATGGGGATATACCTATAAAGCACAAAGATCTGTTGAGTATTGCTGTAAACTGTGACCTGCAAATTGGTGTGCCAATAGGATGTCGAAATAAATCACCTTCATAATTACCCCTACACCTAAAATAGTTTTGCAAATGAAGAACAAGAGACGCTGAATCGTGTACTAGTTTGTGCACAAAAATTCTGCTGACTTTTCCAAGAACGGGGTACTTGTGAGACCGACAATGAATTGAAAAACCCTGATCTTGCATAGCGATATTTGAAAACTGTAAACAATGACTGTCTTTATTATTTAACTTCCCTCATATTTCAAATGCTGCCACAATTGGATAGAGCTCTTTAGCTGTAATATTGACATATGACCAAGATTAATCACATACCCTATTAAACCAGGACCTCAGAGAAACTGCTCCACATCCCAGGCTTCCTGGTACGTCTGTCTAATATTGGAAGGTACCAGCAGTGACACAATTATCATCCAACAAAAAATACCTACCACTGAACTGTAACAAAAATTGTTCCCATACCTTATGATCTTTGAGGAGACCAACTTTGTAGTCTTCGGGCTGTTTGCAATCCTCTTGAAATAAATAAAGCATTAAATTAAACAAGATCTTCCTGTACACCTCTCACTAATTTCACCTTATGATGGGGCTTTCTATGCCGTCTACAATTATCAGACAACCTTCGTAAAATGCTCTACCTAGACCCACCACATGACAAGCAAAATTTAGTAGTTCACACAACGACTTAAAGCAACGTGTTTCCTTAATAAGAAATCTGCAATGAGAGACAAACATTTCGACAGTTTATCTGCCGACAGTCTAGCCACTTAATGTTACAGTATCAAGCTCTATTCCTAAAAACGCTAGACATGTAAGACGTCCCATAATTTTTTCAGCCGCCATTGGAATACCGATTTCATTGCAAATTTCTAAAAACTTGTCCAAATATACTTGACATTTGTCTGCAGTTGGAGCAACTATCAAAAATGCATCCAAAATATGAAACATCAATCCTTGAGGCATATAATACTGACCAATCCAATGCAGAACCGAACTAAACATATCAAAAATCGAGCAAGATGCTGAGCAGCCCATGAGCAAATATTTATTAAAGTAATACAACTTATTCCAACAAAAACCAAATAAATGATCATCTTCAGCTCGCAATGGAAAATATTTGTAAGCGATGGATGTTTCAATTAAGTCATATTTCATATTTGTTATCAATGTAAATTCTATCAATGATTTCTCTTCAGATATTTACCAGTTGAGCATATGAACATATAACCTTGTGCACACAAAGCTATTTTTGATATTCTCTTGCTTTTGATAGCATTCGTTTCTTTAATGTGGTCAGAATTTTCTTGTGTACTACAACTGAGATCTGTATCACCAATGTCTAGCCAATTAAAGTATATTTCATTCATAAATGTGATTTTTTTTTCAATTTCTGCTCGTTTTATTACAGATATTAAATAAATACCACAAATGCATATTGTAAAACAATATATAAGTTGTGACAGGTTTGTCAAATAGATAAGATCAAGAGTAAGGTAACAAAGACGTTTTTGTAGCTACCATGATATTGACAACCTCAGTTTTGATGTATTATACCATATTACATCTAAATCATTATATATCAAATGCTGGATACATTTACTGTCTATAAAATATGTTTTACCATTATCGTCTTTACAATTAATACTAATTTATATTTTATTCTCACGCAACAGAAATATCAATATGTATCATATATAGAGGACAGGAAATATCCAATGTGCATATTTGTTTATAATTTGTCTCATAAGTATAAATATTTTTGCATGTTTTGTGCAAACAATATGTGCAGATTGAATTATCATATATTGTTTGCTTGATGTGTTGTTAACAAAAGCGGTGTTAATCACATGCATCGACAATTATAACAAATATTTTGATATAGTGTTAACCGCAGTTTTATGGGTTGGTAGGCTTTAAAGGTTTGTGGCTCCCTTCAGATAAGACACATCTGTGTTTAGATTTAACCACTGATTCCTTTCACGCCCTGTCACTTCATATGAGTGCAAAAGGAAGAAATAGATATTTTTTATGAATGTTTTACATTGAAATCATTTATCTTCGACCATATCGATTAAGAAAGTACGTAAATTCCCAGGGACGGTCTGGGTATGATATCTTGGTCAATCTTACATATGAAATTTAAGGATTCTGTACAGATACAAATGGCATGTTTGTCAAAGATATTTCATCCGATTCAGTTACATCTTAAGATAATATTGGTAGACCCAACTTTACGCCTAATTAACTATATTTATCTTTTAATTATTCAAAGAGATAATTGAATTTAATTAACCATAATTGAGTACCTGTAATTAATGAGTTCTGTCGGCAATAATTAATTATTAGGCTATGGTGTTGAAGCATACTTTGATATTAAAGAGATCAAACGTTTCACAGAAGGTATATAATATCGTAAAGAGCTAAAGAGTTGAATAAGACTAAAGTCCTTTACATGTGGACAAAAATATTATTTTGTCTTATCTTTGGGTGTTTTATTACTATGTCTCCTGTCGATTTGTGGTTTATTCAAACATCTGCAACAAATATTTTCTTTCATTGAATGTTTGCTCTAATATTGGTTATAAAATGTTATCTTAATAGGAATTCCATAGAATGGTATTACCAGTTCTGGGTTTGTCCACAATTTGGCTCAAAACGTATGTTTTTTTTCTTTCATTTATTTTGTCTAGAAGTAGCAAATAAGAAAGAATGTCGCGCAATAAACTGTTACAAGACGAATATTGATATCACACAGCTTTTATTTATATTCAGTGAGCTTTAGTAAGGTGCTTCCAAATAAATGATAGTTAATATAATGACCTCGGTTATTTTGTAAAGTAAAAAAAGACACCAGTTTTGCCAGTAGCGTACGTCATTACAAATAAATATTATTTCATGAATATTAATGTTATAGATAAGAAAAAACATTATACAAATTCAGTCTTGTAAGTGCTTCCTTAGTGTAAACATATTTTATTAATTAAGACATATCATAAATTACATACACAGTGTGACAAATACAACTGCAATTGAATTAATTAAAGGGATCCGAAAACAAGCTATTGAGCTTATATAAATTCGTCTCCCAAAGTGTTTCCTTAAATCTCATTAAATCGTTTATGTACAATGATCTTAACTGAAATCTTTGTTCATCCTATTACTATTAAAGACTAAATTAGTGTTATTCTAATAATAAGAATAGATATCATTTAATTAATACAGACCAAAATTGCTAGTATTTGCTGCAAATTTCCAAACCTGAACTAAATGTTTGTATGCTTGTGACAAGTGTACTGAAAGCTTGCTTCAATTGTGTAGCCATGCGAAATATGTCTGCTGCAAAACAGTATTGTAATGGATGGTTTCATGGTTGAAAGAGTGATGTACACCTGTTGCAAACCTTCTGCACACATAGCTAAAAACTTACCGCAAGTTTTATCGTTATCAATTATGGCATTAATATTGTCTAAGGCCTAAATTCATAAATTAGAAATATAATTTTAAAATCTTGTGAATTTTGTAGAGGATCGTGCCAGACATAAGAACAAAATGTGATAAAGAAGAGACACAGATCCTCTGCACGAATGGGTCAAAGCTGTGAGGTTGTTGATACCTATTAGAATTTTATAAAAACCTAACGGGTCAATGTAGCATGTATCATTAAAGACTGTAATGTTTCAAAGTACATGTCATACCTAAATGAAAAGTATGTTGTTGTCCCTACAGACAAGACCAAAACAGATCGTTATTGTATATTAATGATGGAATTAAGTATTGACAATGTATATAACAAATCATAAATATGCTTTAGAATTTCAACCAAAGGCGAAGAACTGAATCTTGCTTCACTCTACTGACTACCTAAATTGTCCTACAAACAACATTATTTTTCTGGGGCTGCCAAATGTTTCTCTTAACATCTTTCTAAATTATGAACGTCTATTATTATTAGTAATCGATCTAAACCAGATTGCATAGATAATATGACCCCAGCTACTTCATAGGTAGTCCGAGATTCCTCTGCCGTTCGACGACTATTTACATCTTGCTGTTGTCGTTGAATGTCAGAGCGCTTGCCATAAAAAAACAGCGGATTTTCCTCACACACTCGAGAGAGGCACATTTCCACGTTTTGTGGCTATCAGATTGTATTTTCTATCCAAAATCCTAATATAGATCGCTTCACCAATCATTTTTCTATTCATTCATAACCATCTTCCCTCAGAGAGTGGTGTTACACTCCATTACAGCACAATTTCCCCAGATCATATGATTTCGTCATTTTGAACACTGACATTTTGAAATATTTGTCTCGGGACTTCGAGAGAACGACGATTACCGCAATGTATCATGGGTGATGATTTGCATATATGATCTGACCTTGTCCAAAATAGGGGGAAACGTAAGACATGCTCTTTCCGAAGCCCGCAGATAACACTACCAAATGAATCTTTTCTATCCAACATATTTTGTATTATTTCCTTCTGCTCTGATTTGAGCTGTAGATGGAACTGTTTGTCCTGCAGAATACGTTTTATATCGTCTTGTATGTTTGTTTACGTATGCTAATTTGGCGCACTGCATTTAGTATCTTCCATCATGCAATGCATTGCTGTCATCTTTCATTTAGTATCACGAGATCACGTTAAAAAAATTGGCAGTGAAATGACCAAATCATTGGGTGTAAGGAAAAAACGTCCTGTAATGGAGTGTAACAACACTCTCTGAGGGTAAGATGGTTATGAATGAATAGAAAAATGATTGGTGAAGCGATATATATTAGGGTTTTGGATAGAAAATAAAATCTGATAGCCACAAAACGTGGAAATATTCCTCTCTCGAGTGTGTGAGGACAATCCGCTGTTTTGTTTATGGCAAGCGCTCTGACGTTCAACGACAACAGCAAGATGTAAATAGTCGTCGAACGGCAGAGGAATCTCGGACTACTTCATAGGTGGTGTGGATAAAATGTGGATTCAGAAAATTATGTTAGGAGAACATACACTCCTCTCCTAATGCAATAACATTATAACATTCGATTGTGCACACAATATTCCCCACTCGAGACAAAAGACATATTAAAAGAATTAGTTCAAATTTGCTCCATAATAACGAATGTCCAAATGATATACCAATGTTTTGTTCTAGGTCTGGACAAAATTCTTTGTGTCAAATAAATTTTGATTCAAACATATTTTGATTCCCAACACAGATAACTGACTGTATATGTAGCTTAATGGTGAGGAAAGTGATTTGGGAACATATACCTAAACATCCATCACTGATGCTTTATGCAAATTACATGACTTGTAATACCGGGCATGTAACCAGATTAGCAAGTCGGGTGTATTACGTTTAGAAGGAACTGCTTACCTTTCCGAAGCACCTTGAGTTCGCCCCGTTTTAATTATTTTAGTAGGGTTTGTATTGTTCATGCTGTCAAATTACATGTCTTCATGTTTTAAGTTCCGTATTGTGACATACGCTATGATGTATGCAGTCTATCTTGACTTTCATGTGTGTTGTATGGGGGTCGTTATTTTATTATGCAGTCTATCTTGACTTTCATGTGTGTTGTATGGGGTCGTTATTTTATTATGCTATTTGTATTTATTTACGTATATTGTTGTCCAACACAATTTCCATTTTATATGATGTTCGTGTCGTCTAGCCATATGACGAAGGGTGATGCATCTAGAACAGGAACCTCGTACCATTTCGGAGAACCCTAGTTTACACCCGGGTTTTAGTGGGGTTTGTGTTTCTCGATCTTTCGTTTTCTGTGCCAACTGTATTGTCTGTCCTTGTTTGATTTATCGCATCTGATTATCCCTTTGATATCTTCAAACTTTTCTTGACACTTTGAAAAGTAAAACAATAAAACATGATTGTCCTTGTAAAACAAATGTCTATTGTAGAATTACTTCTTTTGTTGGGCAGTTTTTGTCATTTTGTGCTCTATTTTCATTTCAAAATACCGGAAATACCAGACATCATGCAGAGACAATAACCATTCATTTGTAAATCAAAACCTCTGCTTTGAACTTCATATTGAAAGTGGTACCACTGTTTTGCTTGAAAATGTTTCTCATAAAATTGTTTAATCTGTAGTATCTTGACTAAACAATATTATAAAGACTGATTATTCAACTATGATAACAATTATAACATCAAAGATATTCTTGTGTATATAAAGTTTATCTCTTGAAATCTGTTTTTTTTTTTACATTACTCAAGTCCGAACATTCATAAAATTGTACATTTTGTCTTAATACATCTTGTGTGTCAATGGAACATAATTTACATTGAATATTTCTTCTGATATTCAATTACTATAATGTACATTAATTTGCATAGGAACGAAATCTACAAATGATCACATTTTACTCTAATTGTACTTTAAATAACACTTTAAATAACCGAAATAATTACTGTTGTAAAGTTCATGGTTTATAAAGTCATATAATCACCACTAACTCTTTGAAATGCGAATTGAGTTAAATGCATATTTATTATATGAATTGCTAAAAACTCTTTGGAGAAGACGTTTCTAAGTTGTGAAACTTGTGTCCTATCTAATTTTTTCTTATTGAACAATAAAATATGTTTAAAGTAAAAACTATTTTTTCCCTTTTTTGGGGGGAGGAGGTGTTTAGATTTGGTCGATCATACAAACCCCTCTAGTTCTTTTAGACATGTTCCGTAGATTAATGTTTGGTTCTTTTATGCACACAAGTTATCCTTGGGATTGTATTTCGATTAATGTTTTGAACATTATACGTATTCCTCTAATCTTTTGGGACTGTCATTATATTATGCCTACCATTCCGGGGCACCTGCTGTCACCCCCTAATTTTAATGTGATTCGTGTTGCTCGATCTGTGTAATATTTTGTAGACCGTTATTTGCCCTTTTGTACTTTTTCTTTTGATTATTGTGTTGTCTGTCCTTCTGCTATTACGGTTTCTGATTAACCCTTCTGGTATTTGGTATCTTCACAAACTTTTCTTGTACATATCCGCCGACAGAAAGATTGACTAAATCATTTTGCACACATGCACCAACATTAACACTATTGAGTTATAAGTTGGACAAATACACCGATATTAGAACTACTGACAAGACATAAGTTACATTAATACTCCGACATATTGACGATATACAAGTTGCACAAATAGGCCACATGAGCACTACTGACAAGTTATAAGTCGTCGAAATACTCCGACATTATAATTTTTGACAACATGTAAGGTGTACAAATGTGTTGACACTAGAACTATAGACAGTGTATAAGTTGTATAATGGACAAACATTAAAACAGTATATTACAACTGCGCTAACATGCACCAACTACACGTTGCGTAAATGGCAGGATATATGAAGTATGTGCAGGTTTATAAATGCGTTATTGATTGAGGACCAACATGTCAATATATTGTAGTTATGTCTAAATAACTGTGGTGTTTTATTTCATTGGTTGAGAATTTTCTTTTTTCGAAAAAAAAATCATACACCTTTATAAAAGTGAAACGGTCATTATCAAATAATTTTCTGTGTTTAAGTTTATGTTTGAGCTTCAACGATTGAGCGGTTGTAAACCAGAGGTAGTGAAGATTATTGTATCAATAAAACAATGACCAAGGATATATTGAACTTGACTGCTTTAGATAAAGCACTGTAAAAAGCCTCCAATAATGTAATCAAATATCAGAGATTACTCAGATTACTGACACAAGAGTCATTGAATGTACTTTAAAACTCCATTTTGCGATTTAAGAAATGCTCCAACCTTATTGTATGTGTACACATTTGTAGCAATATACCAACTCGCACAATCTTCATGTTCAACGTTTTCATATTCAAATCATAATTTGCATAATTTATTCATTTTTAATGATTTAGTTTGTGTTTACGCTGTCTTGGATATATAAAATAAATATTGTAACATTGGTTCCCCCTTTCGAATTAGAAAATAAAACGAGGTATGTCACCCTTTAAATGGTGAAGCGTATCCATGTTATTTCTATTTGTGTGTCTCATAATTTAGAGCTAATCGGGAGATATATATGCATGGTTAACAGGTATTGAATTGTCAAAGGAATTAAAGTTAATTTATTTACTTTGATCACATATAAATTTATATTAGACAATACCGTCCGGTTGCTCTGACATGGGCCATATTATGTGGGACTTAATGAGGCGGATGATTATATTAGTACGTTGCACTGCCGTTTTGCAATATGGTGGTCTGCCATCATACATCACAGTACTATCGTCTGACCCTTTGAAGTCTCGTTGCTAAAGGTATATGATTTATAAGATTGGAATTAAACACAACAAAAGATTACAAGGACGCTGAATAGATCTAGTTTGCTCAGACAGATGAGTCAAAGACAGGAATTGGAATGCTCCATATTATATGTGTGTTTGAACGTCTGTTTGATTGTGTCCGCAGTGAGGTTATCTAATGTTCATCTCGTTAAGCAACCTGGTATAATGTCTTTGTTTGATTGCATTGTTTTTAGAAAGCCGATTATACCACATTAACAATAAGCAATTAGGAGAGATGTTTATCTCTACACGGTGCCTTGACTTTATGGGCATGTTACAAATTCTTTCTCCAGTGGCTAGAGATTTCATCAATATTTATGACCATATTTGACAAGTGTCGCGATATCAATGGGTTATGTACAAGATTTCCCACCAACAAAAGCTCTAATTATATATCTGTTTTCACAGTCAACTGCCCTACAAACATCTATTATGAACATAATAAATGTAAAGTATTGTCATAAAAACACTATTTTACCTCATTATGTTTCACAATTACATCTAAGCATCAAAATTATGGCAACCAAGCAAACAGAAGCATATGATATAATTTTCAAATTGTGATATCATATATCGCACAGCACCGCCTAAATCCATTCATTAGAGAATATTATGAAAAATTACAAATATAATTTGAAATGAATTCTTTTGTATGAAATTAAGATCTTTACATTCATAAAATAGGATAAGTCTTGTCGCCTCACCCACAGACATGCCTGCTTGATTGTCAAAAGAAACTATGAATGATATTTAACAATTTTTTTGTTGAAACAATGATTTATTTGATATTTGTCCTAGGAGAAGGTATTAATTCAGCAGAAAACTATGATTATGTAGGGGTAAGGTGTGCCGATACAGAGATTGACCAAGGATAAATATTAAGCTTTGACTTTTATTCGTTGTTTATATTCTAATATGGAATTGATTGATTGATTGATTGATTGATTGATTGATTGATTGATTGATTGATTGATTGATTGATTGATTGATTGATTGATTGGTGCTTAGCGTCAAGGTGAGCAATATTTCGGCTATAATGTGTGGTAGGCCAATTATATAAGTTAATTTCCATAACTAGAAGACAATTAGAACTAACTCTTGATGTACTATTTCGTGATGTGATATTCTAGTGTACATATTCCATTATGACGTCAACATACATTAAATAAAATTATTAAACACTGGCATGACAGCATCATTTAACAGAGGGGTAGTTTTATCCCCATAAAACTCTTTATCACTGCAACATTGAATTGAGGTGTCTGTACCAAGAACGGATAGTGAGTAGTCATGTACGGAAGTGTTAGGGGTAGCATTGTTGCCTTGCACACGTGTTTCCTTGCCTCTGTTTCTAAGATAAATAAATTAATAATATTACATGATTTCGTAAATAAATGTTAGAATTACGTCATTATTTTGCATTGTAACGTCCGGTCAATGAATGAGTACTTCAATATGAAATTCGCCATATTGATGAAATTTTCCTAGCAGTGACGTAGACCACATTCACAACGTACAACCCCTCTCGATCGGTGGCGGTGCGGAGGTGCTTCCGGTTTCATCCGGTGGCGGTTTTGAAGCGGAGAATTCTATCAACTTTCTAGGTCAGTCGATATTATATATATATTTCATAACTTATTAAATTTTACATTATGAAACATTTCAGACGGAACTCTTAAATCATTTTGACAACTGATAAACGATTTCTCTTCAGAAAATACGTCCTAGTTTTTCCAAACACTTCGTGGTAAAATCGGATGACCACGTCAGTTTTGCATGTCAGGTCACACAAGTTTAAGTTTTGAAAATGTGTCGGAATTTATTGTGTGAAAAGGGAGTCCGGTTTGAGGGTATTCGATATTATTCTTCGGCAAAAGTGAATTAAATGACCAGTAGTATCGTAAATCGACGCGATTTATCCAAAAGCAATGGAGGTCATTCGGTGGCAGTTGTGGGGGTCTTATCGGTGGTGGTGCAAATTTCATTTGCAATCCTTTTATCTCGTAATTACCTATAAAAATACAATTAATACTTTATGTATATTCAGAGTTATTTATATAATCCCAAGATTTACCATATTGTAGGTAGTGATAGCAAATATAGTGGAAAATGACAAGAAGAAGAGTTCCCTTTAGCTTCACAGACCAAAACGTCGAAGTTTACCAAGACACAATTTTTTTTCTCAATTATGTAGAAAACTCCCGCCTGAAATTTTAAATGCTTTATATCAATCTTCGCAACAAAGTGGAAGGAAACATAAATGTACACAACTAAAAGGATCCACTCCTAAACGAAAAAGACCTTTGTCACTTGGAACCCCAAGTAGTACTGGACATAGTCGGCAAACGCAGCTACTGTTCCTTTAAATTTCATTCCGTCCATCATTTATAACCTGAATTTAACACATATTTATGAATACATAAAATTAGACGTTCATTTTTGTTCCTCATGGAATGTATCAGTGATTCTTTTTTGTTTGTTCTTGAACTGTCCACATATCTCCTTAATAAAAAGAATCGGAATCCTGAATTATGCAATACCTTTCCCAAGTACGTGCATTTTACAAATAGGAAGAACCCACTATATGTACATGTACGTGCATTTTACATACATTGTATATAAGGAGAGCCCACAATGTACGTGCATTTTACAAATACATGTAGGAAGAACCCAAGCCCTAAATGAAGATACTGAGGTATGATATTTGAACCGCGTGTGTCTTGAAATTAAAAATATTATAATTCCTCTCCAACTTCAATTACCGGAGGCCGGAAAGAAGGGGCAAGTTGTAGGAGTGGATAAGCTTTGTAAGCGTGTCGGTAAGTTGGGAGCACAAGCTTTAGAACAGGACCGGGAAGAGGGACAAGATTTTCAAAACTGACAAGCATAAACGGAGGCGCTTGGCATCAAATCATACCCTTATTATACATCTAGGTAAAGTAGACATTTTTTGTTTCCATGCTACAAATTCAGCTTCTAAGTGTTTGCTCCTACGCCCCTGTGTATATAAACCTGGTTTGTCTGTTATTGGACAGTTTTATTCAATGGCCTCTTGTAACACAATTATATGTGTATCTTGAGTGAATAAAGTATTGAATATTGAATCATTTGTTTTACATTTTTTGTTTACAAATGGAATCTCGTATTATGTATGTTTTTGGAATAGAAGAGTTTGAAGAAACCATAGGGGTAATAAGAATCCGTAAATCGAAGGACAGGCAACACAATGGTCAAACGAAAAAGGTTAAATGTACAAACAACGATCTACAAAACACTACACAGAAAACGAGAAACACGAACTCCACTAATTAAGCCTGGGATGAACGCAGGTGCTCCGGAATAAAATATGTTTGCACCAAACACATTTTGTTCACGTCAGCCTGTGACAAGTTATTAAGCTTAAGATACCTTCTGAGAAGTTGTAATTTGCTTTGTTTCATAATTGGTTCTTTTGGGTCGTGTGTGTGTGTGTGTGTGTGTGTGTGTGTGTGTGTGTGTGTGATTTAAATTTATTTTCCTGTTTAAAGTCGTATTTTCAATAAATCATTACTTTCTGAAAATATTAAATTTGAGTCGAATTATATAATAGAAGATAACTAATATATTACATCGACAGTCGTCTCAGTTTCGCAATGAGCTTAGTTCACCACGTACAACACCTCTGGAGCATGAAAAATCTGCAAGTGCTTCAGTTTTTGTGTCGTCTCATTTATTTGAATTTGTTTCCACTCTGTGCTCTACTGTTGTTTTTTTTATCGTTTTCGTGTGTGTTATCTCGATTTTGCCTTGTCTTTGGATTCTGTCGTTTTTTGAATAATCCCTTTACCTTGTTCCTTCGGTATTCTGTTGATTAAATATGAAGTACAATGGAACAATGACGTGAATACTTATGTCGATTTCTTTACATTTACGACTTCTTGTGAAGCTCCCCACTATTGAGTCCTCAATAACGCAGACTCATATAAATTATCGTATTTATAAGCCCAAAGCTCGTCTGGTGAATTGAAAAAAAAAGACCAAATCTTTTTTTATTTTTCAAAACCATTGACTTGGAATGTGCTATAACTTTTTTGTTAACCTTACTAGAGCGAGGCTGGTTTTGTTATTGCGTCATTTCGTATGATTAAATCAGCTAAAATATGGCATATTTTGGGAATATATAAATAACTCTGAACATACATAAAGTATTAATTGTATTTTATAGATAATTACGAGATAAAAGGATTGCAAATTAAATTTGCACCACCACCGATAAGACCTCCACAACCGCCACCGAATGACCTCCATTGCTTTTGGCTAAATCGCGTCGATTTACGATACTACTGGTCATTTAATTCACTTTTGCCGAAGAATAATATCGAATACCCTCAAACCGGACCCCCTTTCACACAATAAATTCCGACACATTTTCAAAACTTAAACTTATGTGACCTGACACGCAAAACTGACGTGGTCATCCGACTTTACCACGAAGTGTTTGGAAACACTAGGACGTATTTTCTGAAGAGAAATCGTTTATCAGTTGCCAAAATGATTTAAGAGTTCCGTCTGAAATGTTTCATAATGTAAAACTTAATAAGTTATGAAATAATATCGACTGACCTAGAAAGTTGATAGAATTCTCCGCTTCAAAACCACCACCGGATGAAACCGGAAGCACATTAGCACCGCCACCGCTCGAGAGGGGTTGTACGTCGTGACATTATTATTTCATGTTTCATATTTCAGATAAAGAAATCTAATCAGCTAAATCCAATCTATTTACTAATAAATAAAGTCATTATCAGTGTCTGAAAGTAATCAGAGTCTTTTCCAATTTTCTTGAGTAACCCTCGTCTGAAAGGTACCAATAACCAATATGATATTAAGCCTATTCTTTAATTTCACCTTCCGAGATAGAAATTGTGTTTTATGGCTGATAACCTGCATCTTGTATGTTCTAATGATCATAAAGATACTACTGACAGAATTAGACTGACGGGCGTATCGACAAAATGCCCTGCAACGTATACTAGTATGTAATTTAATTATTTGTTATAGATTACTAAAACCTACTGACATTTGTTCATATATGAAAATTTGTGGTTAATTTTTATAATAATCATGTTTCTTTTTAAAATTGACTATTACACCAAATTGAATTACATTTTAAATACATCTAACTTATTTCTCAACATATGACAAAGGTGTTCACTATTGCACATTGTGCATGAAAACGTTTATCTTTAAATGATAAACGATGATAAAGATGTCAGTGAAAATGATAACGGTAACTACAAAAGCTATGACACGGTTCACAAAATCACAATCCAGATAGTAAAAAATCATTGGTGAAACATAAAACAAACAAATGACACCTCAAGAATTCCGACAACAAATCCACAGAGATGAGGTATCTAATACAGAAAACGTTTACTTCTTCAAAACTATAATTATGTTTTAAATATTACGATATCAAAAGTAATGTATAATATCATTACATTTCCGACTCTAAATCTATTCTGAAAGCATAGTCGATCGTATGAGACCATGACCCCAGCTCTTCGGGCACATTTCCAAATGCTATTTTGATGAATCGTTTGGTCATGTGCTTATCCTTCAAAAGCCGCTAAAGTGAACACATAATGGGTAAAACATCGTCAGTCAGATCATAAAAGTTTTTTTAATGATCTCTCCCATAGGAATATGACACCCATTAATGTAGAGTAACGAAAGTCAGAAAGGATATTTTGCATAAAGTGGCAATACCAATACAAAAATCGGATACCATAAACCCGTTGAAAACATTTTCCTTAAATAAAAAACAAGCTTCTCTAGAAAGTGTACGTCTTTTGCTACCAATTGTGATAGAACGAATCTCCAGGGGTATTGTTGATTGCTAATATAAAAATAAAAACCATTTGTGCAATGTTATATTCAACTGGCAGAATATTAAAAATGTTATTAAGACAAATGTACATGAAGAGGAATCAGATGGTCTTCTAGTGCAGAACATTAAACTCACAAACGAAGTTGGGTTGGCTTTCTAATATAATGCTATATATAAAAGTCCAAGTTGAAATTTATAAAAACTTTGTGTCCCTAATACAACGAATACAAAACCCTATGCTTATGCAAGGTTATTCTGTGATCGATATGACATAACTTTTTGAAAATATTACCATGCCCGATATAAACATCAAATGTAAACTTTTAGCGCTTAACAGTAGAACCCGTTGTTGTTTGGATGACAATGTACAACAGAAACTTGAAAATGATACAAGACACAGAAGATTGAAGATTGAGCAACAGTATGATTATGTTTGTAAATAAATGTTAGAGGAAAGCGAAGGGATAATCAAGAATGGACAATCCATTGTCACAGGCAACACTGTGTCTGTTGTCCTCGTTATGTCTTAAATGATGGCTGTCAAAAAAAGAATATTTTCAATAATTCAATCAATCCGTCGCTGTTGTGGTCAATGTGCTGCTGACCTCGTAGTTAAACAGCACACATATTTATTCAGTATGACAATATAGATACCCTTGCTTGTTAAATTTGTTGGTAGTTAGTGTTACAAAGGTTACTGACCTGCAATGTTTGTTTTAGTAAGCCCGGTCTTCCAGCTTAAATCAAAAGAATTAATTACATACTTACAATGTTGTCTGATTCTTAACAGTCAAAGAATTCCTGACATATCCTTTGATGGTTGTCCTACGTTATAAAATGTGTCCTTCGATGGTTGTCCTACGTTACCAAATGTGTAACATATTTTAAAAAGATGATACAATTAAAATAGTACGATGTCCCTTTGACGTCTTCTATCATATATCAATGGAAGAAGTTGATATGTTTGAAACAGTCAGAATATAAGATGGCCATCTGATTATCTGATTGCATTTCAAACGAACTAATGGAGTAGAAAGGTAACTGTTTGCGGGAGGCGTTAAAAATCTAATCGTTTGGTTAGAGGTCAGTAGTGAACTACAATTAAAAAAGGACAGCTGTGCAAGTTATATCAAATTAGTATACAGGCGACTTAATGCCCCAGTTTAAAAGTGGAGTTCATTATTGTAGTAGCATATGTGTCTGATTTTGCTTGTATTTTTGCAATAAAACCTGCAATTGATTGTATCAGAACAGATATATTCTATCTTTGTATCTAAATAATTCACTTTACTTTTTGTTTTACATATCATATATTATTTTAATGACTTAGTTCTCTTAGCTTAAGTACTATTTCTTCATCTGTAGATGTCATTTAATTGAAATAAGATTATCAAAATATGAACTTGTTGATCACATTCACATTTGAAATTAATTACGGTGAAACTCTATGAAATTGGAGATACCAAAGAGACTAATTTAGCCCTACCTCATTATCCATGCACGAAATTGTAATAAAAAAAATAATGTTTCCTGGATCTAAAAATGTGGTTAAACATGTATGCTGCAATAAAAAGAAAACCACAGGCAATTAACGAGTCCTTTGATGGTCGCTACTGGTAGCTTATTGGTATTATTATAATATTAAAGTAAAAATACTCAAGGTTCTCAAAAGTAGTTCCCCCCAGATAACAACATAAATCTTTATGTTCACGTATAAAAATGTAAAAAGACTACGACTGGTAAAGTATACTCAATATATATTAGGTTAATTACATTAATGTTGTCTTGTACTTTTTATCCAGTCTTTAATTTGGAGCATACACCCTTGACATATATACATAAAAAGGTAACAGTGTGCGTGATGCTATGGCTAGCGGTCGGAAAATCAAAATACTTTATAACATTGCATGGTTACCTCAATTTGTTACATATCCATTTTTCTAATCGCAGATGTAACTTAATCATGAACACACAGTTAAATTGGATAGAGGAGGGGTGTGACAAATTGTTACCATGCTCCTTTTAATGTTAATTTGTTTATAAATCGAGTCACCAAACTTTTAATTATTCAGTGAAAAGACATCATCTATGTTGCGGAACGTGAAATTGAAGTATCGGAGTAACTTCTTTTCCCTGTTCTTAATAAGCCCCTGAAAGAAGTCTGCTTCATTCGAATAAAGGACTAAGTCGACGAGAGAAAGGAACACAGTAAGAACCAAGAGGACTGTCTGTTGAAAAACACGTCCACCAAACAAATCAAATATATTGTCAATAAAAACTCAAGCATTTTGAAGATGTTAGTTTCAGAGAGGTTTCTGATAGAATCAGTTTTGTTTGTAAGATTTGTCTTTTCCTAAAACAAGATATCTTCGTTTGCCATTCTTTTCTTTGAACCAAAGTTGAAACAATTATTTGTCTTTTAGGTTAGATTGGGGGAATAACTGAGAAAAGTCAGATGTTTCAGATTCCAGATCTGATTCACACTATCCCTGTTGTTTCTCTCTCCTGCAAATGGTATATGTGTTTATCATATATTTGTACGTTATACGTACCGTTTTGCATGTGTGATAAACGAAGACGTTCCCAATCCATATCAGTGCCCGGGGCAAATAACCGGTTATTGTGCCCTGCGTCGATGACGTCATTGTGACACGTAAACAAACATCATACAAAAACCGATAAATGGAGATGAAAAATATCAATACAAAACGTAAAACTGAGAGTAACCTAAGGATATTCAAGGATTGGTTATCAACAATGGGAGAACACCGTAATCCTGAATATATTGGAGTCGAGGAGATGTATATGCACCTGGCAAGCTTTTTATTTTCAGCGCGCACGAAATTCAAACATAATTACGAACCCGATTCATTGATACGTATCCAAGCTTCCATCAGTAGATATCTTAGTGATAGCGAATGTTGATATTTACGCCATCGTATCGACTTTTGAGAACTATGAAAATAAAACAGTTACTCTAATTTTCGTCAGTAATAACTCTGTCCAGCCAACGGTGACTAATAATAACTCTGATAAGCAAACCGTTATCGTTTTGGCTCCCATTTTGCCCAACTCCAAAATAACACAATTCCCATACTCAAATATCCAGGGAAATGTGACGATAATTTTTTATGACACAAATGATAAGAATTGGAAGTCTGATTTATAATTATTGAAAAGTTATGTTCAATACCTGTGATAAATACGGTGAATTATTTTGTTGATTTTTACACGTTATTTATTTTGTTGTCATGTTGATGAATAAACATAAATTCATTTATTCATTTACAATTTATTTATTTCAGTCATGGTTAAATATGTGATAAACAGATTATAACATAGCCTTTTCCATATAGGTCCTGGTATCATCCCTCGACCCATATCAGCCCGTGGCTGTCGCCTTGGGCTGATATGGAAGTCTCGGGATGATAACGGGACCGATATGGAAATGGCCATTTTATAATCTATATTTATAACTTGAAAAATAAATACAAATTAATACATGGGCATTTCCATATTGGCCTGGTTATCATCCCGAGACACCCATATTGGCCCGAGACGAAGTCGAGGGCCAATATGGGTCGAGGAATGATAGCCAGGCCAATATGGAAATGCTCATGTATTAAACTATTAATTACATACTTCCGACATCTAGAAAAGAGACACCCATATTGGCCCGGGCCGATATGGAAACGATCTTGTAGTAATCAAATAACCGGTTATTTTCCGAGGGTGTGAAGATATGGACAGTTTATTTCCGGTCATATTGGTCATACAAAAATGCCTTTATTTTAACTAAGTATGTAATAAATAAAGAATAACGCTGTTTGTTAGGATATTGCTATGCAATTTAGGTATCCAGTAGAATTATGGTAGATTTGTTCTTCTTCATCTTTTGTTGATTCCAACGGAACACGGAAGAATGTGTGATTATCCAAGATTCCTCTTTCGTACGTGTCTTCGTGTAATATGTCAGGTTGCTAAGTGAATTGTCAATACATAATACCTGTTTGAAACAATCTATGTAGTATGCTGTACATACTTGTCATGAAAGTCAGATTGATGTTGTATAGTATTTGTGGTGTTAATGCTAACATTTGTTTTAATATTGGCAAAAAACCTGTGGATATGGTTTAATCGAAGTTATTTCACTTTGGCAATGCCATTTAAGAACCCTAAGCTAGTTCTTTAAGTTAAATCTAGTTTTTGAGCAAACACTATTAATAACGCGAACTAATTTGCGTCACTTGTAATTTATTTTTCAAGTCTTGAGATACCAATTTTCCACGAAGAACATAAATAATCACAAAGAAGTTGCATGAGTGGCAATAAAAGTTTTCGTGTTTCAGGAGATAGACATCTTGCTTGTCTATACATAAAACACAAACGAGAATCATCCTATTCAATTATCGTTTTAAATGTTCTTTCACCAGACAAATGTTTGTCTATTCTAATACCTAAATATTTAACATGCTTAGTTTTGGTACATCCCATACTTACATATGTATTGGCCTTGTCTATGCGAAAACCATGCAAAACAGTCCGGAAGCAAGCTTGGCCAATCCTTTTCAAAATTTGTTGGTAGGTAGACCACCACACAACATTTGCAAATGCATCAACTTTTTTTTCAAATTTTCGAATGTCATGACCATAGGAGGCGCCACCTATATTTCTACAATTTTCCCATTAATATGACAAGAAACTAGCCAAAAAAGGTCAGTTTCGAAACCTATTTCATTACTTATAACACAATATTATTAATTAAACCTTAGTGGTAATGCTATATATGTATTTAATAAGGAACTTTATATGTTCAATACTTAAAGGGGCATTAGCTACGATTTTGACCCAAAAAAAAAATATATGCTTTGGAAATTGGTAAATAGCTTTAAAATGATGAAATAAAGGTAAATATTTCACATTAAGTAGCTTATCGAACCATTTTCCGCCTTTTGAGAACGAAAATTACCATCGATTACTTATTTGCTTGCAAGCAAATAATTTGACCTCGCTTTTTCCGTATGTAATTGACCTTACTAGTGACAGGTAAAAACGAATAATTTGTATTTTGTCGCTTATTAACTGCCAACTTGTATGGTTCTTTGTCCGTAATTAACACCGACTAAAAACAGATTCACAAAAAATAAGAAATAAGTGCATTGTTGTACTGATTTAATGACGATTCGACAAACTCCGTAAACAATGTCGATAATTAATCAGATGGCGTCCATTTCTTGATCGATCTCAAAATACGAACATTTGCACGTTTTTTCCCCGATGCGCGTACATTTCATAACATTTATAAGTTACAGAAACACGTTTTACTTAGGCATCAGTCATATCTGATAGCTTTTATGGGTAACAAAAATTTACGTTTGGCAGATAATGCCCCTTTAGATGGACCTCTTTCTTTATCATTCAAGGACAGATAACTCCAAAAACTTGGCAAATTTCAAAATTTTCAATATTGCAAAAATAGGCTATGTTCTGAGGGCTTTATATAGAGAATAATACATGGCAAAATCCGTATCATATGCCGTATCATCCCGAGATACCAATATCATCCAGAGGGCCTTTAGGCCCGAGGGATGATATTGGTCGAGGGTGATACGGCATATGATACGGGTTTTGCCATGTTTTATACACTTTATCATATATTTAAACAGGGGAGTATACATTTCAACCATGCCTTTGATAATACATGATGTATGTTATGAAAAATTTGAATTTTTTTGGAAAATTTTGAAATTTTTAGAATTTTTTAAATTTTATGAAATTTTTTTTGAAATTTTATGAAATTTTACGAAATTTTTCAAATTTTTCAAATTTTTAAATTTTTTTAATTTAAATTTTTTTTAATTTTGAAAATTTTATGAAATTTTGGAAAATTTAGAAATTTAGAAATGTTTTGGGTATACGATAAAGGGTAGGGGTACGATAAAGGGTAGGGGTATGATAAAGGGTAGCCATCTGGCACTTTATCAAATATTCAAAACTACTGTATTTACCACTAAATATATGATAAATAGGAATATTTTACTCTGGTAGTTGAAAAAGTAGTTCTTTATCACCCCATTTATTAGATTTGCACCAACTACAACACATATATTATGTATCAAGTATTTTTATGTAATTGATTCAATATAAATATGTGAGTTCCAATCAGTATTGGTGGATTCTTTTCAGAAAAAAATCCTACTATCAGTCAGAAATTTTCACACTTTTGTCTTTAAAATCACCACTTTTGATTTGTTCAAAAAGTACTATAATACTCATTTGCAAAGCAAAACCTTCTACATACTGAATATTTTATCCCTGTCTGTTATAAAAATAACAAAAAAGAAACAAATTTAGGCGTTACCTTACAAGTTATTAACTTTTTGGAACACCATACTAGATCATTCCCTTTTTACCTCTTCTTATTTGGAAAGTTGGCACGATGCCAACTTGTGTGCTTTAATGATTACATTGACTTTAAGAGGTTGTTAAGATGTCACAGTTGCCTCTAAAACATAAAAACTACATTATTTGTCTCTTCAATCGACAATACGGTGGTATTCAAAGAGAGCAATTTTACACTTGAATATGCTTTCTCTGGTAGTTGAATTTGTTCTAAAAATAGAAATGGATATTTCTAAAAATAGAACGACCCATTTGCACTTTTGATGATATTTATGGAGTCACTACATGTTACCCTTGAGGACACATATGATATAAAACTGATTTTCGGACCTTGCTTCTGGGCGAAATTCTAAATTTTGCATGGTTTTCTCATAGACAAGCTCTTAATTAACAATTCAATTGTATTATTTAGTTTTTCCTAGGAACCACATAATACAGCAAATTTTACTATTAAAGATGGTGAGACAGCTTCTTGTAGATTAGCCATTCACAAAACCATTCCGATTTAATGCGATTTGCATACAGTACATTTGAATGCTAATGGACATGTCATTGAAATATTAAAGAAATGATAATGGGCCAAGAATACTTCCCTTTGATATCCCACAGGACTTCGATATTACATTCTGTACTGTTTTAATAAACTTGCTTGG
Source organism: Gigantidas platifrons (assembly GCA_002080005.1). NCBI lineage: Eukaryota > Metazoa > Mollusca > Bivalvia > Mytilida > Modiolidae > Gigantidas > Gigantidas platifrons. Next base: position 160,720 of record MJUT01000749.1, read on the forward strand.
TAAAATACGATTGGAACCCCCTATTCGCATCGCATGAAGCTTGTTGCAACGAATCTGATAGATTCGATTGTTTCTTTCTTTTTCTTTTCTTTTTTGTAAATCTATCCCTACCATGCTGTTGCACAAATGGAATGTGGTCAAGAAGGTGAGTAAGGCAAATATCGGTGAAATAAGCGTTTCCAACGCCAGATTAAAATTACAGCAAGTTGGTTTAATCAAATGTTTATGAACTACCATTTTTTCTAAAATGTTTGATATAAAGCACCGTATATATGTAGCTACTAATCTATAATTGCCAAAAAATACCCATTTATTTTTCTTAAATAATAGTTTGATCCGTGCTGACTTTAATTGATCAGGAACTATGTCACTCAAAATAGATAGAAAAGTATTATAGTTCACTCGTGGGGCCGGGCTGGTCCTTATCGTATGGTAGTTATAACTATCTAATAGATAGAAAATTATTATAGTTCACTGGTGGGACCGGGCTGGTCGTGATCGTATGGTATAGTTATAACTATCTAATAGATAGAAAATTATTATAGTTCACTCGTGGGGCCGGGCTGGTCGTGATCGTATGGTATAGTTATAACTATCTAATAGATAGAAAATTATTATAGTTCACTCGTGGGGCCGGGCTGGTCGTGATCGTATGGTATATTTATAACTATCTAATAGATAGAAAATTATTATACGTGTAGTTCACTCGTGGGGCCGGGATTGTCGTGATCGCATGGTAGTTATAACTATCTATCCAATCAGTGCCTATCTCCACTGACGTTGTGAGTTCGTATGCCGCTCATGCGAGGTGTACCCGATACAACATTAAATGATAGAAAAAAGAGTAGAGATGAACATGAAATACATTTGGGGATGGAGGAGGAAACTTTTCAACAATGCTAGGTTGTGAAATAAAATATTTAAAACTACTTGCAAGGCCACTTAAATTATAACACAATTGACATACAATTTCTGTATATTTTGTGCTTGCTTCATACAAACAGACACTGTATTACTAGAGGACTAAAATAAAGGTTATATTGTAATGATTACTAGTATTTATAAATACATGGATAGATCAATGTATCACCAGCTGTCGCATTGTGTTTTATTCGATTTATCAACACATACACACATATATATATATACAAATACACTGTTACGTTATAATTTGGATTACGGTATACACAAGGGTAAGTTAGTATTAAAGTCACCTCTCAGGTTGTAATTTGGTAGATTTAAGTTAGTATTAAAGTCACCTTTCAGGTTGTAATTTGGTAGATTTAAGTTAGTATTAAAGTCACCTCTCATGTTGTAATTTGGTAGATTTAAGTTAGTATTAAAATCACCTCTCATGTTGTAATTTGGTATATTTATTAATACACTTGAGTAGGCTTTAGATAATGTTGAGTGATATTGAAACGTGACCTTCTCAGCTGTTTAAACTGTAAAATGTTGACAGAAGTATAAATCGTTTCTACTTATGAAGCTATAATTAATTGACATCAACATGCATTCAAATAAATGTTTGTGCTTGATTTTAGAGGACAACATTTAAGAATTGAATGTAATCTTTTGTGGTTTTATTGCCGTGTGAAAGCATTGACTGAAGTACAGTAACGCTTAGTATAAAAATGTACTTCTGGCAACGCTTTTACAACCCAATAAAATTACAAACACTGCACTCAGTACTTATAAGTACACTTTTATACCACCAGCTGTCGTGGTCGTGATTATATGGTGGTTCGATTTACAACTACATGTGCAATCAATGCATATCACCAATAACGTTGTGAGTTCGAATCCCGCTCAGATTTGATGCTGCATTATGTGATAAAGTTTGTCAGTGACTTGTGACAGGTCAGTGGTTTTCCCTCAGGTATTCCAGTTTCCTCCACCAATAAAACTGACCGCCACGATATAACTGAGATATTGTTGAAAGTTGTAACGCCAACATAACCCCAACCCCACTTTTACATTATTAGATGCAATTGAAATTAATATTATTCGTTTATTATTCCTAATTTTCAACTGTTTTTATTGTGTGTAGTTATTAGTTTTTAAAACCATTCGAAATTATATCAACATTTTGACAAATCACACGTGGTTTTCTAAAAGAAATGAACACATATTATATCATAGCCTCATCCACATCGACATTATTGTCGATGGTCAATCGGTATCCTTATATAGATTCTAAATTATAACCTTTAGGTGTGGTCAATCTATTTACATACAGAAATCAGATATTGTATTCGGCTATTTATCAATGACCTTTGACCCTCTGACCATGTGCCCAACGACTTTAAGACTTACAGTTTTTGAGTTTTGACGATCGACGGAGTCAGTCAAAATTAGGTGGAATTTTATTGACCTCTTGGAACCGGAGTCTTTGAACATTTTCTAACAAATGATAACAAAGTTGCAGACTAAGATATCGAACATATATACTACACTTTGTATTTTTTGGTACTCCTTAAGGTTTCAGAGGTTATGCGGTGAAAAGGATTTCAGCTTAAGGGTAGATAACTCCGTAATGATAAAGTTGACCGAGCCAAAGACCATATTAGTTGGAGAGTAAAGTGTCTTGTACTTATCCGTGGAACCAAACCTCATTGCGATATGCTTTGCGATTTTTATCTGGGAAATTTGCCGGGTAAAAAAGAATAGTCATCATCAGAATGAAAGTCTTTTCTCTGGAACTGGGAAGAAACTTCATTAACTGCTTTAATGATCCTTTCAAAATTATTTTCTAAAAACCGATATAACGAAAATGATTTTTCTTTGAGTTGTCCAGACTTTAGATTGAACCAACATATTTTGTAAACTTTATACACTGAATGTATTAATTTTCAAATATTGTTAAATTGTAATTTACTTAAATAGCTTAATATTATTTGATGTTTTACTGATAAAAATGTTTCCCAGCTAATGATACATTATACTTTATGATGAAACAAATATTGAAGAACGTGTTTGAAGTATAAAGAAACAAGCATTTGAGTGTTAACAATTACCCATTGGTAGACATAATTACTATGTAATATATCACTGACAGGTGTGGTCTACATTCAATGTGAACAAGACGAGCAAAATATCCGCTTAAAATTGTGCATCAATAGATCTAAATGAGTTACAATTTACAAACCTTCGTGTTGGGTTCTTTCAAAATATGTATCATTAGAATCGAAACATGATTTATATCATCCTGTCACGAATAAAATGTGTTAAAATGGTTAAATTACATTATCTGAAAGCATGTTGTTGTATTAAATTTAAGATATATCATTTGTGGTATTGTTGTAATGTTATAATTGTAGGTGTAATGTTTTGTGTCGATGTTACCAGAGCAGTTAGCTGAAATTCCAGACGACACTTCTGTCGCCTGCTGTCCAGAATATGACGAACGTTACACATTGATACCTATGATTGTCATGATTCTGGGGTTAGGATGTATGGTAGTGGGAATTGCAGTACCACGCACCTACATTTTTGATCCCACAGCACCAGCTCGTCAAATGGAATCAACAGAAAATTTTTACATACAGCTGGGATATAATTTGGACATTTGCATAACTGTTGGCATGGGACTCGTAGCCATTGGTGCCATTATGGTTTCATTAATGATGCTAAATGATGCATTTTGTGAAAATAACGAAGCAAGCGAGGACGAAACATTTACAGACTTTCTAATGACGAGATATTATTCTAACTATGGTTCTGCTACATCAGCAGAAATAGATCGTACACAATCAAGCAATAACTATCATTAAAATCAAAGTACTTTAGTACTGTGGGTATGTTCAAAGTACTTTAGTACTGTGGGTATGTTCTTTCAATCAATGATAATTTCGGATAGGCTTTCAGGGTTTGTGTTTAGTACTGTGGGTATGTTCTTTCAATCAATGATAATTTCGGGTAGGCTTTCAGGGTTTGTGTTTAGTACTGTGGGTATGTTCTTTCAATCAATGATAATTTCGGGTAGGCTTTCAGGGTTTGTATTTATGTTGTTTAACGCCACTTTCAACAATATTTCAGTTATATCATGGCGGTCAGTTTTATTGGTGGTGGAAACTGGAGTACTCTAAGAAAACCACCGACCTGTCGCAAGTCACCGACAAACTTTATCACATAATGGTGTATCGAGTACACCTCGCCATGAACGTGTTTCGAACTCACAACTTCAGTGGTGATAGGCACTGATTGCACAGGTAGTTGTAAATCCAAATTTCATACGACCACGGCCACAACGGCCCCGTGGTTAGCTTTCAGAGGTTAGTACACTGATGTTTCGTCTGTCTATTAACATATTATAATCATAGGATGCATTCATGTATTCAGTATTGTTCCAATAACAGTGGTAAAGATGAATTTAATCTACAACTCCGTTCATCTACGAAATGTAGGTTACAAGTCATTATATTTTTTTAATCATCACCAGTTCATTTTATTTTTATGTTCAAAGAGAGGATAAAAATTCGAATTGCATAAAAGATTATCAAGCTATCAATATTTGACACCAAAATGATAATTGAGATTGTATTTTAGAAAAAGGTAACAAAAACTAAGCTCACCTTTTCTTTTTGTCCTACTTATGGCGTTTCCTTATGACAAAACGTTTAACCAGAACAAGCTTTCAATGGACAAACAGATATAGTGACTAATATAGCTACAATTTGTATATGAAAATAAATATTGTGTATCTCTGAGTTTGATCTCTGTTATCAAAGGATCTTAACATAACCCTATAGGTTTTAAACTTTAATTTACTTTCTAACAGTATCGTTATAGTATTAGTTATAATAAAGAATAGATTGATTGAGAACGAAACAATGCTGTTTTAACAATATCTCAGTAGCCATCATACATAATATACTGACAAAACATGTTACAATTGATTAGCTAATAAATCAATAGTTTGAAAACGAAGAATGAGTGTTGACCGTTTAATGCAGATGTGAAGTTTTGTGGAAAAATTAAATCTATATGAACAAGTGAAAGAAATAAACATAAAATATCTTTAATGTTTCTAATTTGAGTTTGAGTAGCATAATTTTTCATCAAACAGTTACGAAGAATACGTTTAAGAATTGAAATCCTTGATGATTTCTTTCTATTATTGTTATAATTAGTTTTAATTGATAACTTTGTAACAAATATAATTTGTTAGCATTAGGATCTTTAAGTCAGTAGAGTGTAGTACTTAATTCTTGGCAAACAATCACAAGTTATTCATGTCAAAGAATTGATATTAAAGATATAGGAACTGTTTAGGCAAGCTAGAATATGTTTCATCCATCTTTACGACAAAAACAAGTCAATTGACAATGCGATGAAGATGATGATGTACTATCTAGATAACAAAGCGAATATATATTATTTATTTTAAACAATGACAATCAAAACTTAGCAATAATAGTGATATCGGACGAATCATATACTACATACGGGAAACCATACGTAGATTTGTGTGTAATATGTATGTTTTACTCTGTTCAACTCTAGAACGTCAATTAAATACGTAACTTGGTTCGTAGTAAAACCGAACACACGCTGAGAGCTGTTGCTAAAATATGTGAGTGAGTGAGTGTTTAGGCACAACTCAGCAATATTTCAGCTATATATTGGTGAGAACAAGTCAATTGACAATGCGATGAAGATGATGATGTACTATCTAGATAACAAAGCGAATATATATTATTTATTTTTAACAATGACAATCAAAACTTAGCAATAATAGTGATATCGGACGAATCATATACTACATACGGGAAACCATACGTTTCTTTAGATGAATTTCATACATACAACATCTGTAATTATATGATGACTAAGGTTCTGGATGGCCGAATGAGTAAGACTGACGACATTTGGTCACATGTTTAACATCAATGACGTAGTTTCCGTGTCGATATACCCACTGCTAGTGTTAAGGTTTCGGTACACCTACCCATGGCCGGAGTTTTCACCTTGCAGTTCGTCATATCTCACGATAAATCTATAAAATGTATGACAGTGAAGATAACATTAATAACTTAACTCAACGTTAAGATGACAATCATACTATGTTTTTGTAGACATTATTTCAGTTTTTAAGTTCGTTGCAACTTTGCTTAAAATATAGTCTAGATCAAAAAATGTTTTAATAACCGATTTTACTTTATCATGTTGCTTGAATAATCATTTAAGGTTCTTTATTACAGTCGTGTATGAGTATAACACAACTCGAAACTTTGTACCGTTGGTTCGCTTTCATATTATCTATTCATATCGTAGTGGTACCGGGTGGCTCAATGAGTTAGGTAGTTGGATTACCTAACAACTCATACAAGCCCATCACCAATATGGCGTGGGCTGGCGCCCGGCTTTGTAAATTATAAAAAAAAAGTGTGCACTCGACTCGCAGCCGCAAGTGATAACGTTTACCAGTTGCTTACCCATGGTCCATGGTTCTCTCCGGGTACTCCGGCTTCTTCTACCACTAAAACTGGCTACCATGATATAGCTGAAATATTGCTGAAAGTGGCGTCAAACACATTAAACCAAATCAAATCAATCATATCGTAGTCTTTCCCAAATGTCTAAAGCACATATACAAATGAAATTTGATAAGAAAACGATTGTAAAAAGCTGGAAATATCAGACATATAATTAACTTAAAACTATTGAAGGTACCTTAATGACTTCCGTTTGTCAGTTATAATATGTAGTACAATATAACATTACAGTATCATTTAACAATCTCACTAAAACCAAACATCCCCCACTTGTACCCATTTACTGATATATCGTGGCGTCGGAGATCTGAGGATACGCCATTACGGGTGATATTTTCGGCCAATCTGATTGCTCGTAGTATATAAAGCAGTTTAGTAACACTTTCATTGCTTCGCAATAACCTTTTTCAGTGGTTAGTACAGAGGGTCACTCGCATGTGTCATGTGCCCATTCCAGTACATATCAATGAATGGAAGCAAGTGAGAGGTCTGATATTAATCATATTGATGATTTAAGTTAGAAGCCAATCCGAGCAGTGTTTTTTTTTCAGGTTCCAGCTAGTCAACACAAATGTTGTTATGAAAAGTGAAAATGTGCAATCATATTAAACATTCTTTACATTGAACGCTTTTCTGTACAATTACAAAAATTAATAAATGAACAAAATGCCACAGAATACATACACTGTGTTGTGATACATCACTGTCAGAATAATTTGTATAACTTTTGGAAAACTTTTTACTGAAAGATGAAAGCAATGTAATTTATAATCCTAAATGTATTACAAGGTAACGCGACTGTTTTCTACCAGAGAGGTCTGGTGTTTGTTGGAAACCGCAAAGCTCTGTATTCCGACTTTTGAATTGATAAAAGCATTAGAACGTAGGATTTAAACCATGATATGATTTGTGAAAAAATAAACATGAAACAGAAATAAAACACGATATTTTCTTAGTAAGAGAACATGTTTCTGTAAATGTGCTTTTATTTATCTTCTATTTTATGTGTTTTCCTTCGGAGGTCATTGTTTCATCTTTTCATACAAACGAATGTGTTCCTTTAACAACTTTTCTTTAGCATTGTACACAAAGGTGTTTTATTTTATTACAATAATAATAGTAATAAATTTATAAAGCGCCCTATATAACTTTACAAATTACTCTAAGGCGCTGTACACAAAAATAAAAATTTGAAAAAAATTACAATGTAAAAAGCATATTGTGACAAATGCACCAATAAAAATAATTCATAAATATCTAAAAATGGAAAACAAATAAAACATATTATATATACCCTTAAAAGGCTCAATAAAACATATTATATATACCCAAAAAAAAAAAAATAAAAAAAAAATAAAAAAATCCAGATATATACAGAATCGTAAAATTAATTATAAAAGTAGAAAGGTAACAAAAACTGAGACGACAATGTCATAAATATACACCGTTTGGAATCCAATATGACCAGTAGTGAATTTAAACAGGGAAAGCTTTACGATAAAAGTGAGTTTTTAATTGTTTTTTGAAACATTCTATTGATTTGCATTGTCTAATGTCGACTGGTAGATTGTTCCAAAGATGTGCCGCTGCCCAACTGAAAGTTCTTTGTCCGTAGGTTTTAGTTCGGACACTAGGAACAACAAGTCTCGATGACGACTCAGATCTGAGTGAGCGACCTGGTTGGTATAGAGTTACTAGTTCTTTAATATATCCTGGAGCTGTTCCTTCAGTGCACTGTATGTAAAAGTTAGAACTTTGAATTCAATTCGAAATTCAACAGGGAGCCAGTGTAGCTCAGCAAGGATAGGTGTTATATGTTCTCTTTTACCAGTTCTTGTGACAAGTCGTGCGGCAGTATTTTGCACCTTTTGGATTCTACTGAGTACGGATTTGTTGACTCCATAAAGTAAACAGTTACAATAGTCAAGTCGGGTAGTAACCAAGGAAAAGTAAAAAGGCATCAGTTGTTATAAAACGGCGAATACGACCTATGTTGTAGATGTTGTAATGACATGATTTCACCAGAGATGACACTTGTTTTTCCATTGTTAGGTGTTTGTCCAAATACACTCCTAGATTTTTAACACATGCTACACTGTTTATGACGTTATTGCCTACTGTAAGCTACAGATTTGGTACGTTCTTAGCATTATGTTTTTGAGTGAAAATGATCAATTCGGTTTTGTCTTGATTTAATTTTAACAAGTTTTTTGACATCCAAGAGCTGATGTCAGAAAGACACAATTCAAGTCTAGCAAAGTAATCAAGTGGTTTGATGATCATATACACCTGCGTATCATCGGCATAACAGTGGAATTCCATTCCGTGACGACGACATATTGCACCAATAGGTTTTGAGAAGAGACAATACAGCTTAGGACCAAGAACTGACCCTTGCGGTACGCCGAATGTAAGCTCATGTTTATCAGATGTTACTGATCCTATTGCCACAATCATCTTCGAATTTTATAACCTCATCAGTTTACTATTACACACTAAAAATAGCCTATTGTTTAAACAATTTGATTATTCCGAAAGTCGTTATTGTAAACGAAAAACAAACAGTTATTGTTTTAACCTTTCTTCCAAATTGGAAAATCATTGCTCTTTATAAAAAGAATGTCTTTTTGTTGGAAATTAATCAGATTCAACGCAGGAAATAGTAAGGCCAAATAAAGCATAAATAGATGAAAGGTGGTTGTTTCAATATTCAAAAAGAACAAATCAACTGTTTTGTGCCCACTGTAAAGACGTATTACTATTCTGATTTTCTCGTCTTTTCAAGTCGCCCCTCCCCTTCTTCCGTGTATAATTTACCCCACCTTGTGTAGCTATTGTACAAGAATCAGAACCACACTTTCCAGATCTACTAGAGACAGAATCAACACAAAATTGTACTTATTAAGACATTTAATAAACCATACGTGTGCCAAATTCTGGTTAGCTGCACTCTAATTTAATGCACTTAAACTTTCGCATGATCATAAATTAAATCTATGAATGGCAGTTGTATTACAATGCACACCGGTCTTTTATTAAAAACAAATGTTCTTTATGTCATGAAGGGTATGACTTATTATCTGTCATATAGTTATTGTATAATAATTTATATCAATAATTACCTAAGTACATTTATGAATGTGTTTGGCAGCCAGTGATGATTTCTGATTGCATGATAAAAGAACAAATAATAGTCAAGATATCTCCTTTTAGAATATTTTGTAATTATGTTACCTTAACACATGCAAGGGTCATTACGAGTTGTCCTTTTCACACCTGTTACATGTAAGAATATGTAATGTCTCCTCGTGAGTATTGATTCGACAAGATAACAAATCAATTATGACATGACTAAAAGTCGAATGGTGGTTTACCATTGCATTTTAACGACTTCTTCAAAAATAAAACAACAATGTGTATTTTGTCTTGGCTGATATACAAATGTAAGAAGTACATCCAACATGTAATCGGAAACAGCTTCAAAACTAATGTGTAACAATTAAATTTAACAAAAGACATAATAAAGTAGTTCACCACTAGCAGATTTCTTACATTTTGATAGCATATATGATAGATGTATTACTGTACCATACAGAAAAGACGATGGATTGTTATAAAGACGTTAACATTTGAACATTACAAATACCCGTATGTAAGATGGACAAAATGTTTCAAAGTTAAATTATGATATACTTTGATCATCAGACATTTAAAAATAACATACAAAAAGAGATATAATCTCAGAGATAATAAATTACCAGTTTTGTGTCTTTATATTGCACTTCAAACGCATCTACAAAGTCATAATTAGAACCGAATTGCTACTTACGTAGGGTTCAATAGACACAAAAATATAAATTTAACACTTGGTACCCACTAGTGCAATCTTAATCAGGTGCATAATAGGTGCATTTTACTATGACAGCCTTTATCAATCGTCAAACTGTCTTTTTAGCAATTTTGTGTCTGTTCCAAGTATTTCAAATTGAAATTATTATTGGTCTCAAAGTATTCTTTAATTTTGACAATAACTTATAACTTGCTTTGTTTGTTTGTTTGTTTGTTTGATGGTGATAAACGCCACTTTCAACATTATTTCAATTATTTCGTGGTGGTCAGTTTTATTGGTGGAGGAAACCGGAGGACCCGGAGAAAACCACCGACCTGTCGCAAGTCACTGACAAACTTTATCACATAATGTTATACACCTCGCCCAGATCGAGATTCGAACTCAAAACATCAGTGGTGATAAACACTGATTACATAAGTAGTTGTAAATCCAACTACCATACGATCATGACCACTACGGCCCCTCGCTTATAATTTGAACTTTTTGAAATCCGGAAGTAGAATTACCAAGGCAGCAGTGATTGTCGAGGATAGGAGCAATGTAAATACAAATCAAAACACATAAAGGTACTACAATACCAGGTCTTCATCTGTGCTGTAATGTGGTGTACTCATTTTTATCAATGCTGCAATATGTTTGTTTAATTGTATTCGGGACTTTCCAATTTTTCTATTTTGAGCGTACCTGATGAAGGTTAATCCAGAATCGCGTCATGCGCACTAATTTGATATCTTCGTTTTTATTAGCATTCATTTATGTAGGTAATCACAGGCTTATATTGGTTACCTAGTATAAATGTGCTATAGAAGAGTTTGAAGATACCAAACGGGTAATCAGAATCCGTATATCTAAGATACCAAAGGGGTAATCAGAATCCGCATATCGAAGAAGAACATACAACGCAATGGCCAAAAGAAAAACTACAAAAGGACAAACAACGATCTACAAAACATACATATAAAACTAAAGATCGAGCAACACTAAAAACCGGGTGTGAACTCAGTTGCTCCGGAAGGGTGAACAGTTCATGCTCCACTAGTGACACCCGTTGTGTTAATCTAGTTACAAACCCGGTGATAAGTCATGAATGAGAAAAGGACAGTGAAGTGTTTACGACAAGTGAAACATATATGTGGTCATTTGTGACACAGTGATTCCAAAACGGTCAACCGAGTCATGGTGGCGACCGTAAAACGTTCGATTTGATGACTTCATCTTAACTAAGAGGAACCCTTGGTTCAGTTGCTTGCTTGTTAGCAGCAACCCTCCTATCAAGGAAATCCTGATAGGACCCACAAACTCTGGAATATCCTATAAACTGGAAGATATATACTCTATATGCAGGTCCTTCAGCTTAGAGTGAGGAATAGTTGTCTAGATGGTAGAGAAGTCAGATGTTTTAATGCCATTGTAAGGGGGAGACGGACCTAGATTGTATGTACTCTAACTGATATTTAGAGTTCTTTAGAATCCACATCGGATTCACACCACCCCTCGAGTAGCTAGTGTCACAGTAACTCTGAAGTCCGGTTTGACCGGCAATGCAATACATGTTAATAATCTGGAATGAGATTTCGTGGACCATTTGGCAGACCCAGCAATATAGCGCTTTTTGAAGGGACACTTGTGTAATTTAGGAATCCAGTAGAGTGATGGTAGATCCAGTTCTTCATCTTTGGTTGAAATTCTAAAGGAACATAAAACAGACCTATGATTGTCCAGAGTTTTCTCTTTCGTATGTGTCGTCGGGGTATATGTATGGTTACCAAGTGAATTATCAATATCTAATTCCTTTATCAAACATTCTATGTTATGCGAATTACACACAAAAAACAATATTGTTAGGGGCATTGTCGGCGGAGACAAAAACATATTTGTCATGGAGGAGAGACAGGTGTTTATTCAAAGAATCAATCCGTAAATGCAGGCATAAAATAATAAGAAAAATATGGAAGCTAAACGGCCACAGTGCACAAAAACGGCAAGATCTGGCAAGATTAACAGAATGCCGATTAATGAGATTTGGACAAATCTGCGCACCTTTGGTAACAAAGGATGCCAAATTTTCCTTGGTTAAAACAAGAAAGAACGAGGGACACGCTCTCCAAATACGACGTCTCATATTCGCATCACCCCTTGGTTACCCTACATTCAAGGGAGTGAAGAAAATCAATTTAAAATGTCAATATTTATATGTAATTTAAACAATAAACCTGGTAAGCTCAAACTGGAACCAGTTCAGAACCGACCCCTCATGGTGGACATGAGGTGGCCTTGCCCCAACTTCCTGCGGTAACGCAGGAAAGTTATACTATAATATGATCCGACGTAGAATACCGGAAATACTCGTGACCCCAAATCTTGCCAGATCCCGCCATATGAGTGTGTCTCAACACACTCACTACCATAATAAACCCTCCCCCTTTACTTTTTAATTATTCTTGGGGAAATAAATGAGAATTTGAGTCCGAAGATATAAAATATTCCAATGCCCCTTGTATGTTGTTGAGATAAACTTCATAGCCTGTGTCCGATAAATGCGTGCCATCAAATCTATACAGATTCCTTTCTTTGGCTCTTATATTTGGATGGCGGATCACACAGAAGCCTTCTTTTAGTACTGCATTTTTAACAGCCAGGTTTACTCGTTTACGAGTAAGTTCCACAGCTTTGCCATCATTGGCATTGTGCCAATATCTCCTCATGAGTATTTCGCTCCAAACCACTTTAGCGTTTGGAAATAGCAATTTAATGCGTAAAATAACACTGGTTATATTATTAACAAGCTCAACACTTTTGATTTCGGTCAGATCATTGGAACCAAACTGAATGAGCAACAGAGACGGGGGAGGGAATCGATCTTTAGCCTGTGCCACTGCGCCGCCTAACTCCTTCCATAACATACCCCTTTTTCCGAACCAGCGAATGGACATTCCCTTACTATTTAGTCCAAGGTTTGGGCCCCCAATTCTTGAACTCGTATTTCTCAGTGCCCAGTATACTATGGAGGAGCCGAAAAACCATATGGTCTTTGAACCTACAAAGTGAATGCATGTTTAATACATGTAATACAAAACTGTATCAGCAATTTGAAAGATAATTGGCTAACAATGAATAATGATTTTGGAATTTATATCTATAGACGGATATATCGCAAGTAAGATACAGAATTCCAGCGACCACAACGCTTAATTTGTTCGTCGACTATGCCCATTTTTGCCATGTCTGTGGCTCTGCCAATTCTAAATGAATGCGAACGAATATACAGAGGGATATCGCAAAACTGCAAACATTTTTGAAGGACCGAACAGAATTGATATCTCGTTAATCCTTTGCCATCAAAATGAACAAAGAGTTTGTTCGAACCTTTTAGACCTGAAAATCGTATTCTTAAGTATGACTGTAGTAAAAGGACTGGACATATGTTAATATCTGACTGTGTATGAATTATTAAGGTAACAGACTCGTTCTTTTGGTCGGTTTTAGAGCTGCTAATTTTTACACATCAAGTTTTATCGTTGTTTTCAAATGACACATCATTAAACTTTAAGGCATGACCACTTTCATCCGAGCGGGTTTTGAGCGAAATTTCACTAACTCTAAGCATACCAAAATAAGCTAGGGAAAAAGCGGCCGATAACAAATGAGCCTCGTAATGGGAGCTACATACATGCTGTAAAGATTTGATCAGACGTTTTAATGAATCAATGGATATGGGGGCTCTAATATCAGACTACTGAGGGTTTTTTCTCTTCATGCCTTCCAACATTTTACTGATTAAGAAAAACTTTGTGTTATCCTGAAGACCGTTCATTTTATGTACATGACTTAATCCAGAAATGTAGGTAGAAACAGTGGACGCCGTAAGACCTTTATATGATAAATAAGCTATAAACTGAGACAGAATTTCTACTGGGTTTGGCCAAATAGGATTCATCTTGTACATTTTTCTGAAATTTTCTAAAGAATCTACTGCTGTTTTATACGTTTTCCAGGATCCAGAGGCCATGGACATGTTTATAAAAAAAAATTACCTCTTCATTTAAACTATCCAAAGCTGAGGTGGGATTTGACAGGGCCTTTCGTCTGCTGTTGGACACAAAATCTTGAATTTCTGAAAATTAGAACGACTCAGGGAATCAGCTACACAGTTTAAATGACCAGAAATGTGTTCTGCTTTTAATAAAATGTTATAATCTAAGCAAGCTAAAACGAGTTTCCTGACAAGGGACATAACTCTTGGAGATTTCGACGACTTCTTGTTTATAATGATAACGACCGACATATTATCTATGTGAAATAAAATTTTCTTATTTTTCAGATCCGCACCCCAAATATTCAATGCAACGACTACTGGAAAAAGTTCAAGGAAAATAATATCTGACAAAATATCAGAATTTTGCCACGAAGTTGGCCAGAAAGCCTGAGCCCATTTTCCAGCAAAATAGATTCCGAATCCTCTGCCTTTCCCCCCAGCACTGTCTGTGAACAGTTCTAAATCTGAATTAGAAGACCAATATTGTTCAAGAAACATAGTAGTCCCATTATATCGAGAGAGAAAGAGAAGCCAAATTCTAAGATCTTCTTTCATACCTCGAGACAATCTTATTTTGTGATGTGGCTTGCGCACATCGCACGTGGCGTCGATTAAACGACGCCAAAACGCCCGTCCTGGAACAATTACTTGACAGGCAAAATTAAGAGACCCAATCAAGGACTGTAACTCGCGAAGTGTAACTTTTGCTTTGTTTATAGAAGAGGTGATCTTTTGTTTTAGTTCGTTTAGTTTCTCACTCGGAAGTCGCATATCCATGTTAGCTGTGTCAAACTCTATCCCTAAAAATATCAGAATTTCAGTAGGGTTCACAGTTTTATCTTCAGCTAGAGGAACTCCCCATAACGCGCACGAATCTTGAAAAACTTCTAAAGTCTTACTACATTGATCCGAGCCCGCTTTTCCACCGAATAAAAAATCGTCCAAATAATGTAAAATACTATTATTACCTGAAGTTATTTGAACGAACCAATGCAAAGCTGTTGAGAAAGATTCGAACAGTGCACAACTAATGGATGCACCCATCGGTAAACATTTATCGAAATAATATTTGTTATTAAATTTGAAGCCCGTCAGATCAAATTCACTGGGAGCCAGTCTAAGTAGCCGAAATGCTGATTTTTATATCGCACTTGGCCAAGAGCGCGTTCCGTCCTAAATCATGAATCATTTTGACAGCATCGTCGATACTTGAATATTTTACGGAGCAGTGTTCTCGGGCAATGAAATCATTAACGGAATTATTTGGCGGAAAGGACAAATTGTGAATCAACCGGAACTCCGTACTAGATTTTTTGGGTATGACAGAAATAGGGGATACGCGAAAAGTAGGGAAAGGTGGTTCTAGAAAAGGACCCGCTATTCTACCCAAACTGATTTCTTTAAGTATTTTTCTATTAGCAATTTCCTATCTTTCTCCAAAAATGTCTCTCGAATGCATATCAAAAGGTAGGCGTGGACCGGAGTAATTTAATTTGAATCCGAATTCGATTCCATGAGTTATGGAATGAGCAATGTTTTGATCGGGGTAATCACTCAGTGCTCTCTTTACTTCGCCGACGTTTATAGGAGAGCTACCCAATGCATATAACTGAATATTTCCTGAAAATTAAACCAAACATAATAAATTGAAACAAAAACGAATATTTACACATGTCTATTTAAAATATACATTTGTATGTATACATTTACCATGTACCCTAGGATAAAAGAAAGATTAAATGTTTATTTAAATTGTGCATACACACTGTCCCGTTGAACATTACATTTATAATCTACAGTTTGTCATGGGATGGTTCCCATTACATTTTGTGCATCTGTGAGAATATCTACATTTTTTGCCAAATTTGCACTGAAAACCTCTGTTGAAATTTCGACAAACTAGACCATGGTTATTCTGACGTTGTGCATTTACTGAATTCAGCCCGCTTGAGTAGGCTGGACTGTTAACACTACTAATTGTGGTAATGACGGAGGGGAGAGTGGACATGCATAACATCCATAATTCCATATCGACTACACCCCATGAAGAAGAAGGGGAAAGGGCCTTGCGCAGTCGATACTGTTCGTCGTAGTTAACCCAACCTTGAGGGTAACCCCGTGAAGCTGCCATTCTGATTGTGTGCATGTATTTAAAAAATTCAATGCCTTTGTTTGGCCATTTTT
>MJUT01000749.1:200906-217182 GCA_002080005.1 Gigantidas platifrons
GTGTGTGTGTAGATCCCTCTATGTTATCCCTGTGGTGTGTGTGTAGATCCCTCTATGTTATCCCTGTGGTGTGTGCATAGATCCCTCTATGTTATCCCTGTGGTGTGTGTGTAGATCCCTCTATGTTATCCCTGTGGTGTGTGTGTAGATCCCTCTATGTTATCCCTGTGGTGTGTGTGTAGATCTCTGTATGTTTTACTATGTCATGGGATAAAATAACAAACTTTATTGTTCATGAAAGATGGAGAACAAAAACCAAGGTGTCATTCTTGTACATGTACTTTCAAATTTTCACTTTTAAGTAAGTAAGATATATCCAATTTCTTTACTAATATGAAATAATTTTAATGGTATAATTTATTGCTAATATTTACATATGGTAATTGTCTTCAGACATACATCAATTAAAATATGAACTCTTCTAAGATATACAGATAAAATTAGAACAGATACATGTATATCACAATAAAATACTCATGTGACTGAAAGCACAGCTCTCGTGTAAATAAAAATATCAACATCAAGTTAAAAACATTGTATAATGACGATTTATTATTATTTCAGAACACTCAGTGTTTTGTTATTGTAAAACATCCACACAAACATATCATCAATATAGTTAGTATTATAAAATACATCATGAAACTAGAAATACCTTGTTTTGTTTGTTTGATGGTGTTTAATGCCACTTTCAACAATATTTCAGTTATATCGTGGTGGTCAGTTTTATTGGTGCTGGAAACCGGAGGACCCGGAGAAAACCGCCAACATGTCACAAGTCACTGACAAACTCTATTACATAATATTGTACACCTCGCTCTAATCGAGATTGAACTCACAACATCAGTGGTGATAGGCACCGATATAGGTAGTTGTAAATCCAATTACCATACGATCACGGCCACATGCGCCCCTAGAAACATCTACTTCATTCTTGTGACTTATTTATTATTATATATATAAAGTTGTACATAAGATAGCTGTAATAGAGAGATAATTATACCACGAAAGGTTACTGTTGACTGTGGAGTGGAATTGATTAATATAGTTTATATATTTGATTGAAAACAAGTTTAACTAAAATTAGAAGTAGTTGCCCAACATTTCAAATATTTCATGTGATATGAATAGAAATTGTAAGAATAATTGACAAGATTTTAAAGAACTTATGTTACAATAATTCTGTTTTTTTCCTATATATCTATATAAAAAGTATTCTTTCTGAAGACTCGACTCGCAGCCGCAAGTGATAAAGTTTACCAGTTGCTTGCCCATGGTCGGTGGTTCTCTCCGGGTACTCCGGCTTCCTCCACCACTAAAATTGGTCGCCATGATATAGCTGAAATATTGTTGAAAGTGGCATTAAAACACCAAAAATCAATCAATCAAAAAATCTTTCTGAAGACCTAAATTTCTTAAAACTATACAAACTGACTTTTATTAGGTTTCTTAAACTTTTTAATATTTGTGATGTGATTTGTATAATGTAAGAGAGAGGTACAGAATACATCACTGTGTAAACTTATTGCCTTACATATTAACTACAGTGACTTATCAATCAAATTAAAGTCAATGCATGTAACAATTTATATAATTATATCATTTTATTATTTGTGAAGGTAATATAATTTTGTTGAATTTAAAAAAGACAATATCAGTACTACCCATCTATAAAAGATTGAGACAAGAAAATCAATGCTAATTTCATATTAAATATATTTATGGTAAAGAAAATTCATGTATTAATAAATAAATTAATTTTTGAGTCACATGTCATTAAATACGTGTTTTGATTGGTTTAATAATTTGAGGTTATATTCGTATGTACTGAATTTGAAAATAGACGTCATTCCCAAGGCGTCGCGTGCCGTTGTCATCAGTCGATTTTCTTTAAATGAGGTACCTTTGGGGTTATTTTAATTTATTTCCGATTATTTGCCTTATTTAAAAAAAATTAATATATTTTTCAATATCATAACAAAAAAAAGTTGAATTAATTTATAAGGATTGATCGAAATTATTTGTTCGGTTCATTCGAAATAACTTCTATCAGGTTGTACACACCCTTGCGTAACTCGCTATGCGGGTTACACGGTGTGCAGGGGCGGATCCAGGATTTTAAGTTAGAGGGGGTGCATTTAAAATAATCATGCCGAGCGGAGTGAGGCGCGAAAATTTTTGGGGTATTTCGTGTGAAAAATCACAATTTTATGCTAAAAAATCTTATTTTTTCCAATTTTAGGGGGTGGTGGGGTGACGTGTGCGCCCCTCCTTGAATCCGCCCCTGGTGTGTACAACCTGTTTGAGGTTCTTTCTTCATGAACCGAACAAACATTTGTGATCAATCCTTAAATATCAAATTTGATAATTATTGTAGTTTAAACTATTATAATAAGGGAGGTAACTACTATAATTTTGCTACCTTTAATTTTAATTCTCCTGTTGATTAAATCTCTTGTAGTACAGACTTCTCAACATGAAATTATTTTCTCCCATTATTTATTACGGCGTTTTAACCCCGCTGAACCAGTGGTGGAAAAATCTGTAATCCTCTAGAGGATTAAAATGTCTCGTGCCTTTCCCCGAATTAATTTCAAATGCATTAATTTCAAATTTTGAAATAAAGTTCGTGTTAAATAATGGGAGAAACAAATTCTCCTTCAGTTGCCCATGTGGGTTACGATATTTCTCCACTCTCAAGAGGGGCCCGGGTGGCTCAATGAGTTAGGTCGCTGGATCTAACAACTCATACAGGCCTATCATCAATACGGCGTGGGTTCGTGCCCGGCTTTGTAAATTACAAAAAAGGGTGCACTCGACTCGAAGCCGCAAGTGATAAAGTTTACCAGTTGCTTGCCCATGGTCGGTGGTTCTCTCCGGGTACTCCGGCTTCCTCCACCACTAAAACTGGTCGCCATGATATAGCTGAAATATTGTTGAAAGTGGCATTAAACACCAAAAATCAATCAATCAATCAATCCACTCTCGAGAGTTAAATTTAAAATTTTAACCACTCGCCTAATGGCTTGTGGTTAAAATTTTTAATTTAACTCTCTTGAGTGGAGAAATATCGTAACCCACGGGCAACTGAAGGAGAATCTATATATATATATAATGGTATTAAGAATAAAAACGTAGATATCTAATTTACGGTGCAAGACATGTTTCTGAAATAACCTTCATCTAATTCCTGGACTGACTAGACTACCATGAAATATAAATGTTATATAACCTATGTTTTTTTTTAAGGTTTTGAAACAGGTATCTATCTAGAAGTTACAGTTGATGAAAATATTCCAAATTCATTTCTGCTTATACAGGGTCAGGGCTAGGGTTGATGAACACAACTTTAATCAACACTGCAGTTACATTGTTGTTGTTTGTTTCATTGGTGGAAGAAACCGACTTTAAGTCACAAACAAACTTTATCACATACTTTTGTATAGAGTACAACTCATCATTGGCAGGAATCAAGACTCATAACTGTATTAGTGATAGGCACCGATTGCACAGGTAGGTGTTAGCCAATATAGCCCCTACATAGGTAGATCCAATTACCACATCGTCAAGGCTGTGATGGACCCTTATTTATTCTACTGAAATAACCCTTCAAAGTCAGGATTAGGGTTAACTCTAAGAAAACATCTTTATTTATACATTATTACCAGTTGATTTATGTCTTAGTTTCCAGGTAAATCTCTAACCTTTCAATATTATAATATACAAAATAGTACATATGTAATGTTATGACAAACAGTTATAAGATAGGACAAACCATTGTAAATTTCTCCTCCAGTAATAGCAACATAAATGCGGAACATGTTTAAAATTATCGTCATGTATATAAGAAAAAAGTAATATTTGCATTGTAATAATAAGACATAGTATTGACTATTTAGTATACTAATATTATATATCTAAACAATGGAGTATCCTTATATTACACATCTAATACTATATCCACAACGCTCAATCTATACTACAAACCTTAAAATGATCATTTTTATTCAAATTTGCATATCACATGTTTGGCACATTGACCTCAAGACTTTTCTTCCCCTCCCACACAATAATAACATGAATTTACTCGATTATAATGAACACTGATTACCATACACTACAGTCCATTAGAAACTGAAGTAAACAATAATATAATGATATATATAAACATGCTTATTGAGACACTTTAGAGATCATGTTTCATAGTTTATATATTTATATATGAAAGTCTATTTCAGGGATTTAGCCAGGATTTTGAGACCATTAGTCACTTTTGCGGAACAGACTTTTTTTTCTTAATTATGAAAAAACAAGAATATAATGAGCTTAATCTTATAATCAGTTACGTTGCCTTATTGGTTAGTAATGGAGATTGAAATCCTCCTAGGATGGGAACATACTCTGCAAATTAACAACCAACTGATAAAACATAACATTGCCACTATTTTGATCTCAATACCACACAAATTGTAATACCCCCTTTTGAAATATTACTGTGCTTTGGTCTAATACCACACAAATTGTAATAACCCCCTCCCCCCACCCTTTTTGAAATGTTAGTGTGCTTTGGTCTAATACCAAAACAATTGTAATAACTCATATTTGTGTAGTCTTCAGCAGAAAAAAAAATTCTGCCAGTTTGCCCAATGATCCAATTTCTATCTAGATTCATAGTAGGAAATCAGTATAGAACAAGTCAAAAACTGAAGCAAGTTGTAAAATAAATAATTATTTCTCAGACCTCATAATCAAATTGCAACAACTGGAATAATAATACTGTAGTTATTTTTTTTTAATTGCAAACACATGTCTGTTTGTAAATACAGTGGAACCTGTCTAATCCGACACATCAAGGGACCAGGGAAATGTGTCGGATTGTACAGGATGTCGGAATACTCAGGTGTTATTTTAGTGAACAGAAATACTTTGGGACCATTAATTTTTGTCGGATGTAACAGGATGTCGGAAAAACTCAGGTGTCAGATTGTACAAGTTCCACTGTAGTTCTATAAATAGAATGCAATTGTTACCCAGATGCTGATCAATATATAAAAAAACTTATATGCGTCCTCCTGCAGTGCATTCCAACAAATTGAATGGCCAACCTTTGCATATAAATGACCATATTAAATATAAGAACTAAGATTTCATTTTACAGAAATGAGAATAAATACATCAATGGTTTGTTTGGTTAAAAGTAGCTTCGGTGGATTGCGAACTCCTGTTGATCGTGCCATTTTTATTTATTTTTTAGTTTCTTCAAAGGATGTGGATACACGTCCTTGGTTTCTTTAATCAAAGTTATGACTTTTCGAGAAAATCACTTTCAAAATACTTAATGGATACAATAGATTTCAATAAACATGATATCGACATTTTCATAAATTTGGCAAAAATAGTTCGCTATGGCAGACATTGAGACGAATCATGCAATGAATGACGATTACTATTAATTATATATTTTGACAGCAACTTTCCTAATGCGAAATTGCACCCATATGACGATTACAAAAATATGTCCACTTTAAATACATACTGTGACATTTTGAGTACATGTCATAACTAGAAAAAAATTATTATCGCTGATTGAATTCTTTGTCCAGGTAAATCAAGCCAGGTGAGATCAAATATTACCAATCAAAACAAAAATTCTTTAATCCGTTGATTGGCTTGTAACATGTAATAAAATTGTCATTGTAGTGACTAATTAGTTTTAATCAGCAAATGAAGAAGAATGGATTGTTACAAATATTTTTCTACGATATTTTGAAAATTCAAGTGACGAATTGGGTACGGGAAATACTCGTCACTTTCGAAAATCAATCATCAATGACGAAAGTGACGAGTGCTAAATCACTACTATTTTAATAGTTAAATAGAAAAACTCTATTAAAACCATTTTTCAGATAATCAAAATTATGATGTTTATTCTTTAGTTTTTATACCCCAAATATCTTTTATCAAACGTAGGATCTCTATTCAACTTTTCATGCACCGGGACTAAACACCAAAATTTTGGAAAGACATCGATTTCTCTAGAAGGTGGCAGTGTGAACAATCATATTTTGTCATAAACTTTAATGTTATGTTATGAAAATATCATGATGTATGTATCTTCTACTGAAAAAAGCTGAATAAAGCCGAAACACTTGGAAAATGGCTTACACTTTTTCTATATGTAATAATATTTCCTGTATATGGCTATTTTTTTGTACTGACATTACATTTACATGAAGATACCTCACTGAACACTCTATAAGGAACTACAGATATATATCATATTAGACAATACATTTGTATATTGTAGTACACTGGTGTTAGAATGGACAATTTATACTATTCTTTATAGATGTGTTTTGTTTTAATGATTGTGACAAGCTCACTGATAACAATAACAACAAACTTTCTAAATCTCATACACAACACAAAGTATCAATATTGCACAAGTTGCAGCACACTAGAACAAAGGTGGGTACTATTGCTCCACTGGTAATGTTTTATGTAGTATTCAGCTTCCCCACACATTTTTATCATCATCAAACTGAAAAAAAAACCCATAAAATTATATTTTACTGAGAAGCGTTTTAGGTTTGGTTTAAGTTTATGGTGTTTAATGCCACTTTCAACAATATTTCAGTTATATCGTGATGATCAGTTTTATTGGTGGAGGAAACCAGAGTACCCGGAGAAAACCACCGACCTGTATGAAGTCACTGAGAAGTGTATTAGTATCTAATTCCTACTTATTCTATTCTCATGTAAAGTACAGTGAAACCCTGAATAAACTGAACTTTGAGTAAATTCAAATATAAGAAATCGTTGGTAACCAAACCGGAGTAAACCGAGCACCTGTCTATTCTGAAGAAAAAAGTTGGTTCCAAGGACGTTCAGTTTAGACAGTTTTAACTGTATTATCTGATGGCAGCATGTATTTATTTCTTCACACCAACCTTTTAAATTAACAATTCATGATCTTGTTTGCTGATAATGCCATATACCATCAAATAATTATTCTCTATTTTCTGCATTATTACTATTAACATGAGTGATTGAGTGAGTGATCATTGTTTAGCACCAACTCAGCGTAAACAATTTAACTCAGGTCTTTTTCCCATAAAAAAATAAGCCCAATTTGTATAACTGTTAAAAATCAGCTGAACAAAAATCTTCATTGAAAAACTCAGAAGATATGTTCTAGACAACTAATTATTAACATGAAGCTGTAATTTACATTTTAGCTCATCTTAACATACAATAAAGCTGTATTTGTCAATACAAAACCTGTCTATTTTTAGTAATGGTGGTCATCTTGTTGGACAATGCTGATGAAGAAATGTGTTGTGTGCAATGTGCAATAAATTTAATATATACATGTCTATTGCATAGATGATGGGGCTGTCAAACAAAATTTAAAAAGGAGGCCACTTAAGGACCATCCAAAGCCAAGTTTGGTTTAATTGGTTCGTCGGTTTCAGAGGACGATATAAATGCAAACATTTTATGACGGATAGATAAGAGATACAAAGTAGTGGTAATAACCTTTAGCTAGGTTTAACTAACAACCACAAAAATACACTGTCTAAAGTTTCTACCAACATTTATATATCCATCATAGTGACAACATAAATTGTCTATTTTTAATGTATTGAATTAACACTTACCTTCCCAGGACTAAAATCAGCAAAGTTGGAAAATGGATCACTTCCTGTTCCTGATGGTTTACTAGCTCCTGATCCAGAAAACGGATCAGATCCAGCGAATGGATCATTCCAAGCGGTTCCTGACATTTTACTAGGAATGGGACTAGGAGATTTGCCTTTTGGTGGAGCCGGTCTTGGTGGTGGTTTTTTCTTATCTTTTGGTGGTAAACCCGGAGATAGAGTACTTTTTTTGGAAGGGGATGATTTTGGTGCAAAAGGATCATCATCAGCAAATAATGATGGAGGTTTCTGTAATAAAATAAAAATAATTTCATATTTCAATTTCAGTTTCAAAATATTTTCAAGATGCTGAATATAAGTAATGGATATGCCTTTTATGTTATAAATCTAGCAATGATTACAATTTATTTATTTTGAAGAGCATCTAACCTGTTAAAAATCCATCAATGATAAATATAACCTATTTATTTTGTACATTACCTATCTTCTGAAAATCTATTGATGATAAGTACAATCTATTTAAGAGGATATTCATTTTGATTAAAATTGTATTTATTTTCATAAAATAATTCATAAATAAAACTTACAGAAGGAGCTTTACTGTTACTTCCTCCACCAAATAGATCAAATGATTCATTAGTTTTTTTATTACTAGATGATGTTGATGAAAATGAACCACCAAATGGATCTATATTAATAAATGGATCACTCTGGAAAAAAAGATACATGTAAATTTAATGGTTTACATTTGTATGTTGAAGTAAACAGTTCAACAGCATGACAGTACCAATAATAAGAAAAACAAAAAATACCACACTGTTGGAACAGTTATTTAGCTTTTAAAGAAGCTTCATAACTTGTAAATAAATTTTGGAGATTGTAGTCTTATGGAACAGGATGGCATTTCAATTTTTTCTGATAAAAGGTTAAATATAAATAGATAAATATAAATAGGTGGTGTTCATGCATTGCATCATAATGCTTGAAAAATTAATAGATCTCAAGCTTACATAATAAGTTCAAAATACTTCTTTCTTAGGAATAAAAAATATGAGATCTCATTTCCTTATGAAATGGAAAACTATGAAAGTACACAACACTCAAATTTTACCAATGGGCATTTCTCTTGTTTACATATACACTGATAAGGTTGTTATAAACGTTTAATTAAAAAACTAATATTTCTACTGATTTCAATTCACATTAACCAAACAAGATTTATCTCCCTTATTCCTTTAGTTCCTTTATATTGTATGATCTCCATTTAAATAAAACAAATAAATTGGTGTAAATAATTTTTGTTCCAAATATAAAATACTTTGTATTATGTATTCTTTTTGCTTGCTTATCTGAAATTGAAAAACCCTTCAAATTAGCCACACTTTAATATATTCCTTGTGGCCACATACAAAGGCAGATATCAAAATAGGGTGAGGGTTATGGTATTTAACGTCACTTTCAACAATATTTCAGTTATATCGTGGCAGTCAGTTTTATTGGTGGAGGAAACCAGAGTATCCGGAGAAAACCACCGACAAACTTTATCACATAACGTTGTATAGAGTATACCTGAGTGGGATTCAAACTCACAACATTAGTGGTAAATCCACCTACCATACGATCAGGACCCTGATGGCTCCATACAGAGTTAGACATTCAATATTTACCTTATTACTTGATGTAGTAGATTCATCAAAAGAAGAATTTTTAAATGGATCTCCGGAACCAAATGGATCAGAAGTAAATCCATCTCCTTTAAATGGATCATCTGAAAAAGACATTTATGTTCCCTTATAGCATCAACATTTCATTAAGACATGTCTCTCCTTGTAATAGACATAAACAAATCATATGATAAATGAATGCAGGATCATCAGTAGGTGATGTGGTAAAGTCTGGTTAAGTTAGACCAAGCATTGTAAGAGTGTTTACAGACACAGACAACGCTATACACTTATCCTTATACATGTAGCTCTAGTTATGATTTCATAAATATTAAAGTTATTAATATTTAAAACACTAGGTAGGGCCAGCAGAAATGATCCCTTTTATCCCTATATTTCGACTTTATCAAAGATTATAATATTATAGTGTTACTCAAAAATACCAAAATAAGCGATAAATTCAAAACAGGGGAAAGACGTACATTTTCAGTTTGTTGAATGAACAATGTTTATTTATTAAATCAGATGATAACAACTAAACAACTAGGAAAAACTGATTTAGATACCTAAAACTTATGTCTCCCCTTAATGTGGCCATCTGTACAACAATAAGTTACACATTATTAGTTGAATGATACTATTAAAAAAAAAAGGTCAAGGTCCCACGAAGGTCATTACGGTACGCGACACATCGCCTTATGGTCATGCACTCACATACCAAATATCATTGACCTATCTCGAAAGATAAAAAAGTTATGGCCCGGACAAGAAATTATTTTAAAAACAATTATTTGACCTTGAGGTCAAAGGTCAAGGTCCCACGAAGGTCATTATGGTACGCGACACACTGCCTTATGATCATGCACCCACATACCAAATATCATTGACCTATCTGGAAAGATAAAAAAGTTATGGTCCGGACTAGCTTCGCTGAGAAGAAGCAGAAGAAGCGGAAGCAGAAGCAGAAGAAGCGGAAGCAGAAGCAGAAGCAGAAGAAGCAGAAACAGAAGCAGAAGAAAAAATCAGACTAAAGCAATATGTCTCCCTTCGTTCGAAGGGGAGACATAAAAATATCCATTTATACTTCCATTTACAGTACTGATTATTCAGAAAATCTTTTTTATGTTTATTTTCCACAATGCAGACTTATGTTAAACTTTTGATTCACAGAGCTCTGGCCACTTAGATTAAATTCCCCCTTTAAACTACATAATAGCCCCTTCCCGAGGAGGATCATACTCATTTGAAAATATCTGAATCCCCTCTTCCCAAGAATCATCCCTGCAGAGGCTGGTTCAGCAGTTTCGAGGAAGAAAATTTTACAAATGAACGATGGATATACAAAGTGATGACAATACCTCTTCAGATCAGATAAAAATATTAAATAATTTGCCAACATACTTTCTTTAAATGGATCTTCACTTTGGAATGGGTCAGCTTGGATAGCTCCTCCGCCTCCTCCAAAAGGATCTTTATTTTTAAATGGGTCATCTTTAAATTCGTCTGTACCAGATCCTGTGCTAAAGCCACTTATTGTACTATGTGGACTTCCAAGCTTTAATATAAATACATTTTATTGTTGTAACAAAGATAATGCATCACATAACCCTTGTAGATTGTGGTATGAAGTTTAAATGAAAAGAAATAAACAATTTAGTTTTAAGTAGAAATTATAGAAATGAATATATAGTCTCTAACATTGTTTCCCGTTTATTACGATAATTTCTC
Organism: Gigantidas platifrons; assembly: GCA_002080005.1. NCBI lineage: Eukaryota > Metazoa > Mollusca > Bivalvia > Mytilida > Modiolidae > Gigantidas > Gigantidas platifrons. The sequence goes on from MJUT01000749.1 coordinate 211,960, forward strand.
AAATCAAGATAGTTAAATTTTCACAATTTAAAGTTCGAGGTTTACCAAGAACTTTAAAATGTGAAAATATAACTATCGAGATTTGAGAAATTATCGTAATAAACAGGAAACAATGTTAGAGATTGTTTCTCTAATGAACCACTAAAAAATATTTGGAAGTGACCCCCAAGGTGCCATTTCCCCAAATTTGTCACGCACCGATAGATCCTTTATAGTATCCAAAGCCGGAATGTCACATTATATATACCCTGTCTGATAGATGGATAACAGATATATTACGGATTTAACCATTGTTTTTTTTAATACAGAATCCAAACGTATTAAATATATTTGTGGCTTTTATTTTCATTTTTTTCATATTTCTATATGTCCTTTTCCGTACCTTTGACATCAAAATATGTGCCACGTCATGTTTCATGAAGGAAATACTGTACTTTCAATAAAATATTAGTGAGAAAAAGAATCAAACACCGGTAAGAGGGCAAGACGGAAATGTCAAACAAGGATATCTGAGATTTCATAAAGCAGACGACGTGATTTGTTTACATTTTGTAAGCGTTGCTAAGATGAGCATAGAAAATTACGTAATTCATAATTGACCAATCAGCGACTGAGAACAAAGTGATCCACACGTTGATTATTGATTTTTTCTCACACGGGTTGAGAAGTGTGAAAATTGAACAAAAATTAGAGAAAAAAATATAACAAACAACAATAAGATCCACACCTAAGTCAAACCTAAAATGTTTTAATATAACAACAATAAGATCCATACCTAAGTCAAACCTAAAATGTTTTAAGTTTCAATATCAAAGATAATCAACATAAATGCTATTCATTCCATATCTGATGTAACTATTTGGTCAAACTTGTAATATCACCACTAATATGACTCACCGTTGCTCTTGTACTGCTTTGATCATCAAGTTGTGATGATAGTATACCAGATACTTCTCCATTCATTTCACCTTTATAACCAGTCATCCCCATCTGTGCTGCTTTTAGTTGATCATCAAGATGCTGGACTTTTACCTTTGTCTAAAAAATATTAACAAAGAATAAAAGTATAAACTTGAGGACCTCAAAAATAATCAATCATATGTGTTTACTTCAAAATACTCCATTTTTATAATCTATCTGTAATTATGGAATATAAAGAAAATATAAATATCTTATTTACAAAGAAGTGTGGATTAAAATATTGTGGTCTGCATGCATGATGAAGAGCTTTATAATTTTCATAATTTCGGAGATTATGATCACTGATACTAGACACTGTGGGAGGTAAACAATTACAATTAAGTATTGAGGACATAGTTTATTATGAATTTTATAAAATGTTGTTAGCTTATGATATTTACGTCTACAAGACAAAGGTTCCCACCTTGTTTCATAATAAATGGAATCTCCAATTGTGTTTATTCTGAAACTATTATGTATTTCTTTCTTAGACTGATTTCATGCTTTAATTCTTTCTTAGATTTTAGCTATCTCTGTACCTGGCTGCCTTCATGGTGTAATTTTCCCTTAGATTTAGGTTGTCTCCCTTACCTGACTGACTTCATGTTGTATTTCTTTCTTAGATATAAGTTACCTCCCTTGCCTGAAAGACTTGATGCTGTATTTCTTTCTTAGATTTAGATTATCTCCCTTACCTGACTTCATGCCATATTTCTTTCTTAGGCCATAAAAAGTTAATTTCTTGGTTCTCAGGCCCGCCCGCATGTGGAAATTCGTCGCCGCATTGCTGATTTTATTGCAAAAATAGTAAAAAAAATAATTTAAATGCGGTAACGCTGTCTGTACGGAAAAAACAACCGCATCCGTTTTTTCTCTTATATCGCGTGGTCGGTGAAACGCTTTAAAACGCATCATGCTTAAATGAGATTTAAAGCATCGTTATGACAATGTATAAATAAAAAACGTGTTTCCGTTTGACATTTAGACAAAATGTCAATCGTTACTGTGCAAATTTGGCACAAATGTTTGCCAGTTTTACCAGGGAACATAATAGGGGGCTTCTCCGAAGCTTGTACCTTATTGGAATTGTTTACGGAGATAAAAATGGTACGTTGGGACCAGCGAATTGGACGTTTCCATAAATATTAACCACTTGTGATGTTTCTGCCACCATCGGAAGAAATAAAATTGAAATTTTCAATAAAGTAATGAAAAGATTTATACATTGCCATATTTTTCACACAAAAAAAAGAAGAAAAAATGCCTCCCTCATCACTTTTTACAGCAGTAAAAGGATAAAAAAAAATGCCACCCTCCCTCATCAATTTTCACAAAAAAGGGCCTGAGAACCAAGTAATTAAATTTGCATGGCCTTATATTTAGGTTGTCTCCCTTACCTGACTGACTTCATGCTGTATTTCTTTCTTAGATTTAGGTTGTCTCCCTTACCTGACTGACTTCATTTTGTATTTCTTTTTTAGATTTAGGTTGTCTCCCCTACCTGACTCACTTCATGCTGTATTTCTTTCTTAGATTTAGGTTGTCTCCCTTACCTGACTGACTTCATATTGTATTTCTTTTTTAGATTTAAGTTACCTCCCATACCTGACTGACTTCATGCTGTAATACTTTCTTAGATTAGATTATCTCCCTTACCTGACTGACTTCATCTTGTATTTCTTTCTTAGATTTAGGTTATCTCCCTTACCTGACTGACTTCATGTTGTATTTCTTTCTTAGATTTAGGTTATCTCCCTTACCTGACTAACTTCATGCTGTATTTCTTTCTTAGATTTAGGTTATCTCTCTTACCTGACTAACTTCATGCTATATGTATTTCTTTTTTAGATTTAGGTTGTCTCCCTTACCTGACTGACTTCATGCTGTATTTCTTTCTTAGATTTAGCAAACATTTCCAGTTGTTGTTTCCCAGCATCTACCTGTTGTTCTAATTTATTTTCTTCTTCTCTTAATTTGCTTAATTCTATTTTTAACTTGTTTAATTCTTCCTCTTGGTTCTATAAATAGAAGGACAAAATGCATTAATACTTATCTAATACATGTGTAAATAAATATGATTGATTGTTTGGTGTTTAATGCCTATATCATGGCATTAAATAAATATGTATGTACCTCATTGGTGGAAATCAAATCAAACATTGTTTTCTAATAAAGATCATGTGGTTCTTTCCATTTTCTATGTTAAATCTCAGTAATACATTTGAAAACAAAATTATGTAACTTCAATGCCTTTAACATTAGAGAAACTAAATCTCTCAACCATTTCTAATGAAGTACAATATTTCTCAATGCATGTGGTTAATAAAAAGAAAAACTAAAAAATCCATACCAACAGAACAGTTCCAAAATATTTTTGAAAATATGTAGAAACAGAGGAAAAATCGATATAAAAACAAATAAAATTATTTCTAGTTGAATAATGATGTAATTCACTGCAGACAGTTTGGAATCGTGTATTATAAACAAAACAAGACTAATGAGATTTTGACACTTACAATAAAATATCTTCACCGAATAAGGGATCATAGATTAATTCTAACCAGGATGCTTGCAGGATCCTGCTAGCCAGCTGCAAGCCTTTTTCTAAGGCTGATGCCATAAAATATGTCATTTTAATGATAAAAGAAACAGTAGCAATGATTAATGAATCAGTATAAAGCAGGTTTTAAAAGCATTTTAGATTCTATATTGGGTGTTATCAGTTGCTATCAGTCATAAACTTGCATTACTATATTTTACTATAGATATTTGCTGAGAAATTAATTGATCCAGACACCTGCAACACCTAATGTATAGTTTTTACATGGATTTAATGTGTTTAAGAAGCTTTATATCTATTATGCACATTGTTATTTTAAAAGATAAGTTATTCTATGTTCAAGAAAATTATAAAGGATTTATCAAAGCAAACAAAAAACAAAAAATGAAAAAAATAGTAATAAACTATATTCAATAAATAAATAAATAAAATGAAAGCAGATAGGACTTTTGATACAGGAAATACTGTGTTACATACTATATATCATTGAGTCTCCAAAATGCATTAAGAGACTGTGTTCTTAGTCCCCACATGAAGTTTAGAGACATTGTTTTTGCTAAATTCCTTCTTTTTTCCCATGGAGGTCTGGCAAGGGGCTTGGGAGGGGTTTGAAGAAGGACAGGGTTTATTCTCATGGACAATTCAAACTTTCTCAATAAACCAGCAAATATCGGCTACTAGTAACTATGTCACAAATTAGTCATGAATATTTATATATCGGTCACATGACTCTGCCTCATGCAAACAAATCGCTTACGCAAAGGCATCAACGCAAGAATTTCAACACATAAAACTAATGGTACAAGATGTTCACTGATACAGTTCAACTGTTATTTTCCCTTTTTTTCTGATCATGAACTTGTCAGACTTTTGGCATGACATCATTTGCAGGTTATCTTATTCATAATACAACATAACAAAGGACTGCAAAAATATGCTAAGTGGGGTTTTCTAGGAAATAGTCTGTGCTTGATTGCTTGAAATGTATATCATTTTCCATTCACTATTTAAAGAAGAGTATAATCTATGTTTACAAAATGAATTTATAAGGCCCTTCAATAACTGTAACATGCTCTAACTGTTTTGTAGCTGATAAATTGTTAAATGATGGACCTTTCCACTTACAACTGTTTATAACTAGAGGTACTGCTGGATGCAAGTGTCCCACATTGATACATAAATGGAATAATTTAACTGTTCGCTACGCGGGACTAATAACCCCCGCGTCCCCATCATCTTAATTGAGCCAAAACGTATTTAGAACACAACTTTTAGACTCATAATTCTGGGAAAACTTGATGGACCAGGATATACTACTAATGTGCACATCTTCATAATATTAGGATCTTGCAATGTACAAAGTTTCATGAACTTCTGATTAATCATGTAGGAGAATTTGCAATGACAAAGTGCATACTGAATTGTCTCCAAATATCTAAGCCCAAAGAGGCATAGCAGGGGTAAAACTCAATGGACAATAAAATCCTTTATACTGCAAAGTTCACACATCATGATCTTAAAGTCCACAAAGTTTGGTGAAAATCGGACAAAAGTTGTGGAAGTTGGTCCGGATGGACAGATAGGCCGATTCCTATATACCCCCCAAACTAGGGTGGGGGGTATAACAATGAATAGCTCTACAGGTGCCACATTTACAGCATGTTATGTTCACCTTTGTGAAGCTATGATAAATAATCTTATGG